>PVHT020000077.1:4489779-4559168 GCA_004024745.2 Catagonus wagneri | reverse complement strand
CCTGAACTTTTGCTTACAGAGTCAAAATTGGGACCTGGAAATGTGCGTGAGCTTTATCCACACACAAAAATGTGGACTCTGAGCAACTTGTGCATTTGCCCTCTTTGTGCTGTTTCTTATAGACTCAAGAAGAGATGTTCATAACTTCCAACCTCACTTTAAATCCATCTTATCATTTTTTATTATTTACCAACAGTGTCTTCTCAATGGCATGTTTGCATGCATAAGAAATTCTAGCTTATTACTAGTGTCAATTTCTCCCCCTCTACTGGAAAATGTTCCATTTGCTACTTGGAATGACAAATTTTACTGCAAGTTCAGGACACCCATAATGAAGGATGATGTTTCTGAGGACATCTCTGGAGCAGCATCTTACTCATCGTGGTGCACAAATCTGATATTTGACACACAGACTGGGTTAGGAATATTTGGGGGTTTGGAACACAATACTTAACTTGCTTACCTAGTGTGAAAATCTAGACTTCTTAAAAAGTTTATTTTGAGGGAGTTCCCACTGTGGCTCAATGGGTTAAAAACCTGACTAGTATCCATGAGGATGTGGGTTTGATCCCTGGCCTCGCTCAGTGGGTTAAGTTTCTGATTTTGTTGCAAGCTGAATTGTAGGTCACAGGCGCAGCTTGTATCCAGTGTTGCTGTGGTTGTGGTGTAGCCTGGCAGCTGCAGCTCTGATTCGACTCCCAGCCCAGGAAATTCCATATGCATCAGAAGTGGCCCTAAAAAGAAAAAAAAAAGTTAATTTTGAATCAGTCATTGGGAGCAAGTCAGTAGAAATTAAAAGCTTGTTGAAGGTTGTCTTGGGTTCTATCTGTTTCTGCTTCTGTATTTGAGTTCCCTTGCTCTCTCTCTCCTTTTTTAAAGTCACCATATTCCTCTCAAATGCCAATACCTTCATTCTCTCTGTGACTGATCCAGTCTCCTACTGACTTACCAGGCTCGCCCCCATTTCAACGTTAAAAACCTTTGTCTTGTACTTTCCTTTTTTTTTTGTCTTTTTGCCTTTTTATCTAGAGCTGCACTTCCGGCATGTGGAGGTTCCCAGGCTAGGGGTCTAACAGGAGCTGTAGCCACCGGCCTTCGCCACAGCCACAGCAACACGGGATCCGAGCCGCGTCTGCAACGTACACCACAGCTCACGGCAACGCCAGATCCTTAACCCACTGAGAGAGGCCAGGGATCGAACCCGCAACCTCATGGTTCTTAGTCGGATTCGTTAACCACTGAGCCACAACGGGAACTCCCTGTCTTGTACTTTCTGAGCTCTGGTTTCTTATTGGCTAATTGAACAAATTTATCAGTTATAATAGCATAACATCTACCAACATATACATTTTATATTATACTTAAACAGAGTTTACCTGTCACATTTTATGTTTGAGTCCACAGAGCTTATACTTAGAGGACAATTGACTTGTCTTGAATACAAACCACTTTCCCACAGTAGACCCTAGGATCAGGGATTTCGTTTCAGACATAATGTTAATGTAAAATCTTCATGGGGTATTTTTACATATAAGCATAATGGCAGTGGGACATGGAACATTTTGGAATCTTCCATCCTACCTCATAAGCAGCTGAATGACCAGGAGACTGGCAAATAAGATAAAGGAAGGGTATGTTTACAGAAGAGCTAAGATTCTCATTGTACAAGACTCTGTTTAAAGGTTTCAGTAACTCTGTTTTCTATACCTCTCATTTTCTTTGCAAATCTTCACAATCTCTATAAGCATGTAAATGTCCCCCAAACAGAGCATTTTAAGTACCCATCCACCAGTCTCGGTTTGTCTCTTATATCTAGAGGTTTGTTTTCTTGTTTACATGTGCATATGATTTAAAAAGGAAGACAGGATTTCCTGTCGTGGCTCAGTGGTTAAGGAATCCGACTAGGAACCATGAGGTTGGGGATTTGATCCCTGGCCTCGCTCAGTGGGTTAAGGATCTGGCGTTGCCGTGAGCTGTGGTGTAGGTTGCAGACACGGCTGGGATCCCGCGTTGCTGTGGCTGTGGTGAAGGCCAGCAGCTACAGCTCCTGTTAGACCCCTAGCCTGGCAACCTCCATATGCCGCGGATGCGGCTCTACATAAAGGCAAAAAGACAAAAAAAACAAAACAAAACAAAAAAAACAAAACAGAAGCTGGCCTCTTCATGGAGGCATGTAATCGCTAATTTCTCTGGGTCTGCTCTGGGACAATTCAGTTTCTTCAAAGAAGAACCCTTGCTAGCCATTTTGAAAACTTGAGCCACCACAGAATTGGATGTCCCCAAATCTAGGATCTCACTAGATCAATTTTTCCAGAGCAGAAGCCTATGGTCTGTTGTACCGTTTAGGACAAGTTTCTTGCTAACTGTGTGAAGAGGGAGGAGTCATCTCAGTATCTCACCATTCCTGACACAGATGGCCAGTCAGTCCCTCTGAATTCAGCCTTGGGTCTCCTACCACTTTCTAGTTCACCTGGTTCTTCCCACACTAGAAACTTTCTGTGACCCTGTGAGGGCAATAACCCAGACTTTTTTTTTTTTCCCCTCTGCATAAATGTAGGGTTTTGTTATGAGATGCCAGTTATTTATGTTGAATATCTTCTCAAAATTTGATGATATCCTTTATTGGCTTGTCTCCTCACCCATGCTCTTTGTCTTTGAGAGTTTATTCTTTTTTTTGAAAAAGTCTCCACTTAATATTTTAGTGGAGTTCCATGAAAGAGTGTATGTAAAGAACCACACTGAACTGGCTATCTTTTACTGGCGGTCCCAGAATGTATTTTTAACTGCCAAGAGAGGATTGGGTGATGCTATTGTTGAAATTATAGTAACTTCTATAGTAACTTGATCATGATAGTAATATGTGTGATGGTAAGAAACTGATGACTTACTGTTTCATGATAATATCAAATTATGCGTGATTATAAACTGTGATATATAAGTTTGGAATTTTTCTGTCTGACTTTTATATTTATAATAAGGACTAAAGTGGCACTTAGAGATTTTTTATTCAACTTTGAAAAAAAATTTTAAATTATTCACATTTTGGATTTTGCAAACATTTAAATTTAAGAATACTCAAATCACAAGGCAGTCCATTTATAAGGAAAAAAATGTTACTAGCTACAAGTACTAATTCATATGAATGACAGTTATTTCTAGTACTGTGCAAGCAAAAGAAATAACAGAAATAAAAAAGAAATAGGAGGAGTTCCCTTGTGGGTGCAGTAGGTTAAGGATTAGGCATCGTCACTGCAGTGGCTCGGGTCACCTCTGTGGCATGGGGTTGTGGGCATGCCAAAAAAAGGGGAAATACAAAATAAATACAAATTATTCATAAATTAAGAACGTAACAGAGGATTTCACGGAAAATATATTATGGCTACTGACATTAATAACCAATTTCAAATTCTGAATTTTTCAAAGCATTTTCAGTGTTCTCACATTTATTTAATAAAGAGAAAATGTGGAGTTCCCGTCGAGGTACATTGGAAACGAATCCAACTAGGAACCATGAGGTTGCAGGTTTGATCCCTGGTCTCGCTCAGTGGGTTAAGGATCTGACATTGCCATGAGCTGTGGTATAGGTCCCAGAGGCGGCTTGGATCCTGCATTGCTGTGGCTGTGGCTGTGGCATAGCCCGACAGCTGTAGCTCCTATTTGACCCCTAGCCTGGGAACCTGCATATGCCACGAGTATGGCCCTAAAAAGCAAACAAATAAATAAATAGAAAATGTTATAAATTTAAACAGAAAAATAAATAAAATGTCATTTTTATTTGTTTTATATCTTGAATTCCTATATGAACATTGTGGTTAGAAAAAAATAAAAACTTCCTTGGCCAAAAATTAGAGAGAGAAAAGGGGACAAAAATGTTAGAGAATTACATGATGATCTCAAAATTCCATTCTAGCCCTACAATTTTATCATTGTAAGTCTCTTAAATTACTCTGTTGCACTTCACCTACAAAATTGTAATAATAATACCTTCTATAACAGAATTATGAGTATCAAATTAGGTATTGTATGAGGAACTATAAATTCCTCTAGATTTGCAATTTATTATTACTAATCAAACCTGTGGAAATGATAACTAAAGTAAGAAGTCCATGACATTATCAGACAACTTGTAATTTTCTCCTCTCTCAACTAACATTTACATACTGAGTTTTCCTTTTATGTCTTCTTATAGTTTTTAATCCTGGCCCAAACAGTGGTGTAGATCCAGTCACATGGCTGAATCACGTTTGCATTCAAAAGCTGCCTCCATAGGAGAAGTTCATGAGATAGAATTATGCAGTTGTTAAATTTCTAATTGTAGTGTCATTGCTTTGCCAGAAAATTTCATAGAAAACTGAATCCAGAAGCTAGAAGACTTCTGCTGTTTCAACTGAGTTCCTTCATATTGTATATGTAGGGGGAATGCTAAGAATATACTCATGCAATTCTGTAAAAGTTCTTATGAAATACAGCTCCCAATTTCACCCCAATTTGTTTTTACAGCTAATACCTGTAACCTCAAAACTCCCCTTGTAAGAGTATGGAGATCAGAGGTAATCATTCAGTGAATTTTTTAACTATTTCTAATGAATTTGCCAGGATTTATGAGCATATATGAACTCATTTCATCTTGTCTTTGTTAGTTTCTTATGCAAAGGAAAATGGTGATTGGTAACAGAACTTCTTTTGGTTCATTATAGTCTAAAGATGATTTGCAAGAGGAAGAAAAATCTGTAGGGACAAATGTATTTTTACTTTTTGACGTCTATTAAAATCTCATACAAACACATGTGAGTTATTGTCTTTGCAATATAAACAGATGCACTATATAACAACAAAAATAACAGTACCTGGTATCAAAAGACTTGCTATCCAGTGTGAGAACACACATCTGTATTGTTGGTTGTTAATGTTCAAATTAAGGGGCAGTTCTGTCCTGATAACATTTCACCTGGATCTGATTCTAGCCAAACACCATTTTGCTCCTCCTTCCTGCTCTGGGTTTTAAGGTGTGTTTACCCTGTTATATCTAATTATAGACAGATTGGATCTTAATTTCTGATGACATGTCAGGTGCCAGAAATGAGTGAGCTATCTTCGCTGAACACTAACACGTAGGAGGCCATGAAACTGTTTATAATGGAAATAAATAAAATGAACACAGTAACTAGTTGGCAATTTTTTAAAAAGATGAAATTCTGACTACTCTGAACTGCCTTCTTTTCAGAAAACTAGGTAGGAGAAATCCCAGCACAAGTGACATGTGTTACTGAAAAAGAAGACTGTTAGCCATGCATAGTCCCTTAACGTCTGTTTTATGTGACAAACATGCATTGATTTCAGAAGCCCAGTATTTAGTTTTAAAGACAGTCCCTCAAAGCATTTCATCATTGAGCCCAAAACAGAAAAGAGAAGATTCTGATAAGCAGTTTGATATTTAAAAAAAAGCATCAGTCTTCATACACAAAACCCAATCATCAGCAGCCATGACTAGTTCTTAACTCTGACATGGAATCCTAGAAGCCCTATTTTATATCACACAGTAGTTGACGAAGGTCACTCAGGTTAATATCAATTTTCCATATGCCAGATTTTAATCAAATAGATTCTTAAAAGGTGCTTGAAACAACACCAGGTATCTTATTTGGGGGGCTGTGTTTTGGTTTTGCAATATCCTGGGTTCTTTCAGGGCTTATTACAGGCATTATTACCATATACAAAAGTGTGTGAAGGTTCCTGTCACTAGGACTAGGTAAACTGAATTCTAGAAGATTAAATAACACTTAAGTATCATATTTCCCACCATAAGAAATCATTAGAAAAAGGAGTGGAGTTCATTTAGTATACTTTTAAGCTTCCTGAAAGGAAGTCTCAGCCTCAACTCATGAGCAGGTGGACACGTATTCTCTACCTAAGGTTTAAGTCTTTTATAAAACCCATCTGAAAATTGGCCACTTGGCCTCTATTGTAGTGATGGGTGCGCTGCTAATTATTCAAAATATTCTTACCTTTAAGAAGCTTTCTTACAAGGCTTATGAATATATCCGTTCCCTTTCTTCCTCCCTTCTTTCTATTCTAACCCTCTTTATCCAAATATAATTTGAAGTGTGTTTTTTTTTTTAAATAACTAATGGGAGTTAGGTGAAAGAAGGGTAAGAAGAAAACAGAAGAAGGGAAAATAAGATGAAGCCTGTGGTCAAGTTAGTAAGAAAAGTGAGGGCATGAGTCTTGTACACTTTGAACAGGGAAGCTGCAGCTGGGTTCCGAGCTTCTGTGTTTCTGAAACTAACAGGAAAATTTGATCAAATACCTGATTCATAGAATGCTTTGGATAAATAAAACATTTACTCAGAAAAGGTATAATTATTTAGGTACTGAGGCCTGAGAAAATTCATCCATAAACATCACTCTAAATCATCTAATATAGCAAGCTTAAATTAAATGGGAGAGGGCAATACTAGTGGTTGCAGCATCATGAATGTCACCAACTGTGACCCTGAAGTTTAGCAACTGCTTTTTCCCTTCCCCTTTCATCCACAGTTCCAGGAGAACGGTCTGAACTCAATAAATGCTGGAGAGTGACTGGTCAGCTGCCAGGTTCCAATTCTACACTGAGTGCCAACTCAAATATAATTAGTGATTAAGAGGGTCAGACAAACACACTGGGTTTGTATGCTTACCAGAAAAGCTGTTGCTAAGCAGCTAGCTCTTAGATTCCAAACATTAGTAGAACATAAAAACAGAAAATATTGGTGATTTTCAGACAAATGAATTTGTGAGCCTTATTGATAGATTTTAAGAAATAAAGTGATATCTCAGTTGTCCTCTATGAGTTTTCAGAAGGGTAGATCAGGTGGCCATTTGTCTTTTGTTTTACAGTCACGAAAATCTTCATATTTAGGATTTGGAGTTCTCTTGTGATACAGTGAGTTAAGGATCTGGCGTTGTCACTGCAGCATCTTGGGCTACTGCCATGGCATGGGTTTGATCCCTGGCTCAGGAATTCCCACATGCTGTGGACAGAAAAAAAAAAAAAAAGGAAGACTTGTCAGAGTATCATCAAAGGAGGGGACAAATATAATCATTACATTTGCGTGTAGCTGTTAAAATCCTTAATCAACTAAATGTAGACATTTAAAATACACCACACTTTTTATAAATCTCTTGGCTCTTGGCAAACTCTTATTATTTTGTAAGCTTTAAGGAAACAGGCTGGACTTTTCTCAACTGCAAAGGGACCTTAGATAAATGCAAAGGTTTACAACTATTCTGCATGATTTTCTCCAGCAGTGTGAGTACCAAGATTATAGCTGCAAATAATAAGTTAGTCATAAATAAACTGACTTGACCTGGAATGGGAACATTCATAGCAGTTTAGAGAATGCTGTTATTATGGACCTAGCAATGATATGGTAGTCAGCCTCAAATGACCCCTCATGATTTTTGTAGTCCTCCTCAAACATTACTAGGGGTGATTTGTATGACAAAAAAAAAATAAAATAAAATAAAGGTAATGAGGAATTTGTTGGTTATTTCTGAAAATAGGTTATAAAAAATTAGACTTTCTCTCTTTGTCTGTCTCTCGGTCTCTTCTGTCTCTGTCTCTCTCTCTCTCTCATCACTCACCGTGAGGAAGCATGCTAACATATTGTGAACAGCCCTATGGATAGTCCTACATAATAAGAAACTGAGGCCCTCTCTCTAATAGCTTATATGAACCGAGGTCTACCAGCAACCACATTGAATGAGTCTAAAAACAGATCTTTCTACCTCATTTGAGTCAAGGGGTGACTGCAGTTTTATGAGAGACCCTCAATCAGAATACCCAAGGTAAGCTGGCACAACCATTAAAATATCCATACAAAAAGATATTAAAAACACAATGGATAAATTAAAGTATTATCCTAAAAATGTTCAAAATAAACACAAAGAAGGAAGGAAAGAAGAAAAATAAGAGCAGAAGCCATAATGAGCAAACATAAAACAAATAATAAAATGTTACAATTGAATCTAAATATAAAAATATTTATATTAAGTGCAAATGGTCTAAAAACTAATTAAAATATATATTATCAAAATGGATAAAAACAATGACCCAACTATATGTTTTCCATAAGAAACTAATTTGAAATATAAGAATATAGTTAGCTAAAAAATTAAAGGATGAGAAAATGTATACCATGCAAATACTATTCAAAAGGAAGTTTGAGTGTTCATGTTAATATTAGGCAACCTAGACTTTACCAAAAGAAAATTACTAGAGACAGAAAAGGACATTCCATAATGATAAAGTATTCATTTACTAGTAACATATAACAATTTTCCATGTTTATATACCTAATAGCAGAGCTCAGAACTCATGAAACAAAAACAGAATTAAAAACAGAAATAGACAAATCCACAATTATGGTTAGATGTGTTAACATTTCTTTCACTTTAGTCTGCAGAAATAAGAGAGAGAAAATAATCAAGCATACAGAAGAAATGAACATCATCATTTGACAGTGGGATCTAATTGACATTTATGGACTATACCACCAAACAACAGTAGGATGCATTGTTCTCAAGTGTACTGGGAACATTCACCATGGTAAACCACATCCTAGATGGGAAAAATATTTTAACATGTACAATAATTAAAATTATAAAACTAGGTTATCAGATCTTAAAGAAAGTAAATAGAAATCAATAAAAAAGATAATAGAAAAATCCCTAAACCCTTATAAATTAAAAACACATATATAAAACTCCATGGGTTAAGTAGGAAGTCTTACTGGAAATCAGAAAATATCTTCAATTGAAAAAAAATACTGCATATCAAAATTTGTATGATGGGGCTAAGGCAGTGTTTAGAGGAAAATTCATAGCATTATTGCTTATATTCAAAAAGAAAAAGTCTTAAATCAATAATCTAAATTTCCATCTTAAGAAAGCAGAAAAATAAAAGCAAATAAATCCAAAGTAAGTGAGAGGGAAAGAGATAATAAAGATTAAAACAAAAATTAATGAAACAAACACAAAATCAATTGGGAAAATCAATAAAAATAAAAGTTAGTTATTTGAATAGAGCAATGAAATTGATTAAAATCTAGCAATACTGACAAAGCATAAAGGAGAGATACACAAATTACCAAAATCAGGAATAAAGAAAGGATACCACTACACCACAGCCATTAAGATGATAAAATATCACAGACAAATCTGGGCACATAAATTCACAAATTTAGTGAAACAGGCCAATTCCTTGAAAACCTCTAACTACCAAAACTCACCTAAGTTAAAAGAGGTAACCTGAATAGTGTTTTAACTATTAAAGAAATTAAGTTCATTGTTGAAAAAACTTCCCCTGAAGGAATGTCCAGATCTAGATGGTTTTATTGGTTGATGCTATTGAAACTTAACAAAGAAAAACAATTCTGCATAATCTTTTCAAGAAACTAGAAGAGGAGTACCTTACTTAATAACTCATTTCATGTGGACAGAATTACCCTGATGACAAATTATGCAAAGACATTACAAGAAAAAAAATTACAGACTAATATACACATTGTTAGACATAGACACAAACATTATTAACAAAATTTTATCTGGGTTCAGAATTATATAATAAAATGATATATCATGATTAGTTGGGATTCATCACAAAGATGAAGAAGTGGTTTAATATTTGAAAAATCAGTGTTATTCCCCATATTAGCAGCCTGAAAAAGCAAAACCTCCTAAGCATATCAATTGATGTGAAAAAAGATTTGACAGAATTCATCTCTATTCATAATTTTTTAAAAATTCAGCACACCAGGAATAGAAGGGAAATTCCTCAACCTGATAATGGGCATTTATTGAAATCCACAGCTAAACTTAAATTTACTGGTGAAAGATTGAATATTTTCCTCTTTTATTTAGTAAGAAGTAAGGTAAGGATGTACACACACAACATCTAGTAAATATTGTAAAGTCAAATCCAGTGCAATAAGATAGGAACAAGAAATGAAAGGCATCTAGACTGAAGAGCAATAAATATAATGTTTCTATTCTCAGACATGATTACCTATATCGAAATTCCCAAGGGAATTTATGCACAGAAACCTCTAGAACTAAGTTCATTTAACTAGGACACAGACCACAAGGTCGATACACACAAAAATCAAAATCTCTATATAGTAGCCATGAACAAAATAGTTTCTAAGAAATGAATGACTTTGGTATACGAATTTAAAAAAAAATGTACAGGATCTGCATGCTGAAAACACTGTATGTAAAAGCAATCAGAAAAGACCTAAATCAATGAAGAGGTATAGCTTTTCAAAGGATTGGAAAACTCAATATAGTAAAGATGTTCATTCTTCCCAAATTGATCTACAGATTTGATGTAATCCCTAGTAGAATTTTTTTGGAGTGTAGGAATACTGATTTGAAAATTTATGTGTAGAGTGAAAAAACTAAAATAGTCAATTTTGGAAAAGGACAATAAATTTGGAAGAATCAAATAACACTTTTAAGACTATAAGCTAAGTAAATAAAACAGTGGTATACTAGCAAAAGGATAGACACATAGATGAATGGAACAAAATGTATAGTCTGGAGATAGACCCATAAAAATATGGCCCGTTGATTTTTTTGTTTTTGTTTTTTTTTGTTTTTTTAGGGCTGCACCCGCAGCATATGGAGGTTCCCAGGTTACTGGTTGAATCAGATCTGCAGCTGCCAGCCTACGCCACAGCCAGAGCAACACGGGAGCCGAGCTGCATCTGCAACACAGCTCATGGCAAGGCCAGATCCTTAACCCACTGAACGAGGCCAGGGATTGAACCCGCAATCTCATGGTTCCTAGCCGGATTCGTTTCCACTGCACCACAACAGGGAACTCTGGCCAGTTGATTTTTGATCATAATGCAAAAGTTATTCCATGCAGAAAGATAATTCTTTCAACAAATTATATTGGAAATCAAAGCAAGCATATGGAAATTTAAACTCAAATTTCATACAAAATTTAGCTTGAAATAAGTAATAAGTGGATGTATAAAGCTTAATATTATAAAATGTTTAAAAGAAAACATAGGAGAAAATTCTTGTGATCTAGATGTAGGCAAAGATATCTTAGAAATGAAATAGAAACACAAACCATAATATAGTTAATACAGTGGACTTCATCAAAATTAAACATTTTTCTGTGTGGAAGTAACTATTCAGAAAATTAAAAAAATAATGTACAAATTGAAAGAAAATATTTGTAAATCATATATCTGACAAAGATCTTCTGCCAGAATATCTAAAGAATTCTCACAACTCAATAGGAAGCCAACAACCCAACTGAAAAGTGGGTAAGTGACTTAAACACATTACGCTAAGAAGATAGGGAGATGAATGTCAGTAAATACTCATTATCGGGCTTATGAAATTATGATCAGCATCTCTGGTTATTAAGGTAGTGTGAAGTTAAATCATGATAAAATACTACTACACAGCTATGAGGATGGCTAAAATTATAATTAAAAAAGTAATGACAATATCAAGTGCTGACAATGAAGCTGAGCAGCTGAACTCTCAGGCATCGCAGGTGGAAATGCACAATGACACACTGAAATGGGGAGAACAAGTCTGGAAGTTCCTCATAAAGTTAAACATATTGTTATATGGCTCAGCAATCTCATTCCCGGACATTTACCCTAAAGTAATGAAAATAATGGTATTTCAAAAACCTGTACATTAAGGTCCTTTCCTAATTTCCCAAACTCAAAACAAAAAACAAACGTCCTTTAATAGAGGAATGGACAAACCAACTATGGCACATTAATGCAATGGAATATTACAAAGCAATATAAAGAAACATACTATGGATACCAGACAAATCTTGTATAATATAAAAGGCATTGGCTGAGATCAAGAAGCCAAATTCAAAACGCTGCATCTTGTATGTTTCTATTATATGGCATACTTGAAAAGACAAAGCTGTAGGGATGGAGAAGAGATTGGTCGCTGGCAAAGTGTAGGGGCTGAGAAAGAATGTGATGATGAAGAAAAAGAAAAAGGAAATATTGAAGGTGACGGAACTGACCTGTATCGTAATTATGCAGTGAGTCTTTGTCTATGTTAAAAATACATACAGCTGTTCACTCAAAATTTTTACTGTAACTTAGTTTTTAAAATCAAATTAAAATAAAGAAAAGGCTATTATAAAGAGTGAGATAACATATATCTTATAGAAGAAATACTTATTAGCCATAGGTGTCAAATAAAGTATAGTGAGATTCAGAAACATTTAAAATAAATCCTTGTTGAAAACTGGAAAATTTGAGGCTTTATAGTGAGCAAACGTTGTTGAATCTGTCTCTATTTCAGAATTACCTGAAGTTGTGGACACGCCCAGCATCTTCCCTGCTGGCAGGAGGGCAGTGACAGGCTGAGCGGTAGAGCTGAAAGAATGGAGTCAAGTCTTAAGTGAAGCCAGGTGTGTGCCTGCCAAAGCAGCTGATGTGAAGGAGACAGCCTGCCTGCCTGGGGATGCCTGCCTCTGCGGGGCACCAAGGACCACCGTGGAGAAAGGATGCTCAGCTTTGCTTAGAGACAGATCTGATCAAAACCAACAAGCTTGTGGCTGGTCACTTTAAAATCAGGAAGCACCTGTGGAAAATGGAAAGACAGCCTAATGCCAATACTAGGACATAATGCATTTTTATAAATAGCTGATGAAAGGAGAGCAAGTCCAGGCTATATTATTAGGTGGAAAAAAAAGATTCCCAACAGCATGATCTCAATTAATAAAAAACAAACAAGAAACAAAAGAAGCATTTTTTTATATAAAACTTATAACTCAGAGGCATACCTTTGTACATAAAATATATACTATTCAGCCATTTAAACAAGTGAGCCAGCCCTTTATGTACTGGCATGATTTTGCCTAAGAGCTTTATATTGCTTGTAGAGTGTATTGTTCTAAATGAATAGTTCTCTATTAAAAAAAAGTTGTGGAAATTTTTATATAACAGATGAAATATAGAGATGGACATGATATGGATACATGTGTGAGTATTTAAACATAGGAAAAACAAGAATGATTAATGGGGCTATTTCAAAAGTAGGTATACATGCAGAGGACAGATAAAGGGGAAAGGTGAAACTTTTAAAATAATTTATGAAAATGTTTCCCATCTCAAATTTAAACATGCACACTTACCATTTTTGTTAACCTGAAAGAAAAAAGTGTATAAATCAAATGTTACCGTTGGTCTGATAAGATGAGATATAAAATTTACTTCCTCTGTGCGCTTTTCTGTTACCAAAATTTCTGTAGTAAATAAGTATAACTTTTTAAAATTTTATTAAACTTACCTTTGAGTGTAAAAATATTTAGGTGATAATACCTTTGTTATAGAACACCTCACTATTATTAAGAATTATTTATTTTGTAAATTCCACCCTACATATATTTTAATCCGTATTTTTATTTTTACTGGGTAAAGCCAATCTCCTAAGATGTCAAAAGGGCTTACAGAGTGTTAGAAAATTTGTTCAAACTTGTGAACAGAGTCCAAATGTCTTTCTAACATAAAAAAAATCCCTTTTATCTTTCTGTTTTCTCATTGACAGTCATGACCCCATCCCCCTCCCCAACACTCATGTTATTTGTTGTTCACTGTTACACATAGTCAGGACACATTCACGTGTTAAGTTGGGTTGTTTAATGAACAATCCCCAATCTCAGTAGCTTGAAAGAACACACGTGGATTTCTTGCTTATGCTACACCCATAAGATGCATGCCCGTCAGTGTTCTCCTGGAACTTCGCTCTAACTTATCTCTACTCAGAAACGCAGGCTGGGGAAGTCTCCTTCCTTCTCTGTGCTTCCACATTTGGTGGGAAAAGGGAGTGTGATGAATCACATCATTGGATTTCGAATACTCCCCGCCTACGTGACATGAGTCACTTCCTTTCACATTTCATAAGCCAAAGGAAGTCAGATGATCATGCCTCACCACAAAGAAGTGGAAAAATAAAATCCTACCACTTGCTCTGGAGGAGAACGGCCAGGAAGCTTGATGAAAAGCTCTAATGCCAACCATAGAATCCTAGGATAAACAACAGCTGACCTCAGGAAGAGTCCCATGGATTTAGCTCATTAAATTAATGTTTTTCACATAACAGATTTGTTTTAAATTGCGTGGCAAAAAAATGTTTTACCCTTTTTCTAGTCCCCCGAAACTGTTGTTCTTAAAAAAAGGAAATTGACAGATAGTATTTCCCTTTTTCAAAGAAAAAAAGTGTAAGTTGGCCATTTTCACATTTCACCCACTACCAAGCGCAGGTAGAAAAATATTAGAAAAAAAAAATCTTTACTAGGCTTAACCAGAGTACTGGCATTAGCAAGGTTTTTTTAGAATGTTTTTAATTTATCTGATTTGTTTATCTAGCTACAGGTATTTACTTTATCAGAATTTTTTTTTTTTGTCTTTCTGTCTTTTTCTAGGGCTGCACCCATGGCTAGGGGTCTAATCGGAGCTGTAGCCGCCTGCCTACACCACAGCCACAGCAATGCAGGATCCAAGCTACGTCTGCGACCAACACCACAGCTCACGGCAATGCCGGATCCTTAACCCACTGAGTGAGGCCAGGGATCAAACCCACAACCTCATGGTCCCTAGTCGGATTCATTAACCACTGAGCCACGACAGCAACTCCTACCAGAATATTTTTGAATGCCTACTAAGAGCTGTAGACTTTGCTGGGCATAGACTATATCAATCCTTTGAACCCGTGTGAGCAATGCTAACTAATATGTAAGCATCATCAGTAAGTAAGGCGTATTCTAAATCTGCCTGGAAATGTGCATAAACTAGCTTCTGGGTTACCTTAGGGCAGATTCCATGCCTGGTAAATACGGGACATGACTAGGGCATTGCTTGTTGAGGTTTTCATTGGTACTTGCTTCAGAAGCTTAAAATTCAGAACCAATATTTATGAAAATGTATGTGCTCACAGATGTTAAGAAGCTATGGTTTTTGACCTTGAGAGTAAGTTCTAGCTTGTCATAAAATATTGATGGAAAGGCATTATGCATTCCTTCCTTCCTGCCCACCCCACTATTCAACACTACATTAGAATCCCCATTTCTATACGTGGTCCTCTTGGTCACATCTGACTGTCTCTGGAGAGAAGAACCTCTGGTTTCAAACGTGAGGAAACTCTTTTCTCATCCCCAAGGAATAAGCCAAATCAGAGCTCTTCGCTTACTCTAAAAAAAAAAAAAACAGATGTGCTGCACATTCACTAATATCAGGGCTCAAGGGGTTCAAGTTCTCGATAGCTGACACTATGGCTCTTCATAGCCAGTGTATTTTAGGTTTTTTTAACCACTTCTGAACATGTTCTGTAGTCCAGTTTTGAAACTGATCATTAATACAATAGTTAAATCCTGGCATTTGGGGGATAATTTTTCTTTAAAAAAAGATCATCCCTTGAATTAAAAAAAAAGATATAATGGGGAATAATGTGTATCTAATTATTAATGTACTATAGAAATTAGCTTTTATATTGCAATTTATATTGCAATTACCTTCTTTGTGTTATAAAGCAGAACAATACAGAAGAAGAACTTCTTTATTAATGCCTAATAGCATGGCAATTTAAAATATTCAAGTTTCTTTAATAAGGTAGTGTATGAAATGTTACTTAATTTGACAAGATTAATTATACAATTAATTTAAGACTGCTCTCAATTAAATTAGTAAAAATTTCTTAAGCTTGCTGCTTTTGAAAAGAGTGCAGGAACCTTGCATGAAGTGAGATACCTATTAAACAGGATATTAATTAGGCTGAGATGGAATAATGCATGTTTTGTTAATAGAAAGGGCATTGTCAGAGAGTTGGTAAAGAGGCATCATTTCATTACTTTAATAATAATGATACCCCAGCCCTCTAAACAATTTAGAAGGGCCTCTATCATTACTGGAAAACAGAGTGGCTTCAGACTGGCAATGCTCAGAGCACTTGAGACAACACAGCAAGCAAACCCCTGACTTGGCCATCCTGACTCCATGTATTTTGGGGTTCTATTCAGATAGATATATTACCAAAGGAGCTAACAGACTGTCAAAATACCTCCAGGGTGTCATTATCTTGGTAAATTCACTATGATCCAGGGTCTAATCCTCAGCTTCTCAGGTCCAAGATTTAGGCTTAACGGAGTCCCAGGGTTATTAAATCCCAGTCAACTGAGAGATACTAATTAAATTTATAATTCACTGAAGAATAGTCACTAAATCTTCATTTATATATATTTACAATTGAGGAATCTGCCTTTTAGGGGCCCAGCAGCCCCAATTCCTGTATTTATAGTGAGCCCTTTCATGATATCCTAGTACTTGGAAAATCATTTCAGTGATGTGAAGTTTGGTGTACAAAGAAGGTTTGAGAGTAAATCATACAGACTATAGTAGAGTCAAAAACATCATTCCTATTCCACCAATAAAACACCTCTCTAGTGACTAGAATGTTTCTGTTGCTCAGATTTTCTACAGCTCTCTCTCTCTGTATCCCCAAATCCCCTGCCCCCTCCATGAGGCTAGATTCTGTCTGAAGGTCAGAAGGATGGAGGTTAAGGTACCAGTTATAGCGCTTGTTTGGCTATAATGTACAAGCTGAGTAGGAAAAGAAAGCTAAGAAACTAGAAAAAACCCACTGATCTGGAGACAATTAACCCTTATTCTAGGCTGAGAATCATTCTGAATATTTCATATAACTTGGCATGCTTTGCATGGTAAGTGTTGATTTTCTAACTCAGTTCTCGTACTTCAAAGCCAGAATCACCTAGCATATCGAACTCAGTGGTTCCCTGAATTGAGGTCGGGACTGGAGTTGGGAGAGAAACAGGGTCTCTTTTTAGCTTTTATTGTGGAAGGAGGTACTCTTTCAGTTGATGCAGGACTGCGTCGGGGGGTATGGCTTGGGAGAAGAGGACCATTCAGAGGCAGCCTCTCTTTCTGCTGAACTTTAGTTGTCCTTTGGCCCCTAGTAGGGGAGCCATTGAACCGTGCACAAAATGCACCTAGAGAGATGACTTTTCCTAAACTCATTATTCTCAGATGAGAAAAGAAAAGTGCCATGCAAGTCAAGCTCACACAATCAGTGGCAGAGTTAGAGCCCAAGGTTTTTTTTTTTTTTTTTTGGACATTCAATCCAATGTTATATAGTATACCTTGTGATTAGGTAAGTCTTACAAAATTGTGTACTATATAAATAACCTTGAGTAGAAAATCTCCCAAATTGCAAAACTACTGATAAATGTTCTTTTAAATCATATAATGCATACTCAATGAGTAGCTGTCCTAAGGTGACAGTCATTCAGGAAACAATAGCTTGCATTTGCTGAGTGCTTACTGTGTGCCTGGCATCATTCTAAAGAAAGGTTTTCTGTTGATTTCTACTATGTATTGGGAGCTCCATTTCCTCTGAAACAAGCGATGGCTCTAAGACACTTAAAATTAAAATTCTTAACATAGAGTAGAAAGAGCACTGTGTTAGTATTCATAGTTTACATGCATTTAACGCTTCTATCCAGCCATTTCACAGGTATTTAAAAGTGAACTGATTAAAATGCACCACACATGTATTAAAATTTCCATCTTACAGGGAGTTCTTGCCAACTCCATCTGAGTGGAATGCTTAAGTAAAAACAATATAACCACTCCTAATTAGAATTTAATAAAAATAATAAAACTCCTTTACGTGGAATTTCTCTGTTATCTGTCTATCTATCCATCCAGAAATGTCCCTTGAACTTAATCAGTATTTTACATGCATACACACACACACACACGCACACACACGCACATGCACACACACTCCTACTCAAACCAGTCATGATATTTTCAAGTCTCCAGTGGGCTGTCCTTTCTAAGAATAATGGGTTACCTACAGGGACATTAAATATTTAGCAGCAACCCACCAAGCTACTGCTGCCAGGGGATATTTAATGGAGTTAAACAGGAAGTGCCATGGTATTAGACAAGTGCAGAATTTTTTTTCGGGAAAGAGTCTACGTAAGAAGTTGTTCTTTCTACCAAAAGTCACGTAAAGAGACTTCACATTGCCACAATGCAGAAAAGGACACTGCTTACCAGGGAGAACGCAGGCCCCAAGAGAAGGAGGAATAGGTGTCTAGTATCAGACTCAGGGTGTATCTTTCACAATTTAATATACGTTTGTTGTGTGCATAAGAGGACTTTTTAACATTTATAATAGATGCCTCTTTGCAAGCTTAGAAAGTCTTCCAAATTTCAAACACCACTGAAAAACGATCTTTTAGTTCCTATAATACAACTGGGTCGTTGTTCCAAAGTGATGGTCATTGCGGAAATAATGGCATGCATTTCCTTACCAGGGTCCATCATTCATTCTAAGTACATTTGTATATTTCATTTAATTCCCACAAGGACCCTGTATGGTAGGTACTACGATTATCCCCATTTTATAGAAGAAGAAATGCTTACAGAAGTTAAAAATCTTGCCCAAGATCATGTAACTAGAACATGATGGAGACAGTTTTAAACCCAGATAGCCTAACTCAGATCAGACACTCTTGATTACGACACAAAATGCTAGCAGAAAGCCATCCACAGACCCATGCAGAGAACACCAATTCCTTTAGTATAAGGAAAGGTTATGAGAATCTATTGGTCACAAATGGCTACAGAGAGGAAAGCATCCAGAGGCATAGTCCCAGGTTCAGAAGCAAGCTCCTTTCACCTTTAAGTTCCCACAAGGATCTCAGAAGGGAATGAATCCCATCTTATCCTTTAATAAGTCTAGTCTACTCTCTCCAGGATCTTCAAACCCTGCTGCCAACTGTAACTCTTGGAGATTCCGACTAACAGCTTGTCTGTTCACTAGATATAATTAGCTGGTAACAACCCCAGCACATTCTTGAGATTAAATTAGGCTTGATTTCACAGATGAAGAACCTCCTCAAGTCCCAGGATTCCAGGCACTTGAGGTCTGTTCCTGGATCCTACAACAAGTAAACTCTAATAAGCATCTCCAAGACAGTTAACTAGACTAATTTATTTGCCCAGAAACTTACTTCCACACAGAAACCTAAACGTTTGCATTGTTCAAAAGTGACCTGAATCAAAATAACAGATAATTACATCCCACTTTTTCAAAGTTGTCCCAAAATGGTTAAAATCAAGAATGTTAAGTTTGGGGATACCGATATTTCGATAACTGACCTAAGCATTTACTTCTTAGCCTATCATCAATCCTTCTAGGAATCTATCTGAAATTTGTGTAAACTCTCAAAAATACAAATTTATGGATAAGTTTATTCATTGGGGTATTATTTGTAATAACTAAAGAAAGGAGACAACATACGTATCCCTCAATAGCAGACCAATTTAATAAGCTCTGGTAAAACTATGCAAGGGACCTCCATGCAGATGTAAAACTGAATGATGAAAACCTCTGTTACACCAATATGACGTCATCTCCAGGGATATTTCACTAAGGGAGGAAAGAAAAATGCACAGAAATATATATAGATGGTATTTAGGGGGTAATAAGTTTAAATACATACATGTACTTATATTTGTGCAAAGGAGCACTAGAATATGTATGACTGACTCACTTTGCTGTATACCTGAAACTAATACGACATGGTAAATCAACTATACTCCAATAAAATTATTATTTTTTAAAGTAACACAGAAATACAAAAAAAGAGAGGAGTTTTCTTGTGGCTCAGTGGGTTAAGATCTGGCATTGTCACTGCAGTGGCTTGGGTTACTGCGGAAGCACAGGTTTGATTCCTGACCCGGGAACTTCCGCATGCCATGGACACAGCCCCAAAAAGAAAAAAAAAAAAAAGGAACACTAATAGGAGGAGGCAGAGAACAGGGTGCTAGGGTGGGAGAAAGACTTTTCTGAAATTAACTTACACTTTTTATTTGGCTTAAAACAGCTTCTTTGAGGTATTATTAAACACAATAAACTGCAGCTATTTAAAGGCACAACGTGATAAATTTTGACTAAGGTAAACAACCATGAAACCACCACCATAAGCAAGATGATAATGTGTCTATTAATCTGCAAAGTCGCTTCTGCCCTTTGTAATATATGCCTCGATCTCTTCCCCCTGCTCTGGCTTTTCCTCCTTCACCCGCCACTCACCCACCACTGGTCTACTTTCTGTCACTACAGATCAGTTTGTATTTTCTAGAAGTGCAGGTAAATGAAATCTTACCACATGCGATCCTTTTGGTTGGTCTTCATTCACACACCATAATTGCTTTGAGACTCATTCATATTGTTGCATGTGTAACCGGTTCATTCCTTTTTATCACAGGGCAGTACACAGAGACAACGATGTGTTTATCTTTTCTCTGACTGCTGCTGGGCAGTTGCTTTTTTTTCCCCTAATTTTGGCTATAGCAAACGAAGCTGCTGTGAACCTTCATGTGCAAGTGTTGTGTGGCTGTACTTTTTCATTTCTCTTCAGTAAATCCTAAGGGATGGAATCACTGGATTATATGACAGGTGTGTATTGAACTTTCAAGAAATTGCAAAATGTCTAAAAGGTGATTATATTATTTTACATTTACAGTATTGTGTGAGAGTTGTAGTTCCTCTAAATCCTGCCAATACTTGCATGGTCATTCTTCGTAATTTTAGATGTTCTAATAAATGTTTATGTCATGTGGCTCTAATTTGCATTTCCCAAATGACTAATGATGTTGATAATGTTTTCTTGTGCCTATTCGGGAAATGCTTCTTCTTTGGTAAAATAACTGTTCCAGTCTTTTGCCCATTATTTAATTGCATTGTTTGGGCTCTTATTATTGAGTTTTAAGAGTTCTTTATATACTCTTGGAGTTCCCGTCATGGCTCAGTGGTTAATGAATCTGACTAGGAACCAAGAGTTTGCAGGTTTGATCCTTGGCCTCGCTCAGTGGGTTAAGGATCCGGCATTGCCGTGAGCTGTGGTGTAGGTTGCAGATGAGGCTCGGATCCCGCATTGCTGTGGCTGTGGTGAAGGCCGGCGGCTACAGCTCTGATTAGACCCCTAGCCTGGGAACCTCCATATGCCGTGAGTGCGGCGCTAGGAAAAAGGCAAAAAGCCAAAAAAAAAAGAGGTCTTTATATACTCTTGATATAAGTCCCTTATTAGATAAATGACATTCAAATATTTTCTCTCTGCCATTATGCTATTATAGCCATGCATTTACATGTATTATAAATCCTATATTACATATTACTTTTGTTTAAACAGTGAGTTATCTTTTAAAGAAATTTATATATTAAAAATAAATGTAAAAAATATTCATTAACCTCGAAGTTACCATTTCCAGTGTTCTTTCATCCTTTTCTGTGGATACACATTTCCACCTGGTATTGTTTTCATTTCATCCAAAACACTTCTTTTAATGTTTCTTGTGGTGTGTTCTGCTGGAGATAAATTCTTAAATTCATGAGACTGGAAAAAAAAATCTTTATTTCGCTTTGGTTTTTTAAAAATATTTTAGCTGATTATAAATACACGACTCTGGCTTAACAATTTCTTCTTCTGCGTATTTTAAAGATGTTGCTCCCCTGTCTTCTTGCTTATTTTGTGAGGAAGCTTCTCTCATCCATTTCTTTGTTCCTCTGTACAGAATGTGCCTTTTTTATGTGGCTGCTTTTAAGATCTTCTCTTTGGCAATTTGTTTTGTGCAGTATGATTATAACGTACCTTGTTATAGTTTCTTTGTTTCTTGTTCTTGGGATTCACTGAGTTTCTAAGATCTATAGATATATAATTGTCATCAAATCTGAAAAATACTTGTCTATTATTTCTTCAGCTGCTGTTTCTGATCCCTCTCCCTTTTCTCCTTGAGGGATTC
The DNA here is from genome assembly GCA_004024745.2 of Catagonus wagneri. Lineage (NCBI taxonomy): Eukaryota > Metazoa > Chordata > Mammalia > Artiodactyla > Tayassuidae > Catagonus > Catagonus wagneri. Next base: position 4,537,302 of record PVHT020000077.1, on the reverse strand, counting down.
CAATTTAATATATACTTATTTGCTTGAAATTGTTCCTCTGTTCACTTTAATTTTGTCTCTATATCTCCTTTGGTATAGTTTCTACTACTATTTCTTCACATTCACTAATCTTTTCTTCTGTAAATTCTAATTTGTCATTAATCCTGTCCTATGTATTTTAAATATAAAATATTGATAGTTTTATCCCTAGAAAATTAATCTGGATCTTTTTTATATCTTCCATATCTTCCAGTAACTTTTAAAGCCTATAATGAAACACAGTTAAATATATTTTTAAAAGTCCTTGCTGGCTAATTTTAACATTTTTGTCATCTTTATATCAGTTTCTATTGCATTTACTCTTACAGATTAGATTATATTTTTCTTTGCGTGCTGAGTAACTTGATAGTATGCCAGAGACTGTGACATTTAGCTTTTTAGTCGCTTTGATATCTTTGCACTCAAGCTTTTTTCTTTTCTTTTTTTTTCCGCTTTTTTAGGATCATACCTATGGCACATGGAAGTTCCCAGGCTAGGGGTCAAATCGGAGCCACAGCTGACAGCCTATGCCACAGACAGCAATGCTGGATCCAAGCCACATCTGTGAACTGCACCACAGTTCACAGCAACACTGGATCCTTAACCCACTGAGCAAGGCTGGGGATCAAACCCACATCCTCATGGACACTAGTTGGTTTCATTCCCGCTGAGCCACAACAGTAACTGTCTCACTTTTTAAGATTATTAGGCAGAGTCAGATTAGTGTTTAGGGCTAATTATTTCTAATTACTGAACTAAGATCCTTTAGGATACTCTAATATACTGTGAATTATGAGGTTCCGCAAGCTGGCTGGTGGCAGCAAACCCTGTGTGTGCCTGAACCCCACTGACTCTGATCATTTGGATGTTCCTTTCCCAGGCTTGCATAATGTTTCTCACATTCATGCATTGACTGGTACTCTTTGGATACTTAGAAGAGTATCCTCGCTATCTATGGCTATCTCTGCAAAAATTGCTCTTCTTGCATATTACGTACAAAATCTCAAGCTGTACAGGTCTTCCTGCCTCACAGTTCTCTTTTATAAACTCGGGGAGTCTGTCACACTCTGCCTAGCTCCCCCTCCTTCTGGCAGTGAGTTTGGGTGATCATAGAGCTAATCTCATTTGCTTCCTCCCTCTCAGGAGTCAATGTCCAACAATTCCTGACATTCATTGTCTTGAAAGCATTGCCTTATATATTTTTTCCAGTTTTTTAATTGTTTTAGGAAGAAGGTAAATCCAGTTTCTGTTTCTCTAACTTGGCCCGCAACAGAATTTCTGTACTATGTAGTTTAGCATATTAAAAAATTAAATCTAAAAGAAAAAAGGCAATAGCTGGAAATTCATAAAAAACTGAAATAAATGAGCATAATTATATATAAAGTTACTTATCACAGCCATATAGAAAATAATTATTCCAGGTCAGCTTACAGCACACAATTTGTCTGTATGTCCTTTTAAAGATATATTTTAAGTACTCATACAAATGCAAGAAAATATAAGCTTTATTTACAAATATAATTTTAATGGTAATATTATTTATATATATACATATGTATAATAGGATAGTATAAATAAGAAATTAAGTTAACGTGGTTAGGAATCAAAATTTTCAGCACAAAAGAAAAGAGATACAATTATAAAAACTAAATTTTTATAATATTTACTTAGAGATAAAGATACTAATACAAACTCACGATTTATTTTCTTTTCAAAATACTTATTTCCTAACTATCTGCATTGAGAGGCCTAGAAAATGACAACCTAGTAGTAATTAATAAACCAAAAGCCCATATTTTCGACTCTAAACACTATTTCTCACCTAAAGAACCAAGGATCCTTGGAAAAATAGATAATCGCCCAAGTTTAGGCAGATAAAACATGAGGCTGGGACTTCTTATTGTGCCCAGAATCAAAGAGGCTTTCAGTTAGTAATGGGAATGTAAAATAGAAACTGGAGACCTCTCATTGGTTGAGATGGAGCCGCTTGAATATCAGTAAGAATAATGAACAAAACTGCCTTTAAAACAATAACTATATGAAAATCTCTGAGTTCATACGAACAAGAGAAAGAAAGCAAAAAAAAATTTTCAACATACACAAAACTCGATTGTAATACAAATGAGAATACTGATTCTTTTTTTTTTTTTTTTTCCCTTTGGCTTTTTAGGGCCGTACCTACAGCATATGGAGGTTACCAGTCTAGGGGCCTAATCAGAGGTATAGCTGCTGGCCTAAGCCACAGCCACAGCAACGCCAGATCCAAGCCACATCTGCGACCTACACCACAGCTCACGGCAATGCAGGATGCTTAACCCACTGAGCGAGGCCAGGGATTGAACCCGTAACCTCATGGTTCCTAGTCTGATTCGTTTCTGCTGTGCCATGACAGGAACTCCAAATACTGATTCTTTATTATGAAAACTAAATCTTAAAAGGAAAGAACTTATCATTTTTCATACTTTTTTCTATACATTACATTTCTAGATAACTTAGAGAAGGTAAGATCCTTCACAGAAATCTTTCAGCTAACTCTTAATCCTATTTTTGCTGAAATCAGATAGCATATATGCAAACTAGAATTAAGCTACTCTTTATCAAAGGCATAAATGTAAATGTGGATTGAATAAAACCAAATGAGGTTTTTCCTTGATTGTTCTCATATAAATGCCACATCCCATTTGTCAAGAAGAAAATATTACTATGAAAAATAGGCAAAGAATTTTAAATCTAAAAATCTTATTCCTCTTTTTATGCTGTAGAAATAATTTATGGATAATTATGATAGCTATCTTTATTTTATAAGAACATCAATGGGGAAGAAAGATGGTGTTGTTTTTTTTTTTTCACCACATTAAAACAAACAAACAAACAAAACAAAACACTTATTTGGAGGTCCTGAGCAGATCTATACTGTTTGCATTTAGGTTTAGTGCATTTGTGGCCCCAGCCAGGGGTGGAAATCAAAAAACATGACTGTGTGTATATTTGACATAAGTAGAATAAAAATGAAAGAATAAAGAATAGAAATGTTTTTTTGACTATAACTCAACCCCAGTTTGAGAAATTGTAGTAGAAATGTTCTATATGAAGTAGAAATCAGACATGAAAACAATGAATAAGATAAAAGTTTGAAAAGACTAGGAGAAAAACAGCAAACAAAACTTTTTTCCAGAAACTTCCTTGAGATAAGGCTACATATTGGTGGTTCCAACACAGGAATTTTGGGAGGTCAAGTGGACTAGCTATGTGATTAGTTTGGGCAAGTGAATTAAATTTTCTGGGCCTCAGTTCTTTCTTCTGTAATATAAGGTCATCAATTGCACCTACAGCATATAGTTATTGAGAGGATTAACGAGTTAATATATATTAACTTTGGAAAATGTTAGCTGGGAAGTTCCCATCGTGGGTCAGCGGAAATGAATTTGACTAGCTTCCATGAGGATGCAGGTTCAGTCCCTGGCTTTGGTCAGTGGGTTAAGGATCCGGCATTGCCTTGAGCTGTGGTGTAGATTGCTGTCATGGCTTGGATCTGGCATTGCTGTGGTTGTGGTATAGGCCAGCCACTACAGCTCTGATTTGACCCCTAGCCTGGTAATCTCCATATGCTGTGAGTGTGGCCCTAAAATGACAAAAAAAAAAAAAAAAAGTTAGCTGGAATTATTCCTTTAAGGTTTTGCTTAAGTCTAACAACTTGCAGATATGCCTGAATTAAACTGTACATTACCCATCCACACCTCAAGGGCTAGGGTATCAAATAAGCAAATTGAGTCCCTAAGAGTCAGGGGAAGGGTCATTGGAGAGGAGAAAGATGGGGGGAAATGGGAAAAAGGTAGAAATTGGAGATGCTGCAGTAACATGGGTGGTGCTTTAGTGTTAAAAACAAAATTGGCTTTCTGGTAATTTTGTTGATAGGCAGCCTAGTTTTTAGCTTTATGAGATGCTATCTTCAGTAGAGATATCAATGATCAACAGGAGACGCAGTTCTTAATTATAGCTAGATTATTACTCAAATAATTTGAAAAAAGAAGAATTCCTTCTGTCTTATTAGTGTGTCTTATGGTTCTCAGTGTTTCCAAATTATTCTCTTGCATACCTCTCCTTTTCTAAGTAAAAGGTTAAGTCACCTTTAATGCCACATTTCCTATTTAATTTACAGCTGGCTCTCCTCCTACCTTATTTTTTTCCTAGAATATAACTGAATAAAAACTTAATTCTTTGATATTTTTGCATTAATCAGTAAGAATCATGGAATATCCTCAAGACACTGCTGCTGATGCATTGTAGGCATCATTGATCTCAATGATTTTAATGAATTTTATATTCATAGTTGTACAACCATCATCACAATCTTGATGATCTTAATAGAGATCTTTCAGAGTTCTGAACAAAATATGATTGGACAGAAATAAGAGTTCACAGACTGAGAGGTAGGAAATTATGTTGATCTGGATAAGCGTAGATGGGGGATTACATAGGTAAGCCAGACCTGTTCTATCTACAGTCCCTGAGGGTTGGCCATGAAGAAACTCTAGGCATTGGTGAAAGTCATCATAAGCCTAAAAGCTGCCATTCTTAAGAATTCCTAGTGAGATATCTTAGGCAACACTCTGTAATCCATATTGCTTTTTTTTTGAAAGCAAGAGAAACACAACTCAAAGAATTACTGGCAGACAATTCCTAGACTGAAAGACTATATAATTAATCATCCAAAAATCCATTTAAAAATATCTACAGAGGAACAGGTCACTGGTATTGTTATGAACAAGTCTAGACTGATCTAATCTCCTTCTATGACAGAATGGCAGAACCCCTGGATTGAGGAAAAATAATGGACATAATCTATCTTGACTTCAGCAAGGTGTAGCACTTGGCTCACATGACACACTCATTAATAATCTCGGCATGATATTCTCCATCAGCGTTCTCCTCACTGTGCTTTGACACAGATTTCTGTCAGTCCCTCTTGCTTCTCTAGGTGGTTTATTCCTATGTTCATGAGGCCAGGTAAGGTCCTAAGTTTTACATTTGACCAAACTCTGCCATCAGCAGGGAGGTCCTGCTCCATCTCCTTTCCTCAGACAATGACATTTTACTTTCAAGCTTCAACACAAAAGTCAAGAAGTCTCCTTGTTCTGAATCAGTCCTTCTTCCCCGTGTGCTCCTCCAGCTTTGTTTAGACTTCTCTACTCATTACAGACCCACATGCTCTTGACTGTATCAACTGTTTAAAAATCATGCCATCTGTAGGGAGATAATTAATGTGTCAGTTTTGGTTACTGGCTCTGTATTGGTGGATGAATTCTGTGGATATAGCTTAATGAGAAGATTCCAAAATATTTCAGATGGTGTGGAAGCAAATTAACAAGAAATGAAAACATATATAACGGCACATTGAATTATAGCAAGTAGAGGCAGCACGGATTCATAATGGTAAAGAATTCTGAAACCTACTTGTTTGGCTTTCAATCTTTATACTACCTGATTGCTGTGTTTCTTTGGATAAGACAATTAACCTCTCTGTGCCATGGTTTCCTTGTCCACATCCTGTTTTCACTGTTTACTCCATAAGCCTCTTGGAGACCATGTCAGTTTCAGCCAATATATTTTGAATGAATGAATGGCAGGATGGGTAAGTGAACAAAAGAAAATTATAAGTATCAGGCTCCGCTCGGCCACCCCATTACAAAATGTTTCAGTTGGTTCAGTGTGACAGTCCTCCATTTTGACATAATCAAGGTTTATACATTTACGTTAGAAATTAACATTGTTATAAAATAATTTCTATAAATGTCTTCTATTTTTTGAGATATAATTGACATATAGCATATGTGTACAGCATAAGGACTTGATTTACATACCTCACAAAATGATTGCCACAAGTTTAGATAAAAGAAAAACATTTTTTTTCATTGTGATGAGATCAACATTTTTTGGATAAACTTTTAGAACTCTTTTTTTCCCAAAGTTTGAGTCTGCCATTGTAATGTACAGCCAATTCCCAGTGAAGTTATAAGGACCACAAAGAGCCGAGACACAACCCCCCAAGGGAAATCTGGCTTGGGTGTTTTTTTTTTCTTTTCATTGACAATTAATAAGGGACAATAATTTTCACTGAATAAGCTGTCCAGGCTATGCCTATTTTTAAGTCTCTCTCTCTCTCTTTTTTTTTTTTTTTTTCTTTCTGGTAAGCAAGAGGTACTGCTTTAATAAACATGAACCAAGGTGCGCTCCTGTAGGATCGAAATTAAGACTAGAAGGGATGAAACAAACTTTGCGGTTCTTGTGTCCTTGTGGGTTACAAACTAGGTAAGAGGTTTTGACCCTGGACTCCTCACTGCCCCACCCCGACCAGAAGGACCGTCCCTGTGCAAAAACAAGTTCCTCTTGCCCACTAGAATATGGTTCTATCCTGTGAGCTTAGGACCTCTGCTCCCTGGAAGGGGAACGCCCTGATGCTAGGAGGATCCAAAGAGCAGGACCAGGGGTGTCAGGTTCTGGTTTGGTTCCCCCTTGCTTGCTCCCTCACCTTGTTTTGGGTGTGCTTCCTTTCCATGGATTTGCATGGGGCTATGAACAGACATTAGCAAACACCTTTCAGGAAGACTAGCAATCCTAAACTTCTGGAATCATAGCTGCAGAGAGCACTAGAAATTTCATAGAAAAGTGAGTCTGCAGGATTCTCAAGTAACTGTTTTAAGAATCAGAACACGGTCTGACTGGAATTAGCATCTAGAAACATAGGTTTTTGTTTTTGTTTTTTTTTAATATCCTAAAGCTCTTTTTATTCAGCATTCTCTCAGGTATGGAGAAGAAAGACCAGGCCTCTCTCAGGAAGGTCACTCTGGTAAGGGAACCTGCATGCAGTTATGGATGAAGAAAACCAGAAGGTAAAGAAGCCATAGTTGGGGGCTTATTCATTACCTAGACTTCTCAGAGGGTCTGGTAAGGTCCTAGCCCAAAGCAGAGGCAGTAGCAGGAAATAAAGCTGGCATGTAGTGGGCACAATTGCCAAACTAGGGTCAGGAAGGTTAGAGACAGGGAGTGAAAGGATTCTGGGATGCATTTCAAGGGCCAGAGGGTGAGGGAGCAGCCTTCCAGCAAGAAGCTGTGCCCAAAGGGTATAAATATTTGTGTGCCCGCCCCACCCGCCTCTGTACCGAGTACAGGACTTTCTAACACTATCGAGCACATACCTTCTTCATTTGGACAGCTGATGCATTACATAAGGTAGAGGAAAACTATTGTTTTCCGGATATTTTAGCAGGAAGTGGAATATATGAAATTCTGATGAATCTGGTCTTTCAACTACAACTTAATACAGTAATGAAAATGCCAAGTGTACAAATGTGCCCTGTGCTATATGCTTTAATCAGCTGACCAATAGGCCAGCTACACTCTGCTAGTCAACTCTAAACCAGAGTAGATCTGCTACTGTGGAGCACGGGGAGTGCGCACACAAGACTGGAGGTGTGGGAGCCTTTCAGATCCACCCCACTGTGTGGATCGTTTACCATCCTCAGCTGGCTTCCGTGAAGCCCGGGAGCGTCACCAGGAGACCAGAAGGCAATAGTATAATCATTTTCAAAATGATGACTTCTAAAGTAATCACCTAAGAAGCAGAATGCAATGGTTACACGGGAAAGGCTCCACTGACTGACTTGCCATGTGGCCTTGGGAAGACATTAATCTCTCAACACCTCAGGTACAAACTAAAGTACAATGGGGATAAGGCAATACCCCCCTTTGGAGAGTGGATGTGGGGATTAAATGAGATAAGCCTTCTCAACTGCTTAGCATGATGCTTGGCACTTGGCAAATTCTCAGTAAACATTACTGTTAATCAGAGTTGAGGATCACTGGAGGGTTGAATTTGGTATATACACACATATAAAAACAATTTAATATGTATGAAATATATGCAAGCAATTAAAAACATAATGTTTTCAAAATAGCATATAATAAAATACAGGAACGAGGAGGGGAAGAAATAAGTTTCTCCAGAGAACTTCTAATACTTGTACCTTCAAAAAGAGAGAAATTGGGAAAGTCCTCTGGCAGTAAACAGGTTAAGGATTCAGTGTCATTGCCGCTGGCATGGGTTTGATCCCTGGCCTGGGAACTGCCACATGCCATAGGCACTGCCAAAAAAGAGAGAGAGAATTCAAAGACTGTGTCTTTTGGTCCTAATCAGAAAAAAAAATATCCTGAGATCTATGGAAATAAAAATATACATAGATGTTAAACAAATGAGGATTTCTCTAAGTTTCAAGAGATTTTTTGAGACACGTGGAAGGGGCGAGAAAAGCAGATTTTCTTAGTAACCTAGCTAGTAAAGTTTTTGTACTAGAGTTCTTCAAACTCTGAAGAAGAAGTATGATATATCGTTAAAACTTTCCATCTATATCAAGAACTATTTTTTTTTTTTTCAGCATGGGGTTTCCAGTATGGCATTTCTGCAGCACCAGGATGCAGGTTTGATCCCTGGCTGGGCACAGTGGGTTAAAGATCAGGTGTTGCCACATCTACAGCTTGGGTCTGGATCCCTGGCCTGAAAACCCCATATGCAACAGGGTGCCCTCCCCCAAAAAAGGAAGAAGAGGAAGAGGGAGAAGGACAGGGAGGGGAAGGGGAAGAGGAAGAGGAAGAAGGGGAAGAGGAAGAAAAGAAAGAAAAAAATTAGGGAAACCATTTTTTCATTGGTCAAATAAAAATAGAAAAAAATAGTTGAAAAAAATCTAACCTTTCTTTCTGAATCATTTCATTTTTGCAGCTTATATGGGGAAGCTGAGAGGCATTTCCTCTACCTGTTTCTGGAGGTTCCTACTGCAGTAAGTTATCGCAAACCAGATTTCTTCTTTTGAGAGCATTTACTTTTCTTCCATTGATGCTTGTTGTTGAATGTGTGCGTGTTCCAAAGTTTTTACTTATATATTTTTAAAACATTTTTATTTTGAAGTAATCCTGGATTCACATGAAGTTGCAAAGAGAATAGAGGGAGTTTCAGTTTCCTACTTTCTCAAAACAGTTCCATCTGACGTAACTACAATATAATAGCAAAACAGTAGTTTTATTTGTAATGAAGCTTTGCTAGAGAAATCTCAGAATGCCTCTCAAATACACACATATGGATACACACACACACACACACACACACACACACACACACACACACACACAGAGCTATTTCATCTGAGAGCTTAGCCTGGAGGCAGCTTCAATCAATAGCAGCCTACTCACTGGAAGGAAAGGAGGCTGGGAACCTCTAACAGTGAAAGCAGTGAGTCTGAAACCAGGTCAAGTCCAGGAGGCTGGAGACAAACGGAAGAATAATCTACAGTAGGAACCAAGACCCCTGCATCAAAGCCTCCACTGTCAATGACCAGACAAAACAACCTGACAGATTGGAAGAACATTTATATGATACATTGATTTTTATCCATTATCCCTTTTCATTCTTACAGGGAAAAAGGCAGAAAAAAGTACACACACAGTACTTCCCACTCTGCTTGTTTTGTGTCTGTGTTATTTTTTATACAGGTACTCTGTGAGGAGGAAGTATTTTTCAGGTCATGTCATGCTTTCAAAATGCAATGCATTAATAAAAGTAATTGAGCTCCAGCTGGCTGGAGGCAATAGGGTGGCACAGAACACAGATCATAGGTTTGCTTCCTTTTACTTCTTCTGCCCTAGGCCCTGCCAGGCATCACTAATCACGTATGGCATCATTTCCCACTGAGTCAAAGTACCACTTTTTACACAGGGCTTCAGACAGCCACAATAAGCTGACTATTCTTGGCGTTAGAAAGGGAACCTAATGTGGAGTTATCACTAAGAAGTTTTCCTCAGGGAGTCAAGTTTGAAAGCAGTTGGCTAGAACTGAAGGAAGGGGATTGGACAAAAGGGAAGTGTCAAACATTCTATGGGCAGGTTTATAATTTTACTAGTAATCTTAGAAAGTGTGACAAGAGCTATAACCCTAGGACCTAACAATATGTGTCCGATAGTTGATCCTCATTGCATTTTTTTCTGAATTAATGAATGAATGATTTGTTTCACTTTTCCTTTTTCAGTCATCAAAGAATGATAACAAAGAAAGAAGCTGGCTGGCTCTCTCAAGCTGATTTTCATAGGAGAGTAGCCACTTCAGGGGTCAAGGATAGTGTAGGTTTGGTTTGCAGCTCTGTATTTCCAGAAATATAATTCTGTAGTTTGCAGTTTCCAGTACCCTTGTCCTCACAGTCACAATACTTTGGAATCTTTTGGTTGATTTTCCTCTTCCATATAATCAGATGTTAGATCTTTGTTCACCATGTATTTGATTTTGATCATTTCAAATGAATACTTCTGCCTGCACTGAAATTGTACCATTGTAACATATAATATCTTAATTGCTACAATATTTTCTTAAATTTTCAATGGGTTTGATCTTTTCCTTTGCTTAAAACTGTTCTGGGAGTTCTCGTCATGGCTCAGTGGTTAACAAATCCAACTAGAAACCATGAGGTTGTGGGTTTGATCCCTGGCCTTGCTCTGTGTGTTAAGGATCTGGCGTTGCCGTGACCTGTGGTGTAGGTTGCAGACGCGGCTCAGATCCCGCGTTGCTGTGGCTGTGGCGAAGGCCGGCAGCTACAGCTCCTGTTAGACCCCTAGCCTGGGAACCTCCATATGCCGTGGGTGTGGCCCAAATAAGGCAACAAGACAAAAAACAAAAATCTATTCTGGGTCCTATCAAAAATGAATACAATTTAAAAAAACTTGATTTATTATTACATAATAATTTTAGACATCATAGAAAATTTTAAATAAATAATTCTATAAAAGAAAGACAATAAATATCATTCTTTAGAAACACTGAAATAAATTGTGATGTTATAACATTACAGTGAGTAAACCATGAAATAAATTCCTTAGAATTATTTCAAAAAGATAAATTATTGCAACCTTAAAAATGAAAGTATTTAAGTTCCCCCACACCAAGCCCAGCCATCTGCACCCACCAGCCTATGGAAGTTCCTGGGCCAGGTATCAAATCCAAGCCACAGCTGGCCAGATTTTTAACTCACTGCACTGAGCCAGCTGTTGCCACCACAAAAACAGGCCAAATCATTAACCACTGCACCATGGCAGGAACTCCCCGTGAGACTGATTCAATATATATATTGCCACATTGCCTAGCAGATAAACCATATAAACTTAAACTCCTACTAGCAAAATGTAAACAACTGGCAATTTTAGTAGATAAACAACAAATTAGATACAGCTGAAGAAAGAATTGGTAAACTGGAAATGGCAATTACCCAGAATACAGAACACAAGGAAAAATACAAAAAATATTGAAGAGAGGGTTAAAGGATATAGAATATAGAATTAAAAGGTCATAATATATCTAATAAGAGTTTATAAAGAGACCATAATGAAAGTTTAGGAGGAGAAATATTCAAAGAAATAGTGTTGAAATTTTTCCAGAATCAATGAAAGATAAGAATCATAAGATTAAAAACTCACAAGCCTTGAATAAAATAAATAAGAATAAATATCAAAACAGTGAAAGAAAAATTATTTAAAATAACCAGAGATAAGGCAATTCACTTTCAAGAGAGCAAAAACTAGAATAGCATTATAATTGTCAATCGAGGGATATAAAAAAGTAATGGAATCATATACTTAAAATTTTGAGGGAAAATGAATTTTGTCCTTAGCAAAACAACTATTCAAATGCTTATTTTTTTCAGACAAAATGTGAGAAATTTTACTGTCTAAAGTTCTTCACAAAAAGTAATGACAAAGAGTAATATTCTATACAAAATATTGAGCTTAGAAAATTGATATGCATGTGGGTAAATGTAAACAAATACCTAGTGGTTAAAAGAGTAATGACGATAATAATTATCCTTGGGAATTTAAAACAAGGATAGAACTTCCATGAGGATGTGAGTTCGATCCCTGGCCTTGTTCAGTGGGTTAAGGATCTGGTGTTGCCATGAGCTGTAGGGTAGGTTGCAGATGCAGCTCAGATCTCGCACTGCTGTGGCTCTGGCATAGGCCAGTGGCTACAGCTCCAATTCAACTCCTAGCCTGGGAACCTCCATATGCTGCTGGTGTGGCCCTAAAAGACTAAAAAAAAAAAAAAAAAGGGAAGGATGGATGGAACTAAAATATCAGATAATAATATTTTAAAAGGGAGAAGAGTGTTTGTAATTAAAAGTTTTAAAATATTTTTCAGAAGGATGGTGGACATACTGCTTAAATTAAACTTTGTTAATTCAAGTTGACGGATTAAAAATTTCAGCATAACTCCTGGATAAAAGAAACAGAAGGTGATTTAGAAAGTAAAGGGGGAATGAATATAAATAAAACAAGATGAATTTTTTTGTGTGTGTGCATTATAGCTGGTTTACAGTTTTCTGGCAATTTTTCAACTGTACAGCGTGGTGACCCAGTTACACATACATATATAGATTCGTCACAAGTGATTAGACATAGTTCCAAAACAAGATGAATCTTGTAAAGTTAAAATTTTGCAGTTTTACAACCAAACTCTACTCTAGAAAATGGATGAAAACATATATATATATATATATACTTATATAAACATTAACAAGCTATAAAAGATTTTCATTATAAGAACAGAGCAATGATTGCTGTGAGCTGTGGTGTAGGTTGCAGATGCCACTCGGATCCCGTGTTGCTGTGGCGTAGGCTGGCGGCTACAGCTCCGATTAGACCCCTAGCCTGGGAATCTCCACATGCCGCGGGTGCGGCCCTAAAAAACGAAAAAAGGAAAAAAAAGAATAGAGCAATGAAAAAGCTGAAAATTAAATGGATAAATTAATTTTCATTTATTCGTGAAATTAAATAGTATCCATAATTAAAATAAATGAACCAAATCTGCATATGTCAACATAGCTAAATATTGAGTAAAAAATAATTTTTAGAGAAAAATGTACTGACACTATTTTCGTAAAATTTTCAGACAGAATAGTACTATATCCTATATAAAGTGCACAGAAAGTAGAATACAAAACATGATAGAAACTGTAATTTCTAGGTTCAGAACTGAAATTCCCACTGAGAATGTAACAAAAGAATACAATGGAGCTTTAGCTACATTAAACACTTTTTTTTCTCTAAAAATTACCAATTTGAAGGAAACATGGTGATATTTGTTAAATCTGGTTTGTTAGATACACAAAGGTCTTATCTATTATTTTCTATACTTTGCTGTGTATTTGAATCAATTCAGACTTAAAAATAAGGTTTAAAAGAAAGCCTTTTCATATCCAAGTTACATAAACCAGATAAATGTTTTTGAACAGTTTTCTTTAAACAGTTTGCTACTCAAAAACTGCTCATCCAAAACTTTACACATCAGAAGCAAATGATATCCTTTTTAAAGCAGTTTGGCTAAAGACTAAACACTTTGTCCAATGATACTCCCATTATTCAAGAACAGTTTTAGAACCCATCTTTTGTAATTTCTTAAAGTGCTTTATTGTGATGAGCTACCATGAAAACAATACTATTTTATGTTCAGATCTTGTGTATTACTTCAGGAGCACTTACTTGTCCAGTCGCTATTTCTGAGGCTTAGGTTATGGTCAAGCACTGTACACACACATAGTCCTCAATGCTGAGCCCCATGTGGTCCCTGCCCTCATGGGGCTTATAGTCCTGCAATCTCCAAATAACTTTAGACTGTTCTGAACAAGAAATTCTTTTTTTTTTTTTTTAGGGCCACACACGTGGCATATGGAAATTCCTGGGCTAGGGTCCAATTGGAACTGCAGTAGCCGGCCTATTCTAGAGCCACAGAAAACCGTTTCTGTGACCTACACCACAGCTCGCCGCAACACTCGATCCTTAACACGCTGAGTGAGGCCCGGGATCAAACCCATATCCTTCCATGGATACTAGTTGGGTTCATTACTACTGAGCCACAAGGGGAACTCCAAAATTCATTTTAAAAGCCATCAGGGGGACAGTGTAGTTTCACATGAGGAAAAAAAGGAAAAAAAAAAAGATGTAAAATATGAACTAATCCAAAAGTCCAAAAATAATAGTCAAGTTGTGGAAAGTCAATGAGTAAAATGAAACAAAATAAAAATAAAAATCATGATGTGAAGGGCTCAGGGTTCAGAAAGTAATCTGGAAAGAGAACAAAGAGAAAGACATACAGAAGATTATAATACAGAAAGACACCAAGTGGTATCAGTAACTAAGGCTCGACTTATTCTGTAAATGTAAATACTTTTAAAGGCCACTCCAAGAAACGCAGCAGTAAGAATGAGAAAGTCCAAAAAGAAAGATGATTGACCGTGATAGCTTTCCAATTCCACCTCAATGAAATGACAGATCTATGACCCAGCAATTGTAAATGCCATTTTTTATACTGTATCCAGCCCTCTCATTCCAATTACGTATGCTGAAATCTTTGACATCTGCAGAGCTCCAAAGGACAAATTTCCAACACTCTCTTAAGAGAATCCATCAGAACTTTATCTTCCGGATCTTCCTGCAACTTTGACTGCCTAGGAGTTCCCATCGTGGCGCAGTGGAAACAAATCAGACTAGGAACCATGAGGTTGTGGGTTCGATCCCTGGCTTTGCTCAGTGGGTTAAGGATCCGGTGTTGCCATGAGTTGTGGTGTAGGTCGCAGAGGCGGCTCGGATCCTGTGTTGCTGTGGCTGTGGCATAGGCTGGCAGCTGTAGCTCCAACTGTAGTTCCCCTATCCTGGGAACCTCCATATGCCGCAGGTACGGCCCTAAAATGACAAAAAGACCAAAAAAGAAAGAAAGAAAGAAAGAAAGAAAGAAAGAAAGAAAGAAAGAAAGGAAGGAAGGAAGGAAGGAAGGAAGGAAGAAAGGAAGAAAGAAAGGAAGAAAGAAAGAAAAAGGAACTTTGACTGCCTAGCACATGATGGAGTGTCCTTCATAAGAGAGAGTACCGTTTTTAACTGGGCGTCTGGGAGTCTGTTCCAAAACAGGATGGAAATCGCCGCCAGAGAGCATCAATTAAAATGGTGTCGTGAATGTTACAGTGGATCTCAAATATTGTCATCTGTCACATGTTTATCCCTCAAAGAGATCTGCAATAAAATCGCAAGGTGTGCAAGATAAATGCTCTGGAGCACACAGGGCAATGATTAAGAGCTCCCTACTCAGGAGACAAGTGGACTTAAATCCTGCCTGGGCAGTTTAGTGGGGGTGCCGCTCTGAGCTGACTTTCCACTCTAAGCCTCAGCGAACCTGTCTGTTAAACAAGGCACACCAATTATTCTGGGGCGGTGGGTGGTGGGTGGTGGTGGAATATTGGGTAGGTAAAACATTAGGCATTGTTTGGCTATAGTCAGCACCCAATCAAGACAGCAGGGGTCTTACGAATGACAGTCACGGTGGTGTAGCAAGGCTAGAGAAGCAGTCACAGCCACCATCACAGTCACCCTGAACGCTGTACTTTGCTGGGACAATCTGGCTCCACGCAGAGCATTTCCACAGGCAAAGCTGCCCTGACGTCAGTGTACCTCTGGCCCCTCTGCTACAAGCACCCTTGAAGCCTAATTTTCTATTTGTACTTGGCTCAGTAGCCTCCTCCCTATGGCTAAATGCCCTTGCACTTGGCACCTAGCGCTGAGGCTGACAAAATTATCCAGCAAGAACAGCTTTCAGGAAGATCCTGAATTATAGATTACTGAACGATAAATGAGTGATGATTATTAACACTGATTAAACTTATAATTGGATCCCAAAACCTCGTGCATCTGTTTCTGCAACAGGGACGTGCCCAGCAGTGAAAACAAGGGCACTCTCTCCTTAGCATTTGAATTAAGTTATACCTAAGTCATTCACTCTGCTCTGGAATCTGGATAGCTCTGATTTTATCCAGCACGCGTTTATCTCACAGAAAGCAGTCTTATTTCCCTAATAAAAACAGAATTGGTGGGAAAAAGAACTGGCCCTTGGAGCAAAGAGACAGTTTAAGAAAGAAAGAGAATGGGAAGTTTTCATTCATTCATCCAGATGCCAGCCATCTGCACACCTGCCGCTGAACCTTATACTTTATGTAACAATTGTATTCTTTAAAATAAGGTGGCAATTTACTGTTACTACAGCAACTGTGAAAAAGAACAGGGTGTAGGATATACTGTGAAGGCACAAATGTCCGATCGTGACCACAGATTACACAGGAAATAAATAACAGCAATGAATCATGAAAGCACAATAAGTATATACCCTCATTGCCACTCCAACCTCCACTTTCTAGGCTCCTGAATTTTATCAAACTCAAGTGAAAATCTGAATACTAACTGCTCTACTATATAATAAAGAAATCACTCACTACTAGGTGAAAAGACAGAAAGCAGACGCCGTTTGGCCAGGGATCTCAACCCTGGTAACAAGTAGTACTACCCTAAAGTGCTCTTAAAAACAGCCTCTATCTGAGAATCATCTCAAAAGTTTCTGACCCATGTGATTCCAGGGTCCCTTAAGGGCAGAGAGCAATGGTCTTAAATCATCTCACAGTAAATCATTACTTCGTATCAATAAACTTATTCATGAGGAAATATATACCTTTCTTCGTGTGTTATAAAAAGAAAATTTCCTGTTTTAATATATCAGTGCAACAAGTAAAAAAAAAAGGGGGGGGCATGCATTCTCCAGTCAAGAGAAACAGGGAGGAGTTCCCACTGTGGCTCAGTGGGTTAAGAACCCAACCTAGTTCAGTGAGAACGAGGATTCAATCCCTGGATTTGCTCAGTGGGTTAAAGATCTGGAGTTGCCACAAGCTGTGGCGTAGGTTGCAGATGCAGCTTGGATCCAGCATTGCTGTGGCTATAGTGTAGGCCTCAGCTGCAGGTCAGATTCGATCCCTGACCTGGGAACTTGCATATTCCCCAGGTGTGGCTGTAAAAAGGAAAAAGAGAGAGAGAGAAAACTTTTAAGAACAAGTTTCACCTCAAAAAAAAAAATGGTTTTGTCTTTTTTTTTTTAAGTTCCTATGTGGCTCAGCAGGTTAAGTATATGGTATTGTTACAGCAGTAGCTGAGGTTCAATCCCTGGCCCAGGAATTTCTGCATGCCTTGGGTACAGCCGGAAAAATTGTTTTATATTTGTTTGTTTTGTGTGTGTGTGTGTGTGTGTGTGTGTGTGTGTGTGTGTGAATAAAGGGATGCGTAGAAGTGAGAGAGAGTTGCCACCGTAGAACCACCTACAGAGATTTTTCAAAGTGCAAATTTGTAGCATTGTCCTCTCCCCCAAAAGACCAATGTCAACTTTCTGGCAGACCTAACGTCTGTGAGATTCCAAACCCCAGCCATTCCACTAGCTCTAGTGCCAGTTGTGTTGCTGGTCCAAGCTGGGGTGGGTCCTTCCAGAAGTCTTCCCTAGTCCAGGTGTAAGACGAGAGAAAGCACCGGCATCCAAGGGGACAGCCGGTGCCCCATCTCATTTGCTCTCAGACTCAAGTCACTTCTCATCTCAGTGGACCCTGGAGTGGCTGGAGCTGCACTGCTTGCAACCCTTGTACTCTATCTAGACTGGATGTCCAGAGAGAGGGTTGAGGACCTCTGAAATTTCAGAATTGTTGGGTCTAAGAAAACACTGTTAAATATAAATTCATCTTTGATCAATATCCCCTGATATTGGGCAAATGTCTAGGACAGTGTCTATTTGCGTCCAAAATATTTTTGTTCATTTGTTACATGGCAATCTGATAATTCACAAGTTGAACTTTGCTCCTACCACTGACCAGAGCTTAAAAGAACCCTAAGTCTTTCTTGCTGTAGGCTTACTGCTAGAAGAGATAAAACCTGGCTTTCCATACCCACTTGCAGATCTCCTGAGATTCAATTTCCTAAATTTTTATCAGCCTTTTCAATTTCTCTGCTGAAGGGTATGTGATGTTTTTCCTGTACACAAAACCGTTGTCCACCGATTGGTCATTTTGCCTATGAAGACGAAACTCTTTCTTCATCATTAATAACACTTGTATTTTTCTAATTCCTCTTTGAGGGTTTGCAGAGGTGAATACATGCAAGCTTATCTTTAACAAAATGTCTCACAAACGCTCCATTGGTTGAGACTTCTCATAATCAGCTGGGAAACACGATGCCTGTGAGGTTTTTCACTTATCAACATGCTATAGCTTTATTTGATGAAAGACTCTTCCATGCTGTGTTACCAATAAAATATGAATTATAGGTAATCATCTCATCAGAGTTAAGTTCTTTATATTTTAAAAACATGAAAATCCTACTTTAGGGAAACTTGTATTTTCAAAGAGGAGTCTTTTCTGATTACTCTTGAAACTATGTTATTCTCAAATGCCTTAGAGAAAGCGAACATCTGTTGGATCCTACACAGAAATCTAGGTTCAAAAATCAGTACTTAGACTTTCCATTTTAGCCCAGCAGGGCCACCTAAGTGACATTTCCGGGGAATAGAATCAATTTCCAGTAAATCAGCAAACTTACACCACAAATGGAAATATTCAATTGAATATTTATAAGAAATAAAAAATTGAAAGTGTATTGAAAAGAGAAGGGCTTTTTATTGTTGAAATGCTTAACGCTTCGAGCTAATAGTCTAAACTAAAAATCAGGGTGTTGTTGGGAGGAGAGAGTAATTAACATTTTATGAGTAACTGTGCAATAGTGTTTGTTATCCTTGGAGGATAAAAGAAAAAGAAACGCTGCCCGGATGCATCATGTTCAATTCAATTTCCAGTGACAGAGACTGTTGTGGTGTTTAATGGTGGAGTGGAAACGGCACTGAACCAGGGGTCAGGAAACCTGAGTTTGGCCGGTGTCCTCTCGACCTTGATTTCCTTCTCGTAAAATGAGAAAGAAGTCAATTTCTGCTTACAGTCTAGTGACCCAGTCATATATATTTTTTTTTTCCTCTTTTTCTCATATTATCTTCCATCATGGTCTGTCCCGAGAGACTGGTTATAGTTCCCTATACTCTTATACAAGAAAAAAAAAATGAGAAAGAGGGCCATGCTAGGTATTTCTCAAAGGTGTCTTGTCACATGCCAACACTCCTCCTCGAACATTCTGGTTTGTAGTCTGGGAGACCCACTCTAAGCATCCTGGGATATATTTCACAGCTGCAGCGTTTCACTCAGGTGCAACTAATGAAGGACCAAACACCAAAGGCCAGCAGTGCTGTGTACAAGAAAGGAAAGGAGGGAGGGTTGCTGGCAATCATGAAAACTGAAAAGCCATATTTAGAGAGGCAGTAAAGAGCGCCCCCGGGCCTCAGTCAGCTAGAGTACAGGTGTCTTCATTGCATGTTGCTGGAAGAGAAAGACACCCACCACAGTCTGAAGGTCTCTGATGTGATTCAGAGATACCTACAAGCAATCTAGGCTCTGACTTTCCTTTTCAACCTAAGCGTCTCTGCTCAGTCCATTTTAAATGTCACAGTTGGCTGGCTAAAACATATTTGAAAACATGTTTTAATTACATATTCCAATACTATGTGTTAGAACCTGGTGAATCTGTATTTGCTCTCAATTTCTACCTCTGTTCATGCCACTGCCATTCTCCCTGTCACCTGGTTTCAAGAGCCCATGTCCGGTCGTGACCTCATATTTATCTCGGTCGTTCATCTCCCATATCCACTTCCTGATCACAGTCATCTAAATTATTGCAGTGGCCTTTTCTCTAGTCTCCGAGCCTCCAGTTTCTTTCTTCTCCAATTCAAATTAACCTTTCGGGTTCACAATTCTCATCCTGTTATTCGCTTTCACAAAGTCATACTTTTGATTAATTACTTCTAGGTAATGATGTCAAAATTCCTTAGCCAGAGTTGGAAGGCTCTCAACAGCATCACAAATTATCTTATTCTATTTGTCTGTTCATAGCCTGTGGTTGAGCCAAACTAGGATGGTTCCTGTATCATGTACGTGAGCCCGTGCTTCTTGTATCTGACTTGGCTTACTCTTTCCATATGCTATTGAATCTCTACTCCTTTTCACTTATTAAAAAATAACAGAAGAAACAAAGCTACATGATTCTCTTTTTCCTAACACAATTATTTCAACTTTCATATAGTCCTTTCTCTTTTACTTTTATATACGCATATGTTTTCATCACTATAATCAATTTTACATATATTTTTGCATTCTCATTACAATCGCTTTCCTTTTGGCCATATAATCTTCATAGTTTTCATTTTAATAGTTGCATAACTTTCCAACCAGCAGATGTGCCATAATTCAGTTAACCATTCTTCGACTAAAGCTAGACATTTGGGGCTTTCTCTAATTTTTAGCTATTATAAATAATGTTGTGATTTTAGCCATTATAAATAATTGTGCGATTAATAGCTCCATGTATAACATTCTCTCTTGGGTTTATTGCCTTTGGATAACTTTGTAGGAATGAATTAGGCCAAAGATATAAAATTTTTATGGTTTTTTGATGTACATTGACAAATTGTTTTCCAAAAAGGTTATACCAACTTATACTGCCACCAATAATATATGAGTATACTATTTTTACTACCAACTTGCTGGCTCAAAGGAAAAACAACTCAGCCTTATTAATATATTAATTTTCATATATTTAGTACTAGAAAATGTAAATTTCTTCATGTTTTGTGTATTGCATTTTCTTCTCATGTAAAATATCTATTCGTGTTATTTTCTGTCTAAATTCATAAATTTCAAAAGGTCATAGGCCATGTCAGCCTTGTTTTCCACTCTTCCTGACACATAAATAGCATTCAGAATATCTCTGTGATGTAAATAAACATATTCATTTTTTGAAGTTTTATATTTTTTTTTTTACCAATTCATATGAGCTTTTCCTATACTATGGGTATTAGCCTTCCGGCAACAGTTAAGAACACTTTTCCTTTTATTTTAGTTTTATATTGTTTCTGCTTTTTGTTTTGTTTTTTAGGGTCTCACATGTGGCATATGGAACTTCAGGCTAGGGGTCATATCAGAGCTGTCACTGCCATTCGGCACCACAGCTCACAGCAACGCTGGATCCTTAACCCACTGAGCGGGGCCAGGGATGGAGCTCTCATCCTTGTCCTGGATACTAGTCGGGTTGGTAACTGCTGAACTACAATGGGAACTCCGGTTTTACATTGTTTTTAAAGACAGATATTGTGGTAGAAACAACTGATATTTTCTTTCTGCATTCTTTCATTGTCTTAAAAGCTAAAAGCTGTACTCTATAGAGATAAAAAAAAAAGTAAGTTGAAATTTTTGTTTATTTTTCTAGTTTTTGTTAAAGTTTCCATTTGGGGATAAACTCTTGCCATTCCTCAAGGCTTATCCTAAATGTACATTTTTCAGGGTGCTTCCTGCATTTTAGGAAGTGGTTGTTTGACCATAACCATAGCCACCAATGACTTATCACAGAAGCCTTTGGTTTGGAGCCCACTGGGAGTTTCAGCTTTGCTCCTGTGTGTAGGACCATTTTTACCTAGGCACGAGAGATTTAAATTAATCCATCCAACACTTTGAGAGTCTCCGTAAGGCAGCATTGCTACTATTTCAGCCATAAATTTTATACTATAATAACAGAGTTTCTGTTTTTTTCCCTTGCTGGGGTACTTGACATTTCAATATGATGATTTTGAGAGAGAGATATTTTGATATGGCCTAGAAAATCCGATCATTAGATGTCAGATACTTTTCAATGACCAAGAACGAGTGTGTACCACCTATTCTCAGCCCATCCATAAGCGCCACTCTGTCACCTCGCTGTGTCCTTCTGTTCTTCTTCCCTGAGTGTAAGAGCAAAATCAAAATAAAAATTAGATCAAAAAAAAATTCAGCTTTGTCATTGTTTATCCTAATCTTAGTAACTGAATTTCTGATTTGTGTTTCCATCTTTGATGTCTATTCAGTATCATAACCCACATTGGTCTAGAAACGCTCTTCTGACTCTTGTCAGCGTCCTCCATCAGGTTTTCCTGGGGCTAACTAGCTGCCTACAGCTTCAGACAGCACCCACTAGCAAGGGTCTGTCCCAGGGACCTGACCGATACAGAACCTATTCACTGTGTCTTGGAAATTTCCACCTGACACTTCAGCCTCTCTGCTGGAACCTCCCTGCTACTCCTTCCATTGTGTAAGTCCATTGTCATGTCTTGTTTTTTTCTGATCCCCCAGGCTCACTACCTTTTAGCCAATCTCACCCTGAAATATGGTGGCTTCTTCCTTGAAACGTCCTTCTAACTGCTCCATTACTTGATTTCAGCCCTCTCCTGCCCTCTAGGAAGACCCAGATTATCATTTAATTTCCAGTCTTCTCAACCTTCACGGCAATGACCCAACCTATATTAAAGTAATTTTTATTACAGCATAGCTCATTTCCAATAAATTGCAAAGTCCTAGAAAGCAAGATGCACACTATTTTATATTTATATTTTCCTAAATCCCATAGACTTACATATATGCTTTGACACAGAAAAATGTTTTTTGAAAGAAGACACCATTTTTTCTAATCTTTCTTCTTGTACCTTAAAACCCCTGTTTCAGTCAAATCTAACTATTAAGGACTATTGCACCTTAGTTTATAAATACTTTTCCAACAGGGAAAGAGATATGAAAACAATGACAAAAAAAAAACAACAGTTTCTTTTTGTTTCTGTAAATCTTACACTTCTTCCCAGGCATCTTACATCTCACAACCCCATGAGGCATTCTCCGACCCGACTTATAGCTGCTTCCCAATTTGACATCTCTTCTTCTGCCCAAACTGTTAGGCTTTATGTATCAGTTAAGTCCTCCTTTTTCTCCTTTGCTCTCTGAACAGAGTAGCTGCTGAAAGATGCAAGAAGAAAAGGGGGGCCTCACAAAGGTACTGCCAATGAGTTTTTTGAATTTTTTTGTTTTCTTTTGCTTTGCTTGTAGTGATGGTGATAAATTTGCATTGATCTCTTCACACTGCCTCACTGCTACCCTAGATAGTGAATTTGCAAAATAGTAAGATGGAAGTAGGGTTACATATTTTGCTTACAGGACAGGGAAAGTCAACTGATCCACGGGGGAACAAAAAATACATAGTTGCAATCCCAAAGTTGGCTTCATGATCCCAAAGTTGGCAAAACTGTTGTATCTACCAAGAAAAATCTTCATCCATTATCATAACATCTGTTTTATGTGTTTCAGAGAAGCCTCAATTACAAACAATGGACAACCCATTTAGTTTTATTTCTGTGCATGTACTTAGCAAGAATTCAGATATATAATAATCTTTTATTTGTTGTGCTCACATAATGTGCACATAAGCATTAGACAGTATTATTTATCCTTCATAAACATTAGTGCTGCTGATTTGGTTACTATTAGTGATATTACCAAGGCTATATAGATCAAAATAAACATTGCAATTTTTTTCTTCCTGCTCTGCACACCAGCCTACACAGGCAAGGAGCTGGAGCAACCTTCCAAAATGTAGCCATACTGTTCTGGAACCTTTACCCACGATGGACAAAAGTTCATTAAAATCCTTTAAAAAATGACAGAATTACCCTCCTAGTGTTATCACAATGAGATAATGCCTTCAGAGTTGAAACAACAATCCAGATAAATAGAAAAAACTGGGAGTTCCCGACTAGTATCCATGAGGATGCAGGTTCGATCCCTGGCCTCACTCAATGGGTTAAGTACTGGCATTGCTGAGGCTGTGTTGTAGGCCAGCAGTTGCAGCTCCAGTTCGACCCCTAGCCTGGGAACTCCCATATGCCATACGTGTTGCCCCACCCCCCTAAAACAAAAAGAAGAAGAAAACAAATTGAGCTTCTGAGTTGAGATAGAGGTTTATTTTGATCAAAATATTCACCCTTGGTCACAGGTGACAGGTTTCAAGGCAAACAGCAATTCTGTCCTCCTACTCCTGACGTGTCTGTGTGGACTTGAACTGCTTACTGTGTCTTGCCCAGAAAGAAGGTTTAAGGGCAATGGGATAACTAGTGCTACCCCAAGGAGGGCGTGCTAATGGCCAAGTCCAACTTTGAACAAAGTGCTTGATGCCAAATCTTTATACACATCAAATTTTTCCTTAGAAATAAAATATCCATTCCCTTGTTAATGTGTTTTTATATTCTTTCAAGTCGTTTGCTATATATCATGGCCTACGATGTATTTGTTAAACAGCTCATAGTTTTATTATACACATTTTAAGGTATTTTTTAATCTCACTTCATTTCCCAAATATACTATAAAATAAGCTGGTAGCATCATTAGCCTTATTTAAAGAGGGAGGAAACTGAGAATATGGGTACTGGAGCAACAAGGGCAGGAATAAATCAGTGGAAATTGGCAGAGATGGGACGCAAATTCACATCTCTGACGTCCCAGCTCCTGCTCTTTCTGGTTATACCGTTCTGCTTTGTGCTAGATAAATATATAAACAGGGTTACTCAGTCTGCCTTAAAAAACTGAACTCAACATGGAGGTTTTGACCTATTCCCCATCTTAGAGCAATGGAGTCTCCTCTTGCTGAATGAGTTTCCTTAGGAATTAAGCCTCCTATAAGATACTCCAGAGTGCATATTATAGACAAGCAATAATATGCCTTTACAGTTAATGGCACTCGGTCAAAACTACCAGGGCATGTCATTATTAGGTCATAATACCCACCCTGGAGTGTCTTACAGCCTAATTGTTTCCTCTTCCATTCCAGAAACCAGCAAAAGACATATTTTACTAATGTTTCTGCTTTGTTAATGAGTTCAGAATGGATGAGCACATGTGTTCTGCCTGCTCTGTGTATCAAAAAAAGTATCCAGAAATAAATGCAGGTCACCTAGTCCCCAATTCCAGCTTGCATATTTTGCTACAAAATGTTTGGCTCTGATACTTCTGAAAGCTAAGATTTAGTATGCAACGTCTGTCTAAATATTCAGACTCTGAAAACTCATGAGACTTCCCCTTCTGCCAATGTCCTCAGCATTTATCTCTGGAGCATCATCTGTTTTTCTGCTGAAAGTTTCCATCAAGAGAGTTATATTTTAATCTGGACTAGAATCCACAATAGACTATTCTCAATCTTTTGAATATATAGTTGCTGTGTCTTGATGAGTATTTAAGCTTAGGGTTTTTTGTCTTTTTGTTTTATTTTATTTTTAATCCACATTCACCAAAACTCTTCAATCAGAGTAGAAAACTCCTCATGAAGCTTTAGGTTCTTATTTTTCTACAAAAGTCATATTCTCCTTACATTTTTAAATTTTTTTATTTTTTAAAGGTTTATTGACATACCGTTGATTTACATGTTGGGATAATTTCTGTTATACAACAAAGTGATTCAGCTACATATATATATGTAACAGGCATTGCTGTTCAAGTGACCTCATGACTGTATGTAGTAGTCACCCATGGAGTTGAATCCCTCCCCTTGTTTAGGAAGTGCTAAGCTAATGTAGTGGAAATTTGAGGCCCCAGATAATGAAACAAATGTAGCTGGGACGATAACTATGGAAAGCATCTCTTGGAAAGTTTGTGGTGGAGAGGAATTGATTTTGGATGAGGTTGTGTAATTTTGGTCCTTACCTTCAGAATAACTAAGTAACATACAGCAGGTATATAACTTAAAAATGTTAAAACTTCCCCCCAAAGACCAGTTCCCAGATTGCTTCACTGGTGAATTATATCAAACGTTTAAAGAAGAATTAATACCGATTCTTCACAAGCTCTTCCAAAATATAGAAGTGAGAGTTAATGCTTTTTGGCTCATTCTATGAAGGATGTATTATCCTGATGTTTGACCAGACAAAGATATCACTAGGAAAGAAAGCAATAAACCAATATCCTTTATGAATATAGGCACAAAAATCCTCATTTAGTATACCAAACCAAATCCAGCAACATACAAAAAGGATTATACACCATGTCAATTGAGATTTATCCAAAATAATTTGCTAAGTTTACCATCTGAAAAACTACTGCATGATATATCACATTAACAAAATAAAGGACAAAATTCACATGATCATCTTGATAGACCTATGAAAGTTACGTTACAAAATACAGTAATTTCATGAGAGAACCACCCAAGAAACTAGGAATTGAAGGGCATTTACTGAATCTGATAAAATCCATCTACAAAAACCTGAATGATTTCCTCATAGAATTAAGATTAAGACAAGGACATCTGTTTTCACTATTTTTATTCAACATTTTACTAGGGTTCTAACCAGGACAGTTAGGCAAGAAAAAGAAACTCAAGCATCTCGATTGAAAAGGAGGATGTTAAACTATCTCTGTGCACATGTGACATAATCATATATAGACTATCCTAACGAATACTTTAGAAACCTATTAGCAGTTACAAATAAGATCAGCAAGATTCCAGAATGCAAAAAGTACAAAAATTAATTGTGCTTCCAAATAAAATATTGTTAGTGCACAATCCAAAAATGAAATTAAGAAGACAAGTCCATTTACAATGGCACCAAAAAGAATGAAATATTTCAGAATAAACTGAACAAAAAAGCGCAATACTTATAGTTTTGAAAACTATAAAACATTGTTGAAAGAAATTGAAAAAGATCTAAATAAAAGACGTCTCATATTTATGGGTTGGAAGACTTAATATCAAATTAATCTACAGTTTTAACACAATTTATATCAAAATACCAGCTGGCTTTTTTTTTCTTGTGGAAATTGACAAGCTAATCCTAAACTGCATATGGAAATGCAAGGGAGCCAGAATACCCAAAACAATCTTGAAAAGAACAAAGTTGGAGGGCTCATATTTTCCAATTCCAAAACTTATTAGAAAGCTGCAATAATTAAGACACCGTAGCACTGGCAAAAGGATACACATATAAATCCATGAATGGAATATGGAGTCCAGGAATAAACATTTACTCGTATGGTTAATTTTTAACAAATGTGCGAATTCAATAGGGGGAAAATAATCTTTCCAACAAATTACACTGGGAAAACAAGATATCCACATGCAAAGGAATGGAGTTGTACCCCTACCTCAAATCATACACAAAAATTACCTCAAAATGGATTATATACACAAATGTAAAAGTTAAAACTATAAAACTCTTAGAAGAAAATAAACAAATCGATCTTTGTGATCTTGGGTTGGGTGACATCTTCTTAGGTATAACACCAAAAGCATAAGAGATGAAAGAAAAAATAGATAAATTGGAACTCATTAAAATTTAAAACTTTTACGCTTTAAAGGACATTATGGAGAAAGCGAAAACACAACCAACCAAAGAGTGCATGGCTGGGGCGAGGGAGGGGGTGGCAGAAGGAATGCTTCAAAAATTGTACAGCTGATAAGATACTTCTACACTGAATGTATGAAGAACTCTTATAACTCAGTATTTAAAAAACAATTAAAATATGGGCAAAGAATATAAACAGACTTTTTTGAAGGAAAATATACCAATGAGCAATAAGCACATCAAAAGATGATCAATATTATTAAGCATTAGAGAAATACAAATCAAGACCACAGGAGCTACTGCTTCACACCTACTGGGATGGCTAAAATAAAAAAGCCAAACAATAATCATTGTTATGGGGAGGTGGAGAAATTGGAGCCACATATTGAGATTGGGAAGGTAAAACGGTGCAGGCACTTTGGAGAACAGTTTAGCAGTCCCTCGAAATATTAAACATAAAGTTACCATTCGACTCAGCAATTCCAATCCTAGGTACATACCCCGCAAAAGTGAAAAGATATGTCCACACAAATGTTTGTATATGAATATTCAAAACAGCATTATTCATAATAGCCAAAGAGTGGAAAAAAATCCAAATGCTTATCAGCTGCTGAATGGCTAAACAGTAAGTAAATATCCATGCAATGGCATATTATTCAACAATAAAAAAGTGAAGTATTATTACTACATTGATGAACCTTGAAAACATCTGCTAAGTGAAAGATGCCAGTCACAAAAGATCACGTATTATATGATTCTACTTACATGAAACGTCCAGAAATGGCAAACCTATAGAGACATAAAATAGTCTAGAGATTGCTTAAGTCTTGAGAGGGTAGGCTATGGGAGTGTCTGTTAATGGAAACAGAACTTCTTTTGGGGTGATGAAAATAATCTAAATATTCTAGATTTCGGTGATGGTATAGTGATGGTATATATCTGTGAATACACTAAAAACTTTTTTTTTGGTCAGGCTTGCAGCAGGTCAAGGATCAAATCCAAGCCACAGCAGTAGCTTAGCCAGAGCAGTGACAACATCAAGCCCTTAACCACTAGGCCACCAGGGAATTCCTGAATTATTACACTTCAAGTAGATAAATATTATGGAATATGAATTATAGCTCAGTAAAATTAATTTTCAAAAAAGAAACAGTAAGGAGTTCCTACTGTGGCTCAGCAGTAACGAGCCCGACTAGTATCCATGAGGACACAGGTTCGATCTTTGGCCTTGCTCAGTGGGTTGAGGATCCAGTGTTGCCATGAGCTGTGGTGTAATTTGCAGAGGCAGCTCCGATCTGGCATGGCTGTGGCTGTGGTGCCGGCCGGCAGCTCCAGCTCTGATTTGACCCCTAGCCTGGGAACTTCCATGTGCCATGGGTGTGGCCCTGAAAGAAAAAGGAAAAGAAAAGAAAAAAGAAAAGAAAAGAAAAGAAGAGAAAAGCAACAATCTAACCGAGGAGTGTTCTGAAATGAAATCATAGACTATCAGCAGTATAGAGGTCTAGAAATAATCAGGTTACGTGAGAACAAGTAGTAACTTATATATGAAGAAGAATGGGAAGAATTGTTTCCAACAGAATAAAATCTAAACTGTCTTTGTGGATTGGCAAAAAAAGTGTATCTTTGTTTTGTAAACTGAGAAAAAAATGGAAGATGATTAAAAATCCTAGAGAAACAAATATCTATAGATAAAAGATAATGATCAACTATGTAGAAAAGTAAGCTATTATGTCAGCATTTTAATTAACAAATATAAGTAAATATAATCCATTTAACCTTGAAGCTTGGAATTTTTTTATTTAAAGAGCTAATCCAGGAGTTCCCTTCGTGGCTCAGTGGTTAACGAATCCGACTAAGAACCATGAGGTTGCGGGTTCGATCCCTGGCCTCACTCAGTGGGTTAAGGATCCGGCGTTGCCGTGAGCTGTGGTGTAGGTTGCAGACGCGGCTCAGATCTGGTGTTGCTGTGGCTGTGGCGAAGGCCGGCGGCTACAGCTCCGATTAGACCCCTAGCCTGGGAACCTCCATATGCCGTGGGTGCGGCTCTACATAAAAAAGGCAAAAAGACAAAAAAAAATAAAATAAAATAAAGAGCTAAGCCAAATGACCTAGGATTTTAATAGGTTCTTATAAGTGACCTACCGAGGATCTACAATGAATTGTATTTGTATAATTATGTTATTAAAACTTTGTATATTAAATTGGTTTCCATTTCATAGAATTAATCCATAAACAAGACATAAAAAACTTACTTCCAGTACAGACTAAATGTGAAAGTATAACATTTAACAATCTAGGCAATACTTTCCTCTTTGTGCTACATAGCAGAAAATCAAGAGCCTCTGTATTATTTACAGATGAGGAATCATGAGAATAATTATATTATGTTAAAATTTAAAAGTAAGCAAAAGAAGAACTGAAGCTGACATTTATTTATTTATTTACTTATTTATTTTTATTTGTATGGCTGCACCTGCGGCATAAGGAAGTTCCCAGGCCAGGGGCTGAATTAGAGCTGCAGCTACAGCCTATGCCACAGCCACAGCAATACTGAATCCAAGCCACGTCTGCCACCAATGCTGCAGTTTGCGGCAACACCAGACCCTTAACCCACTGAGCGAGGCCAGGGATAGAATCCATAGCCTCACAGACACTATATCAGGTTCTCAACCCACTGAGCGTCAACAGGAACTCCTGATTTTTTTGAATGTATAATATTTAAGAAAGGGGTTGGGGGATGTTTATGTGCCATCTAAAGCTAATAAAACAAGAACTATAGGTTGAAACATTATTTAGGATTATAAAGTTTAAAGAATATGGACAAAAAAAACTTTCAAAGGGTGGCTTCTGAAAAGTGTGACTGGTAAGGAACAACAATTTTCGTTTCGAGTTGTGGTAATAACAGAAGATTCAAGGTTTGTGAACATGTGCTACTTTTAGGAAAGTAAAGTGTTAGCAACAATGTTGAAGCTGCCCCCCCAAATCTCTAGAAAGCCATGAGGAATTATTTTAAAACAAACAAAAGCAAAAAAAGACCTCATTAGAAAACTATAGCTGATGAGGTTCTCAGTGGATCTTCCACACTGAGTCCTAGAGTTCAGTCTTGAGAAAGGTAGGAACTCCAGGGAAAATATACAGCCTCAGGCGCCCAAGGGTCTCATTACAGCGTTTTCTCAGGACTGAGCCAGGCAGCAGTGAGGTCCCAGTGCCCGGGGGCTTTGGAGAATCCTGGCTCAGGCCAAGTCACAAGCAATTGAGGAAGCTGGGCGAGGAGGGGCCCAGGTTCGTTGGGCATTCAGTCCACAGAGAATTCCTCTTTCATTCCTCCAGTCTCTCCTGCCATCAAGGTTAGCAGTCCAGTGGTCAATAGTACCGAACCCTTTTATCAGCCCCACTTGGTAATTATAAAATATTTGCCATTACACAATATGCTAATTCTTAGACATCTACAAACAGCTTAATCAATTGAGTGCATTTTATTATTTCTCGTCCAAACATTACGGGCTCCCATGAAGTCTCTGAGATCAGTAAATTATTCTAGGTTGTTAAACTGCCGACAAACCAATCAGAAGCTTTACTTGAATTTATTAGGTTTTGCTACATTATTTAGCCAGCAAGAGGGAGAAAAACAACAGAAATGAAGAGCCATGCTGGAGTCACGCTGTGAAACTTGATCGGTTCCCATGAATTACAGAGAAGAGAAGTCATCTAAATTCATGGGCAACTGGATTCATCTAAAACGTTCCCGGTCGAGCTGAATTTAACATTAAGCCAGGTTCTTGGGGCATCTGGACTTCTCAGAAAGCTTATTTCCTCTGTCATAGTGTGTGTGTGTGTGTGTGTGTGTGTGTGTGTGTGTGTGTGTGTGTGTCTATGTGGTAGCTGATCCGACATCTACTGTGTGTGTGTGTGTGTGTGTGTGTGTGTGTGTGTGTACTGAGAAAGAAATATTTTTCACGCCCCTCAGGACCTCCAGGCTAGACCTTATTTGAACATCTCAGAACAGAGCAAGAGATGAAGTGCTTTGCCAATATTTATATTTAAACGCATACAGCAAGAACCGTTTATTCCCACATGTAAGGTGAGGCTTTTGCTCACGCCTCAGTTAGTCCTTCACTTATTCAAATTTTTATAAAGCCTTTTACACCGTTGGGTTATACTCCCTGGTGACTTGATTTTTTTTAACAATCCTGTAGCCTTTGGAGAAAACATATTCCCTTAAAACCTCCTCAGACAAGGCTAGTTTGGGATGCTTATGAAGATCACCTGACTAAATAGGCTTCAGACATTTTAAAAAATATATATTTAGTACAGATTTAGCCGTTATTCTTGAAGGCACAATTACCTGGTTTCTAGGGATAGACGTTGTTAAGTGATATATTCAGTGGTTCTGTGTTGCAGGTCATGAAAATATTCTTCTAGGACAAAGTGGAAAATTTCTCCTGTGTTCAAGTGAAGATATTTGTAACCTGAGATAATACTTCTGTCAACACATACCTAGATGGAGAGAATGCTCTAGTGAAAAAACGATGTGCTTAGAAGTAAAACCGATATACCCCACAGCAATGCTTTCTCAAACTTCAATGTTTATGCTCATTGTCTGGGGATCTTTTTAAAAATGGTGATCCTGACTCGGGGGCTGGGATGAGGTCTCTGGACCCCACCTGGGGAACAAGACCCCAAAACACTTTATTAGATGACTCAAAACCAACGCTAATGAAGCTTGAAGAGAACTAGTCATTGATGTCAACCAGACAGGTGAAAGCTAGGTAAATTGCTTTCAGGTAACATGGGAGTGGAAAGAATACACACATGCACACACACACACAATCCTAACATGTGAATTGACTATGTAAATATGATTAACTATAAATTAAATAATTTAAGAAGGCATTTGACTATTCAATCCACACTTTAAATGCTTGTATATATATATTTAAGTTGTCTCGAATATTTTTGTATGAGACACAGACTGCTTTCTACTCATGGTCACATGTATGGCATTTCTCCCAAAAATTTCCTGCTCTGCTTAACAGCTCTGAGAGACACTGCCAAATTTGATTTTTTTTTTTTCTGAAGATCAGTTATTTGAACTGGAATAAAATGGGAATGTTTAGATTTCTTCTGGTCAGTGATTAAATAGGATATCATGCTGAACTGATTCATTTCTGCCACATAATAAACGTAGCACAAATTTTTAAAATAAGATTCTTAAGTATTACAAGGTAGGCCAGACTTTCCAAACATTGTCCAGGATAGGAGAAGGGAAAGAAACAACTCCCTCTGCTGAGTGGTATAAGCCTTCGGACCAGAACTCAGACGGGAAATGGGTACAGGCCTCCGAAGAGAAAGCTGTCATAATAAAGGCATCTTCTAAAGGAAGCAAAAAAACATGAAAATATCAGACCAGTGAAAGTCAAATAAAAATTAGGCCTTCGCAGCATACTTTCAGGTACCTTCAGAAGTTTTTAGGGAAAAAAATTCACCTCCACACTATTACAGCTATGGGCACAAAGCTAGGGTGCCCTCAGAAACAGACTCACAGACTTTGAGAAACTTAAAGTCAACAAAGGGGACAGGTGGAGGGAAGGGGAGGACAGGGGTTGGAAATGTTCTAAACTTAGGTGGTGATGATGTACAACTATAAATAATAATAAAATTCATTGGATTATTAAAAAAATAAAATTAAAAAAAGTATCTTGCTGTGTTGGGTCTCTATTTTGTTGGAGGGAGGTGTTTCCAAGAGCCAATTCTTGCCATATTTTCTAAAAATTTTCACATGATGGAATAGAATATACCATTGCTATGGTGACTGCCCTAGAATTTAACTCTGCACTTACTTGGAAAAAGTAAGACAGATATGTGAATGCCATTAGTTGAAATTATTTTTGCCTCATTTTGAACCAGATTAATCAGCCTAGGTGTAGAAGTGAAAATATTAAAGCTGCCTTACAATATTGCATTTTGTCTTAGCAAGGAAATCATCCCTCTGTTGCAGAAAGGATTAAAAGTCCCATAATTTTGGTCTTGTATTTTTGTTAACACTCAAAAAAAATGTTTCTATAAAAATGTGAAGTGTATAGAATGCTTAAATTGGATAGAAGAAAAGGGTTGCCTAAAAAACTGTACTGCTTAAGAAAAAGAAAAAGTAGTATAATGAAAAACCAATTAGATGTGGGGAAGGGGTAGAGAAATGAATGTTAATGTCATAAAAATGGTCTTTAAAAATAGTGACGTCACTGTTGGTTGTGATTGTAAGAGGTAAACAAGAATTGGTTACGATATTGTAAGAGAGCTTTAGTTATAATCACTCCATTTTTGTTCTTAATATGATCTTGAAAAAAGTGTTAATCCTAGAGACATTGTCAGTTGACCTTAAATAACTGTGTTGTGTAGCTCACAAATAAATGAGCCCCAAATGGTTAAACAACAAACCACTAGGCAGCTTTGTTCAGATTTTATGTGGATTCTGCCATATTCTATTTCATTATTTGCGGTTAATTATTTAGAGAATCATATCAGTGTAGGATGAGATCTTGATCTTTCTATTGTCATTTATAAAATACTAAATTTAAATGCTTATTAATGCTCAGGGACCTAATTGACTCCAAGATATAACTACTAGTAACATCCTAGTGTCCAAAGGATATAAACAGATTATTATTAGAAGAAAAACACAAAGAACTAATAAATCTGAAAACATTCATCTTCACTATTAATGAATAGCAATATTTAAAACAAAAATGAAATCATTTGCAAATTAGACTCTTTTATACACAACTGATTGGTGTATAAATTGTCTTAACATTTTTAGAACCATTTGGCAATATGCAGAAAGAGTCTTAAGGACGGATGTACCCTCTGGCTTCAAAATGTTACTTCCAGAAATCTATTTTAATAAAATAATTAGATATGTAAATAAAATTAATGAACAAATATATTTAATGCAGAAGTATTTTCAATGGTGAAAAACTGGAAAAAATGTCCAACAATAAGTTACAGATAAAATTAGTTATATCAATTAAGTAAGTAGTTTTGTACTTATTGCACTTTCAGAAAAAAAACAATGACATAGGAGAGTGACAAAAGAAAACTATACATTTAAAATAAATACTGCATTTATGAACATACGTATGAATAATTATACTTATATAGAAAAGAAAGTATTATATATAAAAAAAAAGGCTGGATGATTGCTCAACTTGTTTTTTTTTTCCTTATTCATTCCATTTTGTAATTTTCCAGTTCCCCCTCTGATACCACTTACAGGGTAGAGTACTTTTAGAATCTGAAGAAAACCCAACAAGAAAATTTGTGTGCATTACAGTTTCCAGGGAAGGCAAAAGGATTAAAGCATACCCATTTTAGGGTGGGCCTTAAATTATGCTAGTTTATGTGCACCCCACAGTAAACGACTGAATCAACATTTTTCAATAATAAGGGTTTTCACTGGGCCTTCTTTTTCAGTAAATTTCAGAAATTAGTTCTCTACATTCTTTAAGCTGTTCAGTAACAGATACTGAATTTATAGATGAACCATCAATATTTCATTACCGACAATGTTAAAATCACAGGTCCATCCTGGGGGAGGGCCCTATAAGAAGAAATTCGGTTTGTATAATTCTCTTTATATTTTTGCATTCTGATCTCACAGAACCCCTGAAATGCTGCCCAGGAGTCACCGTTACCTTCAAGTCTGAAGCTATGGCTGATTGCTTTCAAAAGTCCTGCAGCTAAGAAGAGGCCCTAGAGAAACATTCTGGTCATGTTGGCACCATAACTTAAAACCACTTTTAAGAACTTGGCTTCAAACCTAGCTTGCCGCTTTGGCTTATAACAAGATGCTCACAACAGAGTGCCATTGGTTTCATGAAAGATGGCGAAGGAACTGTTAAGGACACCAGTTAAGATGTGTGAATAGCATTTAGATACTCCTCCTCATTGCTCTCCAAGTCCAAGCCATGTTACCTAACACATTAATTGGTAATGATACAAGCGCATATCTTTCAACTGCAAGGTCAGTTTTTAAAGCAGGGCTTCTATTATTAATGTGTTTTAAGTTCCTACACAGTCCACGTAGAGATCCCATTAACAAAACTGAACTGTACTCCTTT
Organism: Catagonus wagneri; assembly: GCA_004024745.2. Lineage (NCBI taxonomy): Eukaryota > Metazoa > Chordata > Mammalia > Artiodactyla > Tayassuidae > Catagonus > Catagonus wagneri. The sequence continues at coordinate 4,502,010 of PVHT020000077.1, read as the reverse complement.
TTAACCCCATTACATCTATATCCCTTTTCACCCACCCGAACACCATGGTATTGTGGGTTGGAGCATTTCAAACCTTTCTCCAACCTTAAATATAATTTTCAAAGTATTTTATACACACCCAGAACCTATTTGTTTAATTGTTTGCATTTTCAAGTAGGCTCATTCCCTGACCTTTTTGACCAGACATGTAAAATATAAAATAAAGATGTTATTTTTATTAAAGTATAGTTGATTTACAATGTCGTGCCGATTTCTGCTATATAACTATGTGACTCATACACACACATGCACACACACACATATATACATTTTTTCTTTTATTTTGTTTTCCATATGGTCTATCCTAGGAGATTGGATATAGTTCCCTGTGCTATAAAGTAGGACCTCACTGCTTACCCATTCTAAATGGAATAGTTTGCATCTACTAACTCCAAACTCCAAGTCCATCCCACTGCCCTGACCCCTTGGCAATCACAAGTCTGTTCTCAATGTCTGTGAGTCTGTTTCTGTTTTGCAGATAGATTCATTTGTGCCATGTTTTAGATTCCACATATAAGAGATATCATACAGAATTTGCCTTTCTCTTTATGACTTACTTCACTTGCTAGGATAATCTCTAGGTCCAGTCATGTAGCTGCAAATGGCATTATTTCATTTTTTAAATGGCTGGGTAGTATTCCATTGTACATAGAAACCACATCTTCTTTAGCCACTCCTCTGTAGCTGTATGTTTAGATTGCTTCCATGTCTTGGCTATTGTAAATAGTGCTGCAATGAACATTGGGGTACACATTTATTTTCAAATTATGCTTTTTCTCTGGATATGTCCGGGGGTGGAATTGTTGTTATCACATGGCAATGCTTATTTTTAGTTATTTGAGGAATCTCCATACTGTTCTCCATCATAGTTGTACCAATTTACATTCCCACCAATGTCTAGGAAGGTTTCCATTTCTGCACCCCATCTCCAATATTTGTTATTTGTAGACTTATTAATAATGGCCATTCTGACTGCTGTGAGGTGGTACCTCATTACAGTTTTGATCTGCACTTCTCAGTTAATTAGAGATGTTGAACATCTTTTCATGTGTCTACTTGCCATCCATGTGTCTTCTTTGGAGAAATGTCTATTCAGGTTTTCTGCCCATTTTTAAATTGCGTTGTTTGTTTTTTTGTTACTGAGTTTTATGAATTGTTTCCATATTTTGGAAATTAGGCCTTTGTCAGTTGCATCATTTGCAACTATTTTCTCCCTTTCCATGGGTTGTCTTTTTTTTTTTTTTTTAATGGTTTCCTTTGCTGTGCAAAAGCTTGTAAGTTTGATTAGGTCCCATTTGTTTATTTTTTGTTTTTATTTCTATTGCCTTAAGAGACTGACCCCACTACTCACCTATTCGATATGTCTGCCTGAAGTAAGTGTTGTGCCTCCAAAATAAAACCTAGCATAGAAAGTAAAAAAATATTAAAATATAGCATCTAAACAACGTCACACGCTCAGAGTGAGACAACACTGGTTGTAGCCAGTGTCCCTATCTCAGATTCAACAAAGATTAAAGAGAGCCTATAACGTACCAGATCCCTGATGTTCCTGCCCCAACTGAGTCTTAGTAAACGACTATGATGTTCACTCAGGCAACAGGAACCTACATTTATGAGGCACCTGGTAGCAGTTGAGAATTCTCCCATTTAGGACTTCATATAATTCTCACAACAGTTCTGTGAAGTATGTATAATCACATTTAATCTATAATTGCATATCTTAGAAGTTCCTTTTGTTGTGATCACATATGAAAGACTACTTGCTTAAGTATGCAACCGTTGGGTATTTTTTCTCCCCTCCCAAATCTCTAGAGTAATTCTTTCATTGTTCCCTGGCATTTGGAATCAGAGATGAGAAATCTGAGGCCTGACTGATGCATTCCTTTACTTATTTTAGCGAAGTATAGTTGATTTACAATGTTGTGTTATTTTCTGGTTTATAACAAACTGATTCGGTTATATTCTTTTTCATATTCTTTTCCATTAGGGTTTCTTATAGGATACTGAATATAATTCCTTGTGCTATACAATAGGACTTTGATATTTATGCATTCTATAGATCATGGTTTGCACCTGCTAAACTAAAACTCCCAATCTAACCTTTTCCTGCCCCTGCCTCCTACTTAGCAACCAGCAGGTCTGTTCTCCATGTCTGTGAGTCTGTTTTGTCTTGTCTTTTCTTCAAGCATGTTAGTCACACCTAGACTGGCTCTTTTTTCTCTATATTCCATATCAACCATCTTCTCTCACTATTGTGTCTCTGTTTATCTTTTTTTCTTCTGCATTCTGGGAAAACATCTCGAAATGATGGTCCAGATCAGTGTTTCCATTTTCCACAGCAACAGTCCTGCTCTTTACTGCTCCCAACGCTGATTTCAGTTTTATGATTATTAGTCTTTCTTAACTCACCCATTTCCTTCTGCTATCAACACAGTCTCCTCTTTTCCTTGCAGTGCCTTATTCGGGGAGCTCATAATTTTTCTGTCATATTGAAGATACAAAGCAGTTTTCCACATTTTTAAAATTCTTGTGAAGTCCTTCGCAGAGACATTTTTCAGGGCAATTCACCACGTTGTATTCTTTCTCTTTCTTTTTCTAAAATGAGGTGATGTCTGCAGTCCTTCGCTTGTCACTGGACAGAGCATCTAATTTATCAGTACTCATTCAGAAAAAAAAATTTCCAGGAAAAACTTATAGGAGGATAACAGTATAAGCCCAAAGGGGTTAGTAGAATTCTCCTTGTCTCAGATCTAAACTTAGAGAACAGGGTGACAGGGGCAGTATTCAGCCCAGTTTTCAGTGTCTAGCTCTGTTTCTTATTTGCACAGTAAGAATGGGGGCCAAGAACACATGGCTTTTTGGAGGGGATGCTTTAAAAAAGCATATTTCATATGATTATTGTTTTTTGGGGGGTCCTTTTGTCTTTTTAGGGCCACACCAGCAGCATATGGAGGTTCCCAGGTTAGGGGTCCAATCAGGGCTGTAACTGCCGGCCTAAGACAGAACCACAGCAATGCAGGATCTGAGCTGCATCTGCAGCCTACACCACAGCTCACGGCAATGCTGGATCCTTAAGCCACTGAGCAAGGCCAGGGATGGAATCCACGTCCTCATGGATGCCAGGCGGGCTCGTTAACCACTGAGCCATGGGGGGGAACTCCTGATTACTGTTTTTTTTATACTCAAAACTAAGTTCTGTAAAGCTTGACAAAGTTATGGCTAGGATGAGATACACAGATGTGAGTCAGGATAACTTTAAGGTGTCATATACTAACTCATGTTGAAAAACACAGGGATAATCATTATTGAACTAAAGAATAAGGGAAAATGGAGTGACTTTTCAGACTTCTCTCCGTCTGCTCTGCTTTAGTAATTATAACCAAGCTTCCCTGGACCCAGGTGGGATCCATGGCCCATCTTCTTCCTCTCCTATTTTTCTCTCCTGAAGTCTAATGAATGACTTAAGGGAAATGAATAATGGAGGGTGGGCCCAGATAGAATTCAGGTCATCTCAACAAGTGTCATCTCAGAGAGAGAATTCTCAGGTTGGCCCATCAGATTCAGAACACAGATCCAAGATGCAGGCGGTCAGGTAGTAACGAAGCACCAGCCTGTCTTTTCATGGGGACAGGTTTGCTCCTCCAAACCCCAAATCTGGGAGTGATTCTGATGATAATTTTCTACTCCTCTCCACAGGTTTTGGGGTTGCCGGAATCATCTCCAAAATTCTAGTAGTTGGTGGAATGTCAGTCTCAGTGTTCCATTTTCTTGGAGAATTTTCACCCTTGCTGATCCTTCAGAAGTATTTTGGGAGGAGTGAGAAGAAGCTGCCTCAGGAGCTGTGAGCCACATGCCATGTTGGTTCTAATTTTAGTCCCAAATCACTCGATTCAGTTGTGCAGATAAATGAATTGTCACAAACTATTTACAGAACCAAACTGAGAACAATCCGCTGTTATCCTTACCTTACTATTCTGAATCAAATGTGCTCAGGAACAAATGTGGTATTAGTTGTTTCTTCTTTAGTATGAAATCATGTCAATATGCTAACCTTCCACATATATTAATCTAAAGCTTACTTCTAATTAAGCAATAACTGCAAATTAAAGGAATTCAAAGCCTCACTGCACAGGCAGGATTTTCTTCTAAGCTGGAGACCCTCTGGGAATCATAACCCAAGATACGCAACTTGCCTGTAATAAAACTCACCCTGTCATTTTAATGGATTTGTTCATTCTGTTTGCATATATGCATTTAAAGTCTGGCAGATAACAAAATAAACATCAAGCAAATCCAAACTACCCTGGTAAAATTACATGTGTTCCTTACTTCAGTGAGCATGTGGCCAGATCTTACAAGCTATTCCAGGGACTGTTAGTGGAATTTTTGCTGTTTTTGCTGAGGACCTTACCCATGAGCAAGTTTGCAGTCATCTGCGCCCGGGAAATCAATAGAAGCTGGAGGATCCCTGGGACGATGGCAGAGGAGGCACAGATTTCCTAATTGATGGATGTCATGCTATTGGAAGGAATGGGAAATATTGAATTATAGAGTTCCAATCTTCACATCTTCACATCTTCACAGATAACATCCAAACAGATGGATGTCAACCACTTGCACAAACTATGGTGTAAAAGAGATACAATGGTATAGCATCACATATTCAAGTACTTGTGGTTGACTGGTTGGTCTCACTCCACGTTGATACTGTTGAGGGATTGCAACAGGAGTAGGAGAACAGACTTGTACGGTGTCTAAGATAAAAATGCTAGACTTGTCCTAGTCTTCACGGTTTCAACCTCAATAGGAACAAGGGGCTTCACCCTGAGCACTGTTCAGGAGAACAGTAAAGCTGAGAAAAGAATCTGAAAAAGAATAGGTATATGCATAACTGAATCATGTTGCTGTACACCTGAAAATAACATGACATCGTAAATCAACTATATGCCAATATATAATAAAAACTATTATGAGGAAAAAAAGAACAATATAGAATTAGAACACATCCAGATGAGGAGAGAGGGGAGGACACTGACTGCAGTGTATACACACACACACACACACACACACACACACACACACACACACAATGGAATATTACTCAGCCATAAAAAACAATGAAACAGTGTCATTTGTAGCAACATGGATGGAACTAGAGATTCTTATACCAAGTATAAGTCAGAGAAAGACAAACATCATATGATATCTTTTATATGTAGAATCTATAGGATAATGATACAAACGAACTTATTTACGGATGAATTTATGACTCACAGTCTTTGACAACAAACCTATGGTTACCAAAGAGGAAAGGGGGTGGTAGGATGGATTGGGAGCTTGGGACTGGCATATGCACACTACTGTATATGGAATGGATGGTCAACAGGGACCTGCTGTATAGCAGAGAACTCCACCCAACATTCTGTGATAATCCGTGTGGGAAAAGAATCTGAAAAGGAATGGATATGTGTATACGTATAACTGAATCACTTTGTTGTACAGCAGAAATTATCCCAACATTGTAAATCAATTATACTTCAATAAAACTTTTTAAAAATGAAAGAAAAAAAAAGAAATTAAGAACCTAGAAACCAGCCTGATAAAGAACAGGTGAAAGTCCATACATATTTGGGTAGCCATTTATAGAAGATGTAACTGAGCAGACTCATCTTGGTAGAGGGTTGAACTAAAGGACCTGTATGACTGCTTTAAGCTCTAAAATTCTTAGACTTTAGAATTATCTCATTGATTCAGTAGTTTTTCTTCCCTCTGCTTTCTACCAAATAGGTTTTTCAGAAGAGAAAACATAGCAGTAAAAATGTCCAAACAGTACTTCTCCAAGTACAGTAATTCCCACAAAGTTGTCAAACTAGAGAGTAGGATAAGAAAAGCATAACAAATGTTTCAGAATTTCCTGGTTTCAGAAGTGCTGACTGTGGAGAACCTTGTTTGTTTGTTTGTTTGTTTTCTAGGAAGGAAGATTTTATGTGTTCATGCCATTTCATAAGTAGAAAGAACAATATATCACTCACAATAACAAAGAACTAACCCTAACTCTAAAGAGCGTTTTGTGGGAGATGAACGTTTTCAACATCCCACAATCCAAAGAGCTGGTGCTATCAACATTTTAAATGCAAAAAACTGAGAACTGCCAGAAAGAAACTTCCTCTCCATGGCATCTTTCTTTTAAATTGGAAAACACTTTGTATACTTATTCCATGAGGACTGCTCCTGGAATTATGGTACCTGGGATCTAATTGTGTCCATTTTTTTTTATCAAAACAGTAATAATCATGTAAGATTTTCAGGTCTATAATGATATCAAAATAACAATAATATCTATGCTGTCTTTTCCTTTAATCTTACACATCAGACCAGTAAGACTCTGTCACTACGAGTGTTTAGTCATGATCCATGCACTCAAATATTGGGAAAATTATTATTAATGAATAAGCCAGAGCACCCAAGCTTCCTTTGACTCTATTTTCTCCTTTTAACTCTCATTGAAGATCGTGAAATAGTAATTATGAAGCCCATGCAAGCTGATCTTCACATACTCCATAGACTGGAGAAGCATGGGACAGAAGTGGTTTTCTTCCACAGACGGTCAGGTCTGAACTCATCTTTAAGATTATCAGAGACAATTTCACTTTCCTCAGGCAGTTGGCAGAAGAGTGCTCCCCTAAAGATGTCCACGTGCTAATCCCCAGAACCTGTGGCTACATTACCTTCCATGGCAAAGGAAACTTTGCGGATGAGATTAACGGCACAGCCTTGAGATAAAGAAATCATCCTTTGTTGTTCAGATGGACTCCATCTAATCACATTAATTCTTAAATCAGAAACATTTTCCTGGCTATGGTCAGAGGAAAAGACATGACAACAGAAGCAAGGTTAGAGAGATGCTATGTTTCTGGTTTTGGATTTAGAAAAAGAGGAACAGAAGCCAAGAAATGTGAGCAGCATCTAGAAGCTAGATAAGGCTTCCTGAAAGAATGCAGCCCTTTTGCCATCTTGATTTTAGCCCAGTGAGTCCCACATCAGACTTCAGACCTATGCAGCTCTAAGATAATAGATTAGCATTGGCTTAAACCACTAAGTATTTGGTGATTCATCACGGCAACAGTAGAACCCATTCATTAGAAACAGTAGAAACAAAACACTGAAAACAAGGAGGCTAAGTTATTCTCCCCAACAGGGCCAACCTGCCTGGAGCGTAACCCAAACTTTCTCTCACTCCAATAGTGTTTCTACTTAGCAATTCTGCTCTCAATTTTTTTAGTACTTGGAAGGAGAATAATCTGCTGTTACTTCTCCATATTTAATTATTCTAACTGAAATTGAATCTTCAAGGCATAATTTTACATAGAATTTCCTTCTGCTAACAAAAATTGAATGTATGGTTTGCAGAAAGAAATATTACTGTAAGTTAGCCATGGCCTTTTTCACTCTGAACAAACAGAGCTTAGTTGTGGCTCAGGGGTAATGAACTCTAGGAACTCCCACTTGCTAATTTATTTCAAAAACACTTAAGTAGTTTGATATGTCAGACTTTAGGAATAGAAAAGTAAATTAGTATTGATGCTTCCTTTGAAAATTCATAGCAGAGTAGAGGTGAGAAGTCTAAGAACAGGTGTTTAGATTAGCACAGGATTTTTCTTTCTTTCCTTTTTTTAGAGCCACACCCAGGGCATATGGAGGTTCCCAGGCTAGGGGTCAAATCAGAGCTACATCTGTGGGCCTATGCCATTGCCACAAAAACACCAGATCCATCCGAGCCGCATCTGTGACCTACGCCACAGATCACAGCAACACTAGATCTTTAACCCACTGAGCAGGGCCAGGGATGGAACTCTAGTCCTCATGGATACTAGTCAGGTTCGTTACCGCTGAGCCACAGTGGGAACTTCCTAGATATGGATGGGGACCATCAGAGGAGCCATGGAAATGCTGCTCCCTAATATCAGGATTCCTCCTCCAGGTACTTCAAACAGATGCTGAGAAACTTAATGGGACAAAATATATCTCATTATTTTCCTAAATGGGGATTTATCTTTGCTCTGCATTTTTAACCGTCGTACTTACTTTTGGAGAGTAAGCATGGTTCTCAACTGAAGGGGACTGGGCAGAGGCTTGGGCAGTGGTGTGTGTGTGTGTGTGTGTGTGTGTATTTTGCCCCCATGGGACATCTGGCAGTGTCTAGAGACATTTCTGACTGTCACACCTCTGGGATTGCTACTGGCATCTAGTGGCTTTGAAAGGTTAGAGGTCAGAGATGCTGTTCAACATTCTGCATCCACTGGGCAGCCCCACATAACAAAGAATTAGCCACTCCAGTTGTGAGTAGCATTGAAGCTCAGAACCCCTTTCCCAAGGTTTGCACACCATTTTAGAAACAGAAATTAGCATTTTTGTTTATATGTATTTGTATTTAATGATAGTTATTTACAAAACTAACATTGCAATTTAAAGGAAATTGACTTTCAGCTTACTCTATGGTTTTTTCAACTAACCACCAAGGTATTAAAATGGCACGTGTTTTATAGTATTCTAATATTGCCCAGTGTGGGGGACTCTACTAGGACCTAAACCCTCAAGGTGCCAAAGACCAAGTACAGGACAGTTTAGTAAATGGTCTCTACAAAGTGGTTATAGATTCCCCATAGGCAAGAGGCATATTGACTTTAAACCTTAACTCCTCTTCACAGTATTCAACTTGTGACATTTTGCGAACTTCTGGAGCTTTGGGGAAAATATTCTGCTAAAGGAAAATGTGTATTGCTAGCTCTGAATTGAGGACTCAGCTAATGAGAGGGGAGGGCACGGTACAAAGGGTCTCTCCTTTCTTTACAACACATGCTTGGTAACAAGGGAGCTTCATTCCAGAATAAAATGTCAAACCCAATGTGAAATACTATCTATAATAAATGAGGCTCCTCATGATTATTATGTAGCACATTTTCTCAGGTAATAAAGTCATTGTGTTTTGCAAGGCTTTATTCTTTTAGGCAGAGGGAAAGGGAGGGGTGGTTGCTGGTATCTTGGTCTTGGGTTTTTTTTTTTTCCTTGATGGGTTTCATTCCATTCTTCTTGTGCCAATTGTAATGTTTTATGATTATTCATGACTTAGACAATGGTGCTTTAGGCAGTCAATAGCAATTATGCCTGTTGAGAAGAACACATAATTCAAATTAGACCGATATAGATTTTTTCCCTTTAATGTTTAGTTACCCAGTCAGATTTAAACTGAGTATACAACATTTAATAAATGATTTTCACTAAAACCTAACTGACATTTAGAGTAGTTTGTTTTTTTTTAATACGGAGGAATAAGACAAAATGCTACTTGTCTTGAAAGGTATACTATATCAGTTAAAATTAAATACTTCAAGTTTATTCACTACGCGATGTTTTCATACCTGTGGTCTGATTATGGCAACTTTGTACCCTAACCAGTAAGTATGCGAAACACAGCAAGTAGTAGGCATCTAAAAAATCCATCTTAATGAACAATAAATTCATGCACGGTTTAGGCTTGTAGCTGGTAAACTTTACTGTACTCAGAATGCAAGTCTGAATCTATATTATCTATTGTTCATGAATTAATAACTAGAATCGGCAATACCACAGATCAAATGAGAGACTGCAGTGGGTGCCAAGGACTGAAACTGCACCCCCAAAACTCGTGTGTTGAAACCCTAATCTCCGATGTGACTGTATTTGGAGATGGGGGCTTTAAGGAGGTAATTAAGGCTAAGTGAGGTCACCAGGGTGGGGTCCTGATCCAAAAGGACTAGTGTCCTCATAAGAAGAGGAAGAGACCCCCGAGGGCTCACTCTGCACTTGCTCCAGAGGAGAGGGCATGCGAGGACAGTGAAAGGAAGGCTGTGTGCAAGCCAGGGAGAGTCCCCCGCGGGAACCAATGCTCGGTCTTGGACTCGGAGCCAAACAAACTGTGAGAAATTACATTTCTCCTGTTTTTGCTGCTTAGTCTGGGGTATCCTGTTATGGGAGCCTGAACATGCTAACCAGCAGGTCATCACTACCATCAACCAGACTGATCTTTCCACCAAGTTCCAGGCTTGTTTGTCCATCTGTTTCTTTGTTTTCAGCCTCACAATACGTTTTTCTCTCAGCCACGTGGTTCAGACCAGGACAGTTAAGGTGACGACAAATAGTTGGGTCCTAGATGTACTGGGGATGCAGATTCGACTGGATTTGCAGGCAGACTGGACATGGGGTGAAAGAACAAAATGGTGGTCGAGGATGATGCTGCACTTTTTGGCCAGAGAAAGTGGAAGGATGAAATTATCATAAACTGAAATGGGGAGAGTAGATCTTGAGTATTCTCACATTAAAAAAAAGGGGGGGGGAATTATGGGAGGTGACAGATACTTTGATTGTGGGAATCATATCACAAGAATATGCATATTAAATCGTATGCATGTGTATCTTTAAAAAATCACAGTGTACAACGTAAATACATACAATTTTGATTTGTCAATTACACCTCAATAAAACTGGAAAAAAATAAAAGTGAGAATGGAGGAGACTGCGGCAAGATGGCAGAGGAGTAAGAGGTCGTGCTCACCCTCTCCCACAAATACACCAAAAAACGCATCTAAATATAAAACAAGTTGGACAAATCATCATTTGAATGCTGATTAATTTAAACCTCCAAAAACTGCAAGAAACCCTTGAAATAACTGGGTAGAACAAGTGAAGAAAAAAAAAAAAAAGGGTGAGAGAGAAAAGCAATTAGGACCGTAACCAGCACTCCAGGGAGGGAGCTGTGAAAAAGAAAAGTTTCCTGGGAAGAAACCTAAACAACGATCAGCGGATCAACAACCATCGGAACTAGAGGGACATCAAAGCCTGAGAAAAACGCAGCAGCTGGATTGAGATAGGAAAATCGGAGTTAGAGACCTGAATACCGGTGCAGACACCACAGCCTGAGGCGCCGGGCAGTGCCTGGGAGCGAAGACACAGGTTCCTAAGGTTAGTCCCTGCGAGAGGGCAGAGGTCGGTGGCCGTGGCGATTGCGGGAATAGGACAAGGAACAGCGATATTCTATGATTTGTGGAGAGCGAAACCAGGACTGAGGGAACCAAGGAAGTCTGGTCCCGCAGGGGAGGCAAGCCTCCATTATTAGGGAAGAGGAGAGGAGGAGGGGCTGGCCGCCATAGGAAGCGACTTGAACTAGCGCGCAAGGCGGGGCGACGGTGACCCGCCAAAGAGAGCAGAAGTGGGGAGGAGCCAGTGGAGGCTGCAGCCACGGCGGAGGGAGCAGAGCCGTGCCTTGAAGCCCATGGGCGGAGCGCGGTGCCAGGTTGTGGACCCAGGCGCCTGTGCCAGCCAGCATCAGCGGGGGTGGCGGGGCCCTGGGCCGGTCTACGGACCTAGGCGACTGCGTCAGCCCACAGAGTTGGTAGCTCTGGCGGGCGGAGCAGTACGCGACCACACGGAGCTAGCTTTCGCAGAGGAGCGGGGCCGGCGCCAGCCCCTGCCGCCCGCCCCAACAGACGAGAAAGCATCAGCGGAAGGGCGGAACAAACGCCAGCCTGCTGAGCCAGCCTCTGACGGGTACCGCTTGTGGTTCCAGTCATCTCAAAGAGGACTTTGCAATCGAAAACTAGTTTTCCGCGGCTCTCACTCCCAGGGGAAATCATACTTCCTGCTGCTGCTATTACCAAATGCTTAAGACACCTGGTAGATCTGCCTAGAGCTCGCGATCACTTCCCAGGGCTGGGCAACTAGGAGTGGACAGCGCCACCTTCCTGCAATTGAGAGCGTAGAGGCTAGGCTCCCACTGTAGACCTTAGCCATCCTACATTCTCACAGAGAACACTCAGAGAACCACTGAGATAACAGCCGGCTCATTCCAAAGAAATAGACAGCAAATAGTCAAACTCCTACACCAAAAATAAACAGTAACCCCACCAAAAAATACAAAGGGGAGCTCCTCCCTAGAAGTAGCCTTCCAAGTCTACAGGGTGGCCTCCCCAAACCCACAGAAAAAGAAAACCACAAACAAGATGAAGAAGCTCAAAAACCATTCCCAGTTAAAAGAACAGGACAAGTCTTTTAAAGCAGCCAGCAATGAAACTGACCTCTGTAGTCTGTCAGAAATGGAGTTCAGAAGGGAGGTAATGAAAATACTTGAAGAATTAAGGCTGAATATCCAGAAATTAA
>PVHT020000077.1:4239380-4486494 GCA_004024745.2 Catagonus wagneri | reverse complement strand
GGGGGGGGGGGGGTGTCAGTGGGGACCTGCTGTACAGCGCAGGAAACCCTACCCAATATTCTTTGATAACCTATATGGGAAAAGAATCTGGAAAAGAATGGATGTGTGTATCTGTATGAATGAATCACTTTGCTGGACAGCAGAAATTATAACAACATTGTAAACCAGCTATACCTCAAATACAATTTTTAAAAATATGAAAAAACAACAACAAATGTTTTGGAAATGTCACACCTGGGTATGAATAGAAGGAGGAAGGACAGGCTGAGGACACAAGGAGGTTAAAGCCACTGAACTACAAGTCACACTGAGGAACTTGGACGTGGCCCTATAGAACTAGAAAAGGAAACAGAGGCTGGCAATAAGGCAGAACAAGTTGCTTAGGGGATTAATTTACACTAGAGTTTTCTTTAAAATCAGACTATTAGCTTCTTGATGGCTTATATGATTTTCATTGTTTTGTAGTTATCTCATTTTGTTTGATAAATAATCCCTAGGGAGGAGTTTGCCCACTGTTCTGACTTCACAATTTCTATAAAATAATAGATTCATTGACATCTCCCCTTTTTTTATTTGTCCTAGTCAACTGCATGACTCTTTACATTTTCTCACTTAAAAGATATCACAACTTATCTCAGAGGGATACGGCAAGAATTACATTTCTCAATTTTCTAACTTCATCTAATATTGTGACTTCATTATTAAATACTAGATGACAACAATTCCACCAAAGTATCTGACCTAGTTATAGATTGGGATCACGTGAAACTGAGGAACTGAGGAGTTATAGAGGTGGTCATGGGGTCGGAATGAAAAGAAATGGATCAGGACAGACCAAGGTGCCGAGGTCACTTCACTTAATCCCAAATTCTGGATATATTTGATGAGTTCTAACTCCTCTTGAGATAATGGTGGGAACCCCAAGGAAATTCTGATCATATTTTCTCACTCACTTGAAGAGACTTGAGTGCATTTTGAATAAATCAAGTAATATTAGTATGTCATTTCAACAAAAGTCATGCCCTTCCTGATCACATGCTTAGATCTTGGTCTAAAAGAACACCCAGAAGTAAACGCATGCACATAAAGCCAATTAATCTATGACAGAAAAGGTGAGAGTATGTGTTGGAGAAAAGATAGTCTTTCGGGGAAAACTGGACAGCTTCATGTAAAAGAATGAAACTAGACTATTTCTCATACTACATAAGAGATAAACTCAAAATGGATTAAAGACATAAATGTAAGATCTTCAGTCTTCAGATATAATTTCTTCTCTCTAGGAAACCTCAGTTTTGGCTAGTTTATGACTTCAACTGATTGGGTAAGGCCCACCAACATCACAAAGGGTAATCTCCTTAAATCAACTAATTTTAGCTGTTAACCACATCTTCAAAGTACCTTCACAGCAACACCTAGATGACTGCTTAGTTAAATCACTAGGTACTATAGCCTAGCCTGACTGACACATAAAACTAACCATCACATCTCAACTTCAGACAATTTAGTTGCTTACCATTGATTCTAAAAGTAAATCCACTCTGTAGACCATGTTTTTTAAGGCCTTTCTCTATCTAACCAGACATTTTCTTTCCAGTTTCACTTTCCTCTGCTTTCTTTCATATATTATTTGCTTACAATTGTAGCTGGCTATCTCTGCCACGTCCAGCCTGGACATCCTATTTGATCTTACAACTTGTTTTGACCAATGGGATGTGAACAGAAGTTACGTGGGCCGGAAGCTATAAGACTCACTGTGTGTTTCTTGGGTCAGCAACTGCTTTTTTTTTCCTCACTTCCATGAGACTCATAAGTCCCAGAGAGAGGCTACCCTGTCAGAGTAGAGAGAGACTCCGGTCCCAGAGAACAAGGCTTCAGCAAAGTGAAGAGAGAGAGAGAGAAAGAGAGAAAGGGAGAGGGAGATTGAGAGAGATATTTACTATGAGTAAGAAATCTGTTTTTTATTTTTTTTATAAGCCACTAAGATTTTTGGTGTTGTTCTTTACCTGAGAATAATCTAGTAAAAGCTGATGATACAAGCAGGCACTCACATATTTGATGAATGAAAACATAAATGAATGGATGAAGTTCACTTGTTCTGAAATGCCCTTTCTTGCCATTTCCTGCATATTGAAATTCCATTCATCCTTCAAGGAATATCTCAATAGCCCTCTCCTGCTATTTCCAAGTATAATTGATGTTTGGCTAAGTCTTCCCGTTCAGAAATCTTTTCTGCATTTAAAATTCTTTCTTTCCAATAGGTATTCAGGAGCAAAATTGCTGGTCAAGTAGAAGCATCACCGTTTGTGTTTCTAAATAGTTGTTTAATTCATCTTTGATTTCTAGTGACATGTTTGTTTCCAAGTGAGTTGTTAACTCCTCAGCTGCGCATTCATCATATCTCCCACACAACAATCACAAGCGCCGGAGTAAATGTTATGTAGTTGGTGAAGTCAGAATATTTTTAGGAAATAATATGACCTTATATAGCATCCAGCTATTCCTTAGTGAAAAACCCAGAAGGCTGGGTTAAATGCAAAGGAAACATGATACAATACTGCAGTGAATTGCAGCAAAGCACAATGAAAGGCAGAAAAATTCTGAAGTTTACACTAGGGTCGAAAACTGGGTATACTATTCTTGATGAGAAAAGTTAAATAGGGCTATAAGTAACGTGTCTATTGAATACATATGGAGTGCCAGGCACTTTGCGGGCATTACTTCCTGCTGTGTTCCAACAACCCTGTTTTTACATATGAGGAAACTGACACTTTAGAGAGGTTAAATTACTTTGCTGGGGTCACTCTTCCAGAAAGCAGGAGAGCTAGGCCTTAAACCCAGGTGTGTGCCTCATTCCAGAGCTTGAACTTAAACTGTACTGCTTCCCAGGAGTTCCCGTCGTGGCTCAGTGGTTAACGAATCCGACTAGTGGGTTCGATCCCTGGCCTTGCTCAGTGGGTTAAGGATCCGGCGTTGCCGTGAGCTGCGGTGTAGGTCGCAGACGCGGTTCGGATCCCGCGTTGCTGTGGCTGTGGCGAAGGCCAGTAGCTACAGCTCCTGTTAGACCCCTAGCCTGGGAACCTCCATATGCCGCGGGTGCGGCCCTAGATAAGGCAAAAAGAACAAAAATAAATAAATAAATAAATAAATAAATAAATAAATAAATAAAACAAGATAAAATAAAATAAACTGTACTGCTTCCCTAAAAAGATCTGCAGAGATCTCTTTGAGTTCTAAGCTTTTCACACAATCATTTCTCTTAACAGAAAGCTTGTCCTAACCCAGGTAGTCACCCAAGTATCAAAAGATTTTTCCCCTGTTGCAGTCAGGGTAGGACACAGACGACATGGTCCCCAGTATCACGTCCAGAAAAATAACTCTACCGAGGTTGGGACTGGGCATGGGAATGGAGAGTAACTGGAAATAGGCACGAGGGATCTTTGGTGAGTAATGGAAATGTTATCAAATTGGATTGCAGTGATGGTGCAAAACTCCAGAAATTTACTAAAAATCATTAAATTGTACACTCCCTTAAAAATGGTGACTTGGAGTTCCCACTGTGGCTCAGCAGGTTAAGGCCCTGACACTGCCTTTGTGAGGATGCAGGTTCAATCCCTGGCCTCACTCAGTGTGTTAAGCATCCAGCACTGCTGCAAGCTGCAGGGCAGGTCGCAGATGTGGCTCCAATATGGTGTTGCCATGGCTGTGTAGACTGCAACTGCAGCTCCAGTTTGATCCCTAAACCTGGGACTGTCCATATGCCACAGGTGTGGCCGTAGAAAGAAAAAAAAAAATGGTGACTTTTTATTATGTAATCATATCACCATGAAACTAGCAGAAAAAAATACATGAGCAATATTGAGAGTATATATATTATATACGATATAGTATATAAATATAAAATATACATGTATTTTTTAATATAATGTATAACATATACTTGATTAAACACATCCATAAGAAAAGATGACATGCTTTTTTCCAAATATCCATATGAGCAGCAGCCTTTCTTTTTGTTTTAATAATAAATATGATAATCACAAATTATCTGCATTCAAGTTGTATAACCACACGTCTCCTCGTCCTACTGTGTAGTTAATAAAGCTGACTTTTTCTGAATGTTTCCCTCAGACTTTTTGCCCGGTCAAACTGAGTTTCTCTAATTTAAGGCTATGAATACTATTTTTTTCTGCATTACACAATCATGAATGCTCTTGTAATTATCTACACTTTGGGATGGTCCAGGCACACTGAGTGTTTCATACCCATCCTGATTCCAACTCCCATCTCATGAACAGGAAAAGGCTCTGTGCTTCACTAGTTGACATTCCACATATGTTTTCCAGTGACAGCATTTTTTTAACATTTTGCCTAGCAATGCACTAAAAAAAAAAAAAAAAACCTCTAACCAGGGCCATATGTGAGTCATAGGCAAGTAATTAATCGACTGTATCTTAAGTAATATTCTTTAAAATGTTTTTCAAATATTTTCAAGTGAAGTATTATTAATTTACAATGTTGAGTTAGTTTCAAGTATACAGCAAAGTAATTTAGTGATACATATACAAATATATATGTATATTCTTTTTCAGATCCTTTCCCATTATAGGTTATTATAAGATATTGAATACTGATGCAATTTCCAGTGCTATACAGTAGGTCCTTGTTGTTTATCTATTTTATATATATAGTAGTGTGTATCTGTTAATCCCAAACTCCCAATTTATCTCTACTTCGCAAACCTACTACCCACTTTGGTAACTATAAGTTTGCTTTCTGTGAGCCTGTTTTGTAAATAAGTTTATTGACGTTACTCAGCAATAAAAAAGAATGAAAAAATGCCAATCTGGAGCAACGTGTATGGACCTTGAGATAATTATACTAATGAAGTAAGTCAGACAAAGAGAAATATCATATAATATCACTTCTATGTAGAATCTAATACAGAATGATACAGCGAACTTATTTACAAAACAGAAACAGACTCATAGAAAACAAACTTGTAACCAAAAGGGAAATGTGAAGAGGAGGAATAAATTAGGAGTCTGGAGTTAACATACACATACAACTTCCATTCCGTTTTCTATAAAGGCTGCACCAATTTACATGCCCACCAACAGTGTAAAAGTGTTTCCTGTTCCACAGCTCCCCTGGTAGACAGAGAACTCTGTTAGCTGTTGCACAGATCTGGCCTTTATCCCTGCCCCAGTTCTATTAGATTTCAGTTTCCTTATAAATAGCATTCCATGGACATCAAGTCTAAAGTAAATAGAAAGTTATGGTGAAAGGTAATAACAACCCATTGCCAAATTCCAATAAATCTTGCCTCAGTTTCTTATCTGCACGACTTTGCTGAGCAGTAAAGTTGCCAAAAGCCAACTATACACAAGGGAAAGAAAAAGCAAAGGATCTGGGAAAGTACTCTGTCCTCCGGTGATTAAATTTTCTTTGAGTAGTACTATAATGTCTTCTGCTGCAAATATTTTGCTTTTGTACATCTATGGGTATTACATCATTTCCAATGAAAGGCAGTCCAAATACATACGCCAAAGACAGGACTACACACCTGACAATTATGAATGAAAATGACTTCTGAAGAAAACTGCTGAAATAAGCTATTAGATTGTCACATTTATTTTCTCTACACACAAATATGTCATCAGCTGGCTTGTTTTAAATATCATCCATTTGTGACAAAATCCAAAAACTTTGCATTTTGTAGCATTTTTCTTTCCTTGCATCCCTTCAAGTGCCATGTGGAGTTTGATGTTTAATAATACGTTGTAACAGATGTCAATATGCTCCAGAACTGAAACGATACTTGGTTCCAAATCATTTCATCTGCTTCTTGTAGTTTCACGTTGACCTAATCGAACAGATTCTGCAGATCAACTTGACTGACTCGTAGCCTCTGAAAAGCCGACCCACTTATTTCTGTGAAAGGGAGTTTCAAACCTGAGAACATGAAATACTCTGCCAAGTGAAATTAGAAAGAGCTGTGGGTTTTCTAGAAGAGCAAGGCTGCATTTTAGGTCTTTCCACTGGCTTAACATTTCAAGTTGTGATTCTGAGTTTTTACACATTGCTATTGAACTATTTTCTGTCAGCTGTCCATCTGCCATTTAGCTACATGGAAAAGCTATACTAAGGATAAACTCTTGAGTCATTAAGGTTATTTTACCCCACCCCCCACCACTTTTTTATTCTAAGAGAGAATGTGAGAGACAAATCCTGGAAATAATCCTGGAAATAGTCTGGGGGTCACATGTCCATCTATTTGAAAAAACGTTCTTTATTCTTTACCATAATGTTTCTGATTCTTTACTTCAAAAGACTATTTTAAAAATGAGAATCAATGTGCAACATCCTTTCTATGTGTCAATTAAAAATTTAAAGAATACAATTTTATGATAAAATTCCCATTAGTACCTATCTATATTAGAAATGTTATTTTTAAGAGAAAATCATGATTTAAAAAATTTAGTAATCCATATATTTAGGAAAAGGCCATTACTAGCATAAAGGAGGAAACTTGGTGCCAGTGCTGCAAGAGCTGTCTGCTCAAACATTTCAGTAAACACATCTGTTCATATATTTCTCAACTTAGAGAACTCTGAACTTTTTAAGCAATACGATGGGAGAGAAGCAGGGAGTATATATGAGGATTCCTAGGTCTTTCAAACATGCAATTTAAAGCATTTCATTCTGGCAATCATTTTCTTTAATTGCCTGCTGAGCAATCTGGGGTAAGCCTCACTTTACTTAGATACTGTTTTTATGTCTTTAGATAACGAAGATGTCTTTTCTCGGCATATTTTAGAGCGCCCTAAATAGGATTGTATAATTTTAACTACTTCTTGTGCATCCGACTCAAAGAAAGTGATAGGATGCTTGTATTTTCGAAATGCAGGTCAATTCAGTACTTAAAAAGAAACATTTTCCAAAAGAAAGAAAAAAAAAAGAAACCACTGTAGCTTTGACAAATAATGTAGTGAGATCAGAGGATTCAGGTGAGTCAGCATCACCTCCATTACTTAGCGCCAATGCAAAACAATGAACAGACTTCCGTTTAAAAACTGAGTATCATATTTTAATAACTTCCAAAGAACTGATGG
The DNA here is from genome assembly GCA_004024745.2 of Catagonus wagneri. NCBI lineage: Eukaryota > Metazoa > Chordata > Mammalia > Artiodactyla > Tayassuidae > Catagonus > Catagonus wagneri. The sequence continues at coordinate 4,479,382 of PVHT020000077.1, read as the reverse complement.
TACCTCATAGACTCTAAAAACATAAAGAAACTAAAATTCATCAGTGCCAAAGTGAGCTTTCCTCACACAAAAATTAAATTTTAGAAGAAATTCATAAATGGAAATATTTACAAAATATATCCCTTCTTACTAACAAAGTATTCCTTCCACTTTTGTATTTGTTTCAAACTCTCTATAATAGAAAACCTTTGTAAATGATAAAAGAATAAAATCAATAATAGACAAATATTTCACACAAACCAAGAAAAAACACCTATTTCAAGTGAAAAATGGCAATAAGAGATATGAAAGGATAATTCTAGGTAATAAGAAATTTAAATAGTCAATAAACATACAGAAATATTAAGCCTCACTGGAAATCAAAATAATATAAACTAATTTTTTTTTCTTTTTCTTTTTGTTTGTTAGGGCTGTACCCATGGCATATGGGGGATCCCAGGCTAGGGGTCTAATCGGAGCTACCGTTGCCGCAGCAACGCAGGATCTGAGCCACGTCTGCGACATACACCGCAGCTCATAGCAATGCCAGAGCCTTAACCCACTGAGTGAGGTGAGGGATCGAACCCGCACCCTCATCGTTCCTAGTCAGATTCATTTCCACTGTGCCACGCGACGGGAGCTCCTAAACTGAAGAATTTCTTTGATTGGCAAATGAGAAAAGTAAATTTTACATAATATTATTGTTATGCATACAGGAAAATACAAATTGGCATGCATTGCTAGAGGAATTCAAACCTTAAAATTTGTTCAGAGAAATTCTACAGTATTTATCAAACAGATTTGTGTTTATTTCTTCTATCCCAGCAAGTTAGCTTCTAGGTATTTACTCTAGGTACAGCTGATCAAGTGAGCAAATATATATGAAGAAGTCTGTTCACCACAACTTTGTGAAATTAGAGATAAAAAATGGCAATCTAAATGTCCTGCAATAAGTTACATAAAGCTATGATAAAAAGTTTACTTCTTGATTTGAAAGTCTATCCTATATTAATAAGTGAGAATAACAGATTACAGCACTATATGTAGAGTATTGTTATATTTCTCTTCAATATGTGTGTCAAAATACATAATATACACACTTGTATATGTGTATGTATGTGTCTCTGTGTGGAGAGAGAGGAGATATGCATAAATAATAAATGATAATGATGGAGGGATATCTTTGGCCAGTTAGCTTGTGATTTTTTTATTTATACTTTCAAATAATCCTACAATAGTCCATATTGCATGTGGAACAAGTGACAATAATGAATAAAACTGAGTTTCTTACATGGCCAATTTGATTATCTACCTTAAGAATACTGTGGCATTCTCTAAGGACACTGTGACATGTTTAACATACTCTGAAAGTGCTTTGCAGTATGGCACACACAGGCAGACCTGGTACCAATTGCCACTTCAAAGGAAGGTAATATCAAAAGAATAACACCTTCTTTTTTTCCTCCTGATTTTAGAACACATGCATCCTTTTAGTACTTTTTTCATCCAATAGGGTTGATATCTATCTTTACATCATCCGAACATTATTTCCAGTTCTACTTATGATGGGCCATGTGGTCAGTATAGATTAAGAGGTTAGACTAGATTTTCTCCATTTAATTTAGGTTACTAGCAATAAACAAATAGAGTTGGAAGTTTCATTTGTATGTATTGAGCTAAATGATGCAAACCCATAGGAAATAATTGCCTCGAACCAGTGAGGATAAAAAAATTCACTGGCTCTTCTATTAAGAGGCCAATAGAAACAAATGTTTGTGTCTCCTCCAAAAGTGTATGCTGAAGCCCTCGCCCTCAATGTGTTGGTGTTTGGAGATGGGACCTGTGGTTGACAGTTCTGACGGGATTAGTGCCCTTATAAGAAGAAACACCAGAGAGCTTGTTCCCACCACACCTGCCCAGTGCTCGTGCATAAAGAAGCAGTCACATGGGTACAAGACAAGGTGGCAGCACCCTGCCAGCCGAGAGAGGAAACCTCAGAATGAAACCCAGCCCACCAGCACCTTCATCTTGAACTTCCCACCCTCCAAATCTGTGGGAAACAAAATGTTGTTGTTGAAGCCACCAGCCTACAGTGCTTTGTTAGGGCAGGCTGAGCTGACCAAGCGGAGGTGCACTCAGCTTCAAAAAGTGGGGCAGGGGAGCGGGAACCCTGAGAGCGGTAGGGGAGCGGAGTGAGGAGAGCCAGGGAAGGGTCACCCAACCTTGTTCTTTTTTTCCCACAGGAAACAAATGTATGTGATGTGGTTATTTTTCTGACCTGAAGAAGCAACAGAAAAGAGTTTGCCTATCATCTCACTCCTTGGTAGATCTGACCCTAAATTTGACTCCTTAATTTGCACATAAGTCAGCAATAGAGAAAATACTGCTCAAAGCAAGAAATTAAGACTTAGGCCAATATATTTCAAATATTAAAATAGGCCACCTGATAGAGACTGTCGCAAGCTGTCAGATATAGCACATTCTGATATATCTGACTTGCAGAAATGGATCTAATAACAGTTTATTGTGGTCTGGAGAGCAAGACCATACTTAACAAGTATTGCAAATACTCACTCACAATGTTTCTTTGGGGTATAACCTGAAACAATGAACTGCTTCGAAAATGTGAGTTTTAAAAATATGAACTAAAAAAGTTAATGAAAAGACTAAAATTGTAAGGACTGTACTAGAAATATAAAGACCAGGGTAAACACTGGTGTTTACAGCAAAGCTTTGAGATCTACAGCAAAGTGCTGATGCTATAGCCACAGTTTTGCTTGTTGCTTCAAAGGATGACCGTAAGACTTTGTTTAAATCTTATTTAATCTCGCTCTTGCTCTCGTGCGCTCCCTCTCTCCCCCCCACCTCCACACACACACACACACACACACACACACACACACACACACATAATCTATTTGGTTTTATCCAGCTCTTTCCAAACAGGAACCATGTGCTACCATTCTATATATCACCCACAACATTTAACTCAGACCTACATATGGGAATGCTAAAACGTGTAAATGTCCAAATAGTCACTGCAGTGTATCAATTATTTTTCTCCTCTAATTTTTGCAACTTTCCTCCAAATCAGCATCTGATTTAAAAAAAAAAAGAAGCAGCTTTCCTTTTTAGCCAAGTTGCTGTACTAGCTTACAAAAATAGAGTGAAAAGTATATACTCATGATAGTGATAAAAGACAGGAAGTAAACTCCTACCTCCTTTTCTATAGTAATAAGGTTTACTTTTCATGTTTCAATTTAAAGTCTTTCCTGGACTTATCCAGTTCAGTCTCTTTGTTCTTGATCTTTTTCATCATCAGCTGAGTCCACAGCCCTGAGCTTTGTCCTCCTGAGCGTTTCTCAGAGCTGCTCCACACGCCTTCCGTCCACAAGAGGAGCACTTTCTGCCGAGGGAGGCAGAGGTGACCACCTGGGACTTGGCTGAAGCAGAAGGAAAGGGAGCCCCGCGCGTGGGCTCAGCCCACCCTTCTGCCAGATTATCTCCTGTAACACCTCTGATTTAGAAATGCCTCAGATGACCCCTCTGTGGGGAGATGGTGAGTTTTCTCAAAAGGAATTAGGGCAAAACGATGTTGTGAGAACAATGACTTTCCCTGCCTTTTTGCACAAATCACCCTAAAGGGAGATGTGAGGACGTGGATGGAAAGGAATGCGGCCTTACAGCTGGATGTCTGCGGTCTATACCTGAGTTGAATCATCACTTCCGGGTTTTTCCCAGAGTAATTAGGTTAATTTCAAAGACGTCCACTCTCACTAACCTATGCATTCCAAGGTATGAAAAATTTAAGAATATAAGTGTTTCTTTAAAAGCATACGTCTTTTCCTTAAGAAAGGGAGAGGGGAGGAAGCAACATAGAAACTTATAAAAATGGCTCTAAAAAAAGCCAGTGACTTAAAGTAGGGAACTGGCAAAGGTTGAGTTCTATTTTTACCTGACTTAGAATGTTACTTTTGGCAAAACCCCTAGATCCCCTGCCTCAGTTTTATCGTTTGAAACATGAAGATTATGATCTTTCTCACAAGATGGTAGACAATTGATACAGTCTTAACTTATCCTAGACAAGCACTTCACAGCAACATCATTATTATTTAACAGTAAAGTGTGCTCAAAGCTGCTGAACTCTTTGGAAGATATTCTGTTGGAATCTATCTGCATTCATCCAAATATTATTTAAGGCCCACAGAGCAAGTGCACCCTTTTAGCTCTTAACCTCACTAGAGATGGCAAAGTAATTGACTAACCTTAACGCACACTGGAAACTTTAGATAAAATTAGGAGCTAAAGAGAGGGGCCGTTGATTTCCATAAATAACTTTTTGTGTAAAACTTAATTGACCTAAAAATAGTAGGAAAAAGGAGCATTTTGGTCCTCAGGCCATTTACTGATTTCATTTAGGTATATTTTACTTTGCTACTCTTCCCTTTTTTTTTAATCTGATTATGACCGCACCAGTGGCATATGGAAGTCCCCAGGCTAGGGGTCAATTTGGAGCTGCAGCTGCAGCTGCCAGCCCATGCCACAGCCACAGCAACACCAGATCTGAGCCAAAACCTCCGACCTACACCAAAGCTCGTGGCAACACCGGATCCTTAAGTCACTAAGCAAAGCCAGGAATCAAATCCACATCCTCATGACACTATGTTGGGTTCTTAACTTGCTGAGCCACAGTGGGAACTCCAACTCTTGGAAAAGAGAAAGCAAAAACTAAAGGGAAGAGTCTACAAAACTAATACAAATACAGGCATTTCCTTTTAAGTCTCAGGTCTACTTTTCCCCAAATAATGGTACCGTTGTGGTCTGAATGTTTGTGTCCACTCCCAAAGTCATATGTTGAAATGTATATGCCCAGTGTGATGGCATTAGGTGGTGAGGCCTTTGGGAAGCACTTAGGCGATGAGGGTGGAGCCCTCATGAGTGGGGTTAATGCCTTTATAAAAGGACCCCCGAGAGCTCCCCTAGTCCTGTCTGCCATGTGAGGACATAAAGAGAAGTTGGGAGCCTGCAACCTGGAGGATGTCCCTCACCTGACCTTGCTGGCACCCTGACCAACTCCAGAACTGTCAGCCATAAATTTTGGTTGTTTAAAAGCTACTCAATCTGGGCCATTTTGTTATAGCAACTTGAGTGGACTAAAACAGGTATTTATATGAAACAGGACAATCAAACAGGAACCAATCAATTGCTGATAATCTCTGCTGGTCTATAGATTAGCAACTCTGACAGTATCTGCAACCACAGAGCTTGGCCAAACAAAAACCAGTGAACAATATTTATTTTTAAATTTCTCTTTGGGCTAGAATCCTTTCTTCAGAAGAGTCATTTTATGGTTTGGGGCAGCTACGATGGCAGTTCCCATATATGATCATAAGAGCGCAGGTTTTTCATTGATATAACTTCTGGAGCATGAAGCCGTTATCACACAGCTCAGAAATATACCAGCAACAAATACTAAAGTGTCTGCCAGCCCATGCTGTGTCATTTTTTAAAAGTCTCAAACCATGAGAAACAATCACATTTAACAATTCCTTTGAGAGTCTGTTGAAGAGGTGGTGGATAACTAGAAAGTACATTTTGTGTGGGATTCCAAATATGCCTGCAGCTGCATAACTACAGGGTTTTTTTTTGTTTCTGTTTTTTTTTTTTTTAAATATAGTCCTCTCTTTAGAATCGTTTCTTTTTTTTTGCTTTTTAGGACTACACCCGTGGCATATGGAAGTTCCAGGCTAGGGGCTGAATCAGAGCTACAGCTGCTGGCCTACACCACAGCAACAGTAACGCAGGATAAGAGCCATATCTGCAAGCTACACCACAGCTCATGGCAACAGTGGATCCTTAACCTACTGAGCAAGGCCAGAGATCAAACGATCCAACCCATACCCTCATGGATCCTAGTCGGGTTCATTAACTGCTGGGCCACAAAGGGAACTCGCTCTCTTTGGAATCTTAATGGAGAAAGTTAATACTTGTATCAATTATAACTTCAAAAAGCTCATGGCATCTTTAAATATTTTTCAAAATTTTTGCAGCTTTGGTAATTTTTAAATCGAGTCAAACCCTCATTATTTTTCAGAGCTTTGATCCCCAAAATAGGAGGTATAACAGATTGGCATAGATGAAGAAAAAGGAGAATTTCTGCTTATAGTTGTCATATACCATTCTTTTAAAACTCTCTCTTTGGTATTTTTATTATGTCTAGAATATAATAATGTATTTAAAGTTTTTAATGTATGGAACACACTGAGAATTACACGTATATGATTGAAATATAAACATTCAGATACCACAGATTTTTTTAATGGGATCATTTCTGCCTCAGTTTGGACTGATATTTCAAAATATTTTTTAAAAAGAAATAAACTCAAACAAAAAAATGCACAGGGCAAATGGTATCATATTCACAAATGCAGAATTGCCAAGGTTTTAATAATCTTACAGTCCTTAGATGCAAGGTTATTAAAAGGTTGAATGGAAGGTAAGGAAAAGTTTGCGTTATTCTTTTCTCTCCACCTCCATGGGGAACCAGTAGAACTTGCTTTCCTCTCACTTGAAACCAAACAAGAGATTTCAAGGTGATCGCTTTGCAGGCTGCATTTTTTTTTTTTTTGGTCTTTTTAGGGCCACACCCATGGCATATGGAGGTTCCTAGGCTAGGGGTCCAATCAGAGCTGTAGCTGCCAGCTACACCACAGCTGCAGCAACACTGGATCTGAGTCATCTGCGACCTACACCACAGCTCAGGGCAACGCTGGATCCTTAACCCACTGAGAGAGGCCAGGGATTGAACCCACAACCTCATGGATACTAGTCAGATTTGTTTCCACTGAGCCACAACGGGAAGTTCTGTAGGCTGCATTTTCATCCACTGTGATTTGAAAGACAATGGACTGGTGTCCGAATCATGCCAGCAAAAAATGTTTAAGACTTTGATATTTGACAAATATGATGAACTGAGTATTCTGAAAGTCCATAGAAAATTCTCAGTAATATGTTATGAAAGAACGCATGCTATAGATGGATAATGATGTGATTTATCCTGAGGAACCCTCTGTGCTTCCAGTTCTCAAGTGCCTCCACCCACCAGGTCACATAAGGTTTGCTTTGAGGAATCCTGTTAGACTGTCCTGCCATGTTTTAACTTCCCTAGCTTCCCAGAAGGGTAAGAGATGGATCTTTCATCCCAGAAGAGGAATTATCTGTCTATCAGACTGAAGCAAGCAGTTCTTCCTTGTGTCTGCTCATGCATTTGCTAAAGTTCACAGACTTTCTTTCCCAGGGGACTCTAGAAGTCCTGCAGCCTTATCTCTAAATTAGATTTTCCTTGTCTTACGGCGTCTTTGTCCAAGTCTGGATGTTTACAGGGACAGCCTTCTCTAAGCAGCTCAACCAGGAATCACACAGAGGCCAGAGACACTGAGAGACAGGCTAATGGGATTGTGAGTTTCAGCTGGAATATGTGCCCATTGTTTATAGACTTGTGCTGGTGCAAGGGGGAAAATGACTAGGTAAGTATTCACAGTGACAGCAATAGTAACCAAAATAGATACTCAAAACTGTCAGAGACATTAAGAAACTATTAAAATTAAAATTGTGTATCATTAAAATTGAAAATCCAAAGAAAAGGTTTAATATCAGATTGCACACAGCTGGAAGAAAGAATTCGTGAATTATATCACAAGTATGAAGAAATTATCCAGACAGCAGCAGAGAGACAAAGAGATTGAAAGCATGAAAATTGAGACCTGAAAGATAAAAATACCCAGCAGTCACTTACTGGGCATTTCAAAGAAAAAGAGAATTTGAAAAATATTAAAATGTATAATAGCTGATCATTTTCAAAAATTGTTTAAAGATAAATCCTTAATATTGAGACATTTAATGAATTTCAAATGGGATAAACAGACCTCTCTACAGAGAGTGAAAACGTAGATTACCAAAGACAAAGAGATGACACCGAAAGCAGCCAGATTTTTAAAAAATTCACACTCAAAAGTATAACAAATAAACTGAAAAACAGATGACTTCTCAACAGTAACTCTAGAAGCTAATAGAATAAATCAATATCTTCAAAGAGCGGACAGACAATAACTATCGATCTAGGATTTTATATTAAGAAAAACTTTTAAGAGGAAGGATGAGATACATTTTCAGATCAACAAGAACAGAGTTCACCACCAAAATACCTTTACCAAAGACATTTTTAAAGGACATACCTCAAGAAGCAAAAGTGAAAGCAGAGAGCAGCCCTGAGATATATGATGGCACTGTGAATGAAATAAATGAAAACATGCCTGCAATCTAAACATTGATACCATGGACCAAAAAATAGTAACTTAAGTAGGTGGGGTTTAAAAATTAATATAATTCACCTATCATACAAAACCCATTCAAAGTATACAATTTGATGTATATTTACAGATACGTATAAGTATCACCACTGTCAATTTTAGAATGCTTTTTAATTATCTTAAAAAGAAGTCTCCATAGATGCAGAGAACAGATCGGTGGCTGCCAGAGAGGGAGTTGTGGGGTAGCAAAATAGGTGAAGTTGATCAAGAGATAACAAGCTTCCAGCTATAAAATAAACAAGTCCTGGGGATATAATGTACAACATGGTGACTATAGTTGATAATATTGTTCAGTATGTGTGAAATTGTATCTTAATTATATACATTTATATAAGTATGTATATTTATATAGAGAGAGAGAGAAAGCGCCTCATATTCTTTAGCTATCATCCCTTATACCCCACCCAAGTCCCCAGTAGATGAAGCAACAACTAATTTACTGTCTGTCTCTGTGGATTTCCCTGTTCCATACTTTCATATGTGTGGAATTACATACATGGAATTTCATAAGAGGCTTTGTTCATTTTTTCACGTTTTCAAGATTCATCTATGTCGTAGCATTTATCAACATGTTATTCTTTTAAAGGCCAAATAGTATTTCTTTGCATGGATATACCACATTTATTTATCCATTCATCTGTTGATGGACGTTTGAGTTGTTTTCACCATTTTGCTGTTGTGAATAATTCTACTGTGAATATTCATGTATGTTTTTGTGTGGACATGTTTTAATATTTCTTAGGTATGTGCCTATGAGTGAAAGTTCTAGGTTTTATGATAACTCTAATCTGTTGAGGAGCAGCCATACTATTTTCCAAAGTGAGTGCATTCCTACCAGCAGTGCGTGAAGGTTTCAATTTCTTCACATCTTCACCAACATTTGCTATTATCTGATATTTTTATTCTAGCCATCCTAATAGATAGCAAGTTATAGTTCACTGTGATTTTGCTTTGCATTTTCCTGATTCTAATGATGTCTTTCTATGTGCCTATCGGCCATCTTTATATCTTCTTTGGAGAAATATCTATTCAGAAATGTCTATTAATTTGCCAATTTTTTAATTGTCTGTTACTGAGTTGTAAGAATTGTTTATATGTTCTAGATACAAGACCTTTATGAAACATATTTTTTACTAATATTTATCCCATTCTTTGTCTTTTCTTTCTTGATGATGTACTTTGTTTTCAGTTTTTCCTTTTCAGGGCTGCACGTGCAGCATATGGAAGTTCCCAGGCTAGGGACTGAACCAGAGCTACAGCTGCCAGCCTATGCAATGTGGGATCCGGGCCACAACTCCTATCTACACCACAGCTCATGGCAATGCTGTATCCTTTACCCACTGAGTGAGGCCAGGAATCGAACCTGTGTCCTCATGGATACTAGTCAGGTTTGTTAAAGCTGAGTCCTGATGGGAGCTCCCTTGATAACGTCCTTTGAAATACAGAATTTTTAATTATGATCAAATGCAATTTATCAATTTTTTGTTGTTGTTGCTCATGTTTTGGTGTTAGCTAAGAATATTTTACCAAATTCAAGGTCTTGAATATTGCTTCTAGTTTAATAGTTTAGTTTTAAATTTAGGTCTTTGATTTATTTTTGAGTTAATTTTCGTATATGGTATGAGATACAGGTTCAACTTAATTCTTTCTCATGTGGTTATCCAATTGTCCTATTACCATTTGCTGATAAAAAACCAACCAAAATCCAAAAACCTATTCTTTCCATAGAATTGTCTTGCCACAAGACAAAAGGCTAATCTTATGGGGTTTCTTTAATTTTTGTTTATCTGAGAGTGCACTAGAAACAGAATTTTAGGTTGGGTTTTTTCTTTCAGTACTTTTAATATTTTACTTCATTTTCTTCTTGCTTGCCTGATTTCTAAAAAAAAAAAAAAACAGTATCATTTTATCTTTGCGCTTCCAGAGCAATGTGTTCTTTTTTCCCCCTCAGGCTTGTTTCTGACTTTTCTTCCTGTTTTTGGTGGCTTCAGTTTGAATATGATATGACTAAGTGTAGAATTTGGCATATTTAACTTGTTTGGTATTACCTGAGGTTCCTGGATATAAGGTTTTGTGTCAGTCATTAATTTTGTAAAATTATCAGTCATTATTATTTTAAATACTTTTTATTCTATTCCTTTCTCTCTTCTCCTTTATATATGTGTCCCATTATATTCCCATTATGTCACTCCTATGGTATGTATATCACTGATCTTGATGTTTTGTCCCATATTTTTCTTTTCTTCTCTTTGCATTTCACTTTTTGAAGTTTCTATTGACATATCTTACAGTTCATCATTATTTTTATTACCTTCTGTTCTGTCTATTCAAAACCATCAAAGCCATTTCATATTTCTGTTATAGTGTTTTGGTTTTTAAAATTTTTCCTTTGATTCTTCCTTAGAGTTTGCTTTTCTCTGCCTACATTACCTATCATGAATATTCTTTGCACTTTTCCCATTAGAGCTTTTAAGCATATTAATTATAGTTATTTTAAATTCTAGTTCTGATCATTCCCAAATTTCTGCCATATATGAATGTGTTTCTGATGCTTGCTCTGTCTCTTCAAGCTTTGTTTTTGTCTTTTAGAATGCCTTGTAATTTTTTGTTGTTGTTGTTGAAATGTAGACATGAGGTAGGCTATTGGTTCTATCTGTTTGTAGGCTAGGCTTCCACTCCAGTAAGCTGTGATTCTCTGTATTTGCCTGTCTCTCCATTTTGAGGCAGCAGTTTTCCCTGTGACCACAATTCTCTGACAGATGAAAGAAAGAAAGAAAGAAAGGGAGAGAGAGAGAGAAAGGGAGGGAGGGAGGAAGGAAGGAAGAAAGAAAGAAAGAGGAAGAAAGAAAATAGAAATCAGTAGAGCCAAAGGCTGATTTCTTTAAAAAATTAACAAAATCAACAAACCATTAGCTAGCTTGTCCAAGAAAAAAAAACAAAAAGAATATTCAGATCACTAGGATCAGAAAAGAAATAGGGCACATTGCTACCAACCTTACATAAATTTAAAAGGTTATAAACATATTATTAAAATAGTATCTTGAAGAAAATAAATATGAGTTCTTCAATAGTACTTTGAGTTCCATATAAATATTAGAACTAGCTTTGAAATTTCTTTGCAAAATTCTGATGAACTTTGGGATTATGTCAAATCTGTAGACCAATATTATCCTAAAAATATTGACTATTCCAATCAGTGATGTGCTGATAAATGTTTAATAATGGAGTCTCTGAGAGAGAGAGAGAGTAGGCCACCAATTCAGAATATTTGCTAATTTATATAGTGTAAATATTTCCACCATGATTGATACCAACCTATCAACATGATGTCATTGAATGTGCAGTAAGGAATAAGGAATGTGTCATGAGCCATTCTAAACCTTCACTAGGTCAACATTAATTTTAATCCATGAACATGGTATTTCTCTTTATTTATTTAGGTCTATAATTTCTCTAAAAAGATACTTCATAATTTTCACTGTAGTTATTTTGCAAATCTTTCTTTGGTTTTATTCTTAATTGAAATTTTTATGCTACTACAAACGGTATTATTATTAACGGTATTTATTTTATTTTCTACTTTTTGATGGTATTCAGGAATATACTTTTGTAGATGTTGAGGATGTTGAGCAAGTGGAACTTTGGTATACTGCTCATGGTTGTGTACAATGACATAACTGCTTTGGAAAACAATTGACAGTTTCTAATAAAGTTAAATCTACATTACCCTATAAAGGAGCAATTCTACTTTAAACATTATCCAAGAAAAAATAAACCATATTTTCTACAAGAAACACTTCTATAAAAGTACTTATAGATTTTGCCATAACGACCAAACTGGATACAATCTAAATATCCATCAACAAGAAAATGGATAAACAATTTATGGTTTAATCATACAATGGAATCTTTCTAAACAACAAAAGCAATGAACTGCTGATACATTAAAAACTATGACCCAATCTCAAAAACAAAAGATACTCTATGAGTTCATTTACTTTCAATCCCAAAACAGGCAAAATTAATCTACCTTAATATTAATCAGAAATGTGTGCCTTTAAATAATTGGTTGGATTTGACTGGAAAAAGGCAAATGGGAACTTTCTCTATTGAAAATTGTCTATATCTTATTTTCTGTGAAGGTTGCATGGGTGTATACATTTGTCAAAACCAATCAAAAGGAGTCGTGTATTTCTGTGCATTTTTTTGTATATATACTATACCTCAACAGAGCAATACTAGATGACTTATTTTAAAAAAATATAGCTTTTTCATGTAATGAGGAACTGTGAAGCAAATGATAGATATACAAATAAATTTCAAAAGCAATTGTGATGGTTTAAAAAGTCAATTGGCAAGGCTGGGGTACCCAAATATTTGGTGAAAGATTATTCTAGAGGTTTTTGTGAAGTCGTATTTTAGATGAGATTAATATTTAAATAAGGCAGTAAAGCAGATTATTCTCCATAATATGGGTGGCCTCATTCAATCAGTTGAAGACTTTAATGGAAAGAAAAAAAAAGCGAAAACCAGTCTTCCCAAAAGAAAGGACAGTGATGCCAGCAGAAAGCCATTGGACTAGAAAAGCAACTCTTCTGTGGGTTTCCAGCCTGCAGCCTTACCCTGCAGATTTTCAATTTGACAAGCCTCCACAATCACATGAGCCAATTAGTAAAAGAAGTCTCTCTCCCTATTTGTACACATCCTGCTGGTTCTGTTTCTCAGGGAGAACCCTGACTAATATACCAAGTGTTAACTAGAACCAAGAAAAGTAAGTTAAACACTAAAGCCAGGTTTTCCTTTAGAGTACTTGTTGAAGGAGCTATATTTATATGGTGCTTTTGGTTTATGTGGCTTGGGAGAGAAGAGACCAAGTCCAGGACCTGCTTAAAGTAAGGAGTCTAATACGAGTCTCCAAATATAAACCTGGACCTTGAAAAGTCTATATATCCTTAGTGTTAATACACATTAGAAATAAATGGACCTTCATACCATTGGAACTTTCAGGAAAATTGCCTCAAATATTGCATTTAGAATTGAGAGGGAAAATATCTGCCCTGAGAACCTGTAAACAGCCAGCCCATGAGAGTTTACAACTTGAATTTGTAATACTTGGTATGATCTGAATGAAACCTTCAAGCTAAGAATTTAGTATAAAGTGATTCCAAGCTAATAGGATTCCCAGGTTGTCTGGCAAAAATACAAATCATTTTGGAGGAACTCACTTCAACACAAACCTCCATGAAATTACATTACTAAAGTTCAAGAGATTTTTGGCACAGTGTGAAAAATAAAAATAAGCAACAAAAACTGAAGCAAACATGCACAACAAAATAAGGCACCAAAAGAGAAAATCAGGAAAAGCAAATATGAGAGTTAAACACAAGTATATTAAAATAATGGAATTATCAGACATGGAACATAGTACGGACATGTTCAATGTTCTTTAAGAAATAAGAAACTGAAAATGTGAGTAAGCACAAGAAAGTATAAAAAGATCATATTTAAGAATAAAATGCTAGAAATAAAAAATACAAAAATTGAAACTTAAAATATTAAAGAAAAAGTAGTACATTTGGGGAACTGATATATGTTGTGGACCATGTATGTGTCTCCCCAATATTCATATGTCGATACCTCTAAATGTGATGGTATTGAGAAGTAGGGCCTTTGGGAGGTGATTAGGATTAGACAAGGTCCTAGGGTGGGGTCTTCATGAATGGGAGTAATGCCCTTAGTAAGGATCAGCAGAGTTTGCTTCCTCTGTGCTCTCTGCCATTTGAGGACAGAAGAAATAGCCATTTGCAGTCCAGCAGAGGGCTCACATTAGAACCAGTCATGCTGGCACCCTGATTCCAGAGTTCAGCATCAAGAACTACAGGAAATAAATTTCTATAGTTTCAATGCCAGTCTGTGGTATTTTGTAGCAGCAACCTGGACAGACTAAGACAATATGAAAACAGTGTGAACAGTCATCAGAGCTCCAGAAGATAAACGAGAATGGGGTGGAGACATTATATAGTCCTTTATTTATTTATTAGTGACATTTAATGCTGACAATGAGTTAAATTCTGATCCCTAATATTCATAATCGTTTTGGAATTTCGCTTTAGAAAGGAAATTTTGGCTTATTTCTTAAAGTCAATAATAATTGAAAACATTTATTTGCATTAATTGAAGAGAAGTAATTATGGGTATATACAGATTTAGAACTCAAAATGTCAAATAAATTTTGAACAAATACTAGTGGTTTTTAGAGTTTTTATTTACCACATATTTATTTTTTTAATTAAATATGAATGTAAATGTTACATTAATGTAAATGTTAATGAAACATTTAAAATATTCTTAGGAGCATAGATATTAAATAAATATTCTGAACAAAAAAATAAAAAAATAAATATTCTGAAATTTCAGTTTCCTGAATTTGTAAAACGTTAGACTTCCTTGAAGAAAGTTACATTAAAATAGGTTTATTTTCCTTCTGTTATGATAGGTAACTTTCTCATTACAGTTATAAAGACTCAGATTCACAGGACAAGCCTTTGAGATATATATACATCTTAAATCTGGAGTCCTATGTCCTATTAATCCTTTTTTCTTCAGCCTAAATATTTTATTTACATGGAAAAATTATTAAATGAAGCATAATGACACTAGAATTTATTAAAAAACATTCTTTTTACTCACACAAAAGGACTAGATTTTTACAAAATCAGTAAAAGACTTCATTTATAAGGAACTAGCACAAGAGAGTTAAATTAATAGCTAAAGATTACCCAATGCCTCAAACAATTTTAGAGTCACTTCTTTTACCACCTTGTACTGAAATTATCAATCCATATTAGGTTTTGAACCAACAAAGCATAGGGCATGGAAAAGGTGCCATTACTGCATTTACTGTCAACATATTACATGACTTAGGACAACACTGATCCAGAAATTATAAAAACAAGAGGCCATTCTTGCAGTTGAATGAATCTGCAGATGTTGTTAAGGGTGTTCAGTTAATAGCACTAATTAGAAGTCCTCAAGAGAAATGCTTTATAGAACATTATTAGTTCTGCAAAGACACCAAAACAAACTACTGAGTGTGAAATATTGAAAGTAATAAATGGCTACTTTGAAACAAGGTATTAAACAAATACTCTGTATATTTTGTATTGACGGTACAGTTTAAAAACAGGGAAACAGGAGGGCTTATACTTTAGGAAGCTGAGAGCCAATATTTTTTCCCTGAATGTTTCTACCTGTAAAGATTAATGTTATCAAAATGGTGAATCAATAAATTAACATACTCTAGATACTTTAGCTCCATGTTTAAAAAAAAAAAAAATGAGTAGCAAGGTTCCTGCATGTCCTTTGAAAAACGCTTGGTGTTGTCTGGCAGGCACTTTTGGGTTGTCTGATTCTATGATAGTCTGTAAATTCTCTGTCTTTGACCTATTTTGCAACTCTATAGAGATAAAAATGACCTTGCAGAGGGCCGCTGGTGGTGAAGATGTTTCTGGTTCAAGGTAATGTCCTATTTGTAGAGATGTAAATGAGCTTTGTTTCTTGGAGACTGTAATTGATTTCTTCTCACCTGGAAGAGATGATTCCAAACATTACATGTTATTGTCTTTTGGCTCTTGGATCAGTTTGCTTCTATTAGTAAATTCATTTCAGCATTCCTGATTGCCTACGTATGAGTCTATTCTTTGGATTCTCATTTGAACTTAACATTTTTTTGAATCCCTCATTAATTGACAAACTAAATAAAATATTTGACATGCTTTCATTTTATTGTTTCATGGGAACAATTTTACCTTTTACAAAAATAAAATCACTTAACAATGTGAATATATTCCAGTTTCTCATTAAAGTTTTAAAAATTATTTTATATGTATTCTGTTCTATTAACTAAACAAGGAGGCCATTAGACTGAAGTGGTTTGAATGCCTTAGCGGCCTGTGTAAGGAACCAAACATAAGCCTGAAAATGCCTCAAGGTCAAGAAAAACCTAAAGACGACGAATCACAAACAACCAGCCAGTCTTTCCCAAATAACCCAAATACTCAAACTACAGCCAATCAAGTAATTTCCTTGCTTTGCTTTCCCTTTGCTATAAAAGTCTTCTCCTGGCTCCTGTAGCTGGAGAGCTCCTAGACACTTCCTGTTTGGCACTATCTTATAGAAGTGAATTTTCCCCCAAATAAACTCTTAATGTTTTAAAAATAGGCCTAAGTTTATCTTTTAGTTCAATATTTAATATTTAAAAGCTTCCAGGAGTTCCCATTGTGGTTCAGTGGATTACGAACCTGACTAGTATCCATGAGGACATGGGTTCAATCCCTGGCCTCGCTCAGTGGGTTAAGGATCCAGCCTTGCCGTGAGCTGTGGTGTAGGTCGCAGTAGTGGCTCAGATCTCACGTTGCTGTGGCTGTGGGGTAGGCCAGCAGTTGCAGCTCTCATTTGATCCCTAGCCTAGGAACTTCCATGCGCCTCAGGTGTGGCCCTAAAAAAGCAAAAATAAATAAAGAAATAAATACTTCCACAGTATTTGTATTTTAGGACGTTCCCTTGTGGCACAGTCGGTTAAGGATCTGGTGTTAACTGCAGCAACTTGGGTCACTGCTGTGGTGTGAAGGTTTTATCCCTGGCCCAAGAACTTCCACATGCTGCAGGTGTGGCCAAAAATATATATGTGTATATAAATAAACAAACAAACAAACAAACATTTATCTTTCTCATGTTTATAAGATAAAATGAAAACATAATGAAGTTTGTTTCACTAAACCCCATAGACAAATTAGAATATTGTTCTAATATTGTTCAAATTAGAATATTTTGAAAGTGCAACAGGCACCGTTGATAATTGTACTGACACAACAGAGTGAACTAGAAGAAGCTTGGAAAAAACAGTACTGTCCTGGACAAACCACAGTCATACTAAATATAAATGACCCCCAGCCCCACCCCCCAGGTCATACCAGTATGCCATACAAATGTTATTTTCTATGAGTGAGAAATGTAGAGAACTATTGCTGTATAACTTTAAAGTTTATGAACGTACTATGATTTATTAATTTTTCTGTTGGTATTTAGGTTGCTCTTAAATTTTTACATTACAAATAATCCTATTTGGAGCATTTTTGTCCATGCCTCCTTGTAGGGACATGGGAGTTTCTCTAGGGCCTATATCCAGGAGGATGATCATGTTCAACTTTTTAAGATGTTTCCTATTTGTTTTCCAAGGTTGTTGCATTTATGTATACTTACACATCAGTGTTAGAAATGTTCCTCAAATTTCCCACTGTGGCGCAACAGGATTGGTGGCATCTCTGGAGCACTGGGACACAGGTTCAAGCCCTGACCCAGCACAGTGGGTTACAGAACTGCAGTGTAAGATGCAACTGCGGCTCCGATCCAGTCCCTGGCCTGGGAACTCCATATGCCGTGGGGTGACCTAAAAAGAAAAAAGAAAAAAAAGAAGAAAGAAATATTCCTTTCTCCACATCTTTGCCAACACCTATTAATAGCACACATGCTAATTTTTATTAATTTGATGAGTTTGAAATCGCATCTCAGGGTTTTCATGTACCTTCCCCTAAGCATAGGGAGTTTAAATATTTTTCAAGTATCTTTTGCCTATTCCCATTGCTTATGTGAAATGCCTATTTATCTGTTTACCTTATTTTCTTCTCACTTATTTTGCTTATCTATTTCATATTGCTCTGCGGAATTTGTTCAAATATTCTCAGCAGCAAAAATTTTTGTCACATTTGCTGCAAATATCTTATCCCACTTTATAATCCTCCTCTATTTACGGATTTTGGGATATAAAGAAGTTTTTAGAAATAATGTCAAATTTGCCAGTTTCTTTCTTTATGGTTTGTACTGTGGTATCTTATTAAGAAATGCTCTTGCATCCTCAGTAATAAAAATATTGTGTTATATTTTCTTTCAAAACTTTCAGAATTTGCTTTTCACTTTTGAGTCTTTAAGCAACCTAGAATTTATTCTTATTCAGAGGTAATATGTGATACTGATTTTAGTTAGGTTATTTTTCAGCACATTAATAACCAGTTCTCCCAGTTCCACTTATTTTATTTCTCATCCTTTCCCCACTAACTTCAAAGGGCAACTCTGCCACAAATCAAGTTTCTTTGTATATGTATTTATCCCCGTGTCCTCTGCTCTGTTAGTTGGTGTATTGGTCACTACCTATGGCAATAACACATGGCCTTACAATAGACTTTTAATGTATTTTGATATCTGGTAGGCAAGCCCCTCTACTAGTTCTTCCTTAACATTTTGGGGGTATTCTCAAAGCTTTGATATTTCCATATAACTCTGTTAAATTCCCTGCAAAGGAGATAATTCTGTTAAATTCCCTGCAAAAGAGAATTTGCATGAAATTCCATCAAATTTATAGATAAATAAACATATTTAAGATATTAACACTTCAAGATATTAACATTTTGGGGGTTTCTCAAAGCTTTGATATTTCCATATAACTCTGTTAAACTACCCGCAAAAGGATAATTCTGTTAAATTCCCTGCAAAAGAGAATTTGCATGAAATTCCATCAAATTTATAAATAAATAAACATATTTAAGATATTAACACTTGCTATTAATGAACATGACGTATTGCTCCATTTACTTTGGCATTTTTAAATGCTATCCCTTCCTCCAAAAAGGTTACACGTGCATTTTATGGGATTAATTCCCAGTTACCTTATATTCTTTATGCCATTACACATTCTAACATTTTCGTAAAATTAAATTTTCTAATTCTCATAGCTATTGTTAGAATTACAATTGACCTTTGAATAGTGATCATATGTCTAGTTAATCCTGCCAAATACTTGTTAATTAAGTCCATAGGCAAGAAAGATAGAAAATGTGATTTCTCCATTGCAGCAAGCATCCTGGATGTAATGGGTACAGACTAAACTTAACATAGAATCAGGAGTTACTGTCGTGGCTCAGCAGTCAACAAAACTAACTAGTATCCATAAGGACCCAGGTTCCATCCCTGGCCTCGCTCAGTGGGTTAAGGACCTGGCGTTACTGTAAGCTGTGGGTTGCAGACCCAAATCGTATCCTGAGTTGCTGTGGCTGTGGCATAGGCCAGCGGCTACAGCTGGGATTCCACCCCTAGCCTGGGAACTTCCATATGCGGCAGGTGCGGATCCAAAAAGACCAAAAGAAAAAAAAAATGCAGAATCAGTGTTGCCATTTCAGCAGGTAAACAGTTATGAAGGCATTAGCTTTTCTGCAGCAGCTACAAATGAGGTGCTAGGTCTGAACCTTGCTTCAAAGTTTATAGAAAACTGTGTGCTAAAACAGCTCAAAGTAAAAGTAGTATGATTCTGCAACTAGCAAAAGTCCCTGAAACTTTTTGATTCAGCAAGTGACTTCCTGACTGCTATAAAATATTACTCATCAAACATGTCTCAGGGAAAAAAAAAAATAGAATTTATCCCATACTTTTTTGCCGCTAAAAAAGAAAAAAACAACATAGAATTGGCAAAGCCTTCAGATTATCTGAGATTTTCAAATTCACTTAACAGTTTGTGTTTATGGCCCTTGAGAATTTCACTTAAAAAAACAACAAACCTGATCTCTAAACTCCACTCAACACCAATTAAATATCTTGGAGTGGGCCCAGGTGTCCATATATTTTAAAGCCTCACCAGGGTATTTTAATGAGCAGCCAGAGCTGACGGTAGACTGTAGAGTTAGAGGTAACCAATACAAGGAGAAACATTGCTACTCTGGACATTATGCCATGAAGACCAGGAACCAAACAGAAAGCTAAAAAGCCGGGGGGGGGGGTGGTGTTTGCTTAGCAACAAACAAATGAACAAAGAAAGAAAGAAAAGTTTAACAGTGTGGAGGAACCATGAAATAAATGGCCACATCACTCTGAGATTTATAATGATCCAGATAAAGAAAACAAGAGCTTCTTCCAAATCACCTGTATCAGAACATGGAGGGGTGGAGGGTATTTATCAAAATCTTCCCAAATGACTCTAAGGTGCAACATAAAGGTAACAAAGGCAACCCGGGACTTTTTAGATGTGTTTCAACCAATGGAACCCTCTTTTTGGGTCTAGAATCTCTAGAAGGCAGGGCTTTCCCTTTAGGGAAATGAGTCCCCTTTAGGGAACTCATTCAGTCCACGTTGGAATGAGTTCATCCCAGAAAAAGAAAAGATAATTTAAGGAGACAACCTTGGCCTAAAGCAAGCGTTACCTCTTCTCCAAGAGGAACAATAGAGTTAGCCTCAGCTCCCGGCATGAAGACGCCTGAGCATCCTGACAGGGACAGAGACTGGGCAGGAGGACAATATTGCAGTTAGATTTGGGCTGCAGGCTCTGAAAGTAGCATCCTGGGTGGCATGAAAGGTACCCACACCCTGTCCTTCCCATCTCTTATCCAAAGAAAGAGGTTTCAATCAGGACTGCACCTGCTTTTCCACGGAGACAATCGTAAATAATCCCAGCTTGCCTTAGATCACTGTTTACCTTGTTACCCCAAGGCCGAAGAGTTGCCACCTTGTAATTGGAGTGAATGTCAAGGAGTGAACACAATCTTTGCCCTGCAATACAGCTGACTCCTAAATTAATCTGTCTTCAAAACACTCCATTCTGACCTTAACTTTTCCACCTTCCTTTCTGCAAAACACATTTTCCCTTTTCAGATTTTTTGCTTCCATCTTCCTTTTTTAATCCTCCAATGGGCCAAAGAAATAACTGGTTTAGCAGGGAGTTCAATGGGACAGACTTTGCTGATGGTATAAGGACTGGATATGAGTTCATTCAAATGCAGTTTGAAGTTTACTTTGGCTTTTGTGCCTCCTCAAAAATAAATAAATTTGACTCAATAAATTTGGAAATATGAATTTTCCCCAGCACCCGGCAGGGCAAGCCCGGTCAAGTCTATTTGTAGGTCAATAATTGGGGCTAATTCTGTCTTGGCTCAGCACAAACACAGCCCTAGAGTGTTCAGAAATGTTCCACGTTTCTATTTAGGGGTCAGAGTTAAAAGAAAACGTGTGCCCAGCTTGAACTCTGCATTTTAGAATCATAACATCCCAATAACCAGGCTAAGAACTGTAAACCTCTATGGGAAAAGACAAGCAGGGGTTGGGGGCGGGGGCGGATGAGGGAGGCAGTTAAAAAAAGAGATTGGGAATCTAAGATTAGTTTGGCATTAAAAAGGAATTGAGTTGCTGAAGATCAATACTCAAAATATGATAATTTAGCAGCTTTATTTTTAATGGACTAAATCATTTTTAGCATGCCACTAGAGTAAGCTGGTTAGTTTATTTGTTTGGTTTATTCGTGGACTCTTTCATTCTTATTTACGGAGTACACAGCACACCATGTAGCAGACACTGTGAGGGGCATTCCAAACGCAAATAACCCAGTTTGCATCTTAGTGGCCAGCTATTCTCTATTGAGCCTGCTAAGCTCATGGCAGTCTTCTTAAACCCAGCTCCTTCCTCTCATGTTCTGACTCTGAGTCTAAACTTGAGGCAGTTCTCAAATCTCAGCCCAATCTAGATGCTGACAGCAGTGGTGGCCTGGTGCTTTCCTTTCTGGCCCTCTCACTCTCCCTAAGTAATTAAGTTCCCTAACGATAACGAAGCATCATTACAATAATATTGATACCTGCCGTAATCACTGGCATTCCGGCTTTTCAATTTCCAGTATTTGCCTTGGATCAAGTAGCTCTGTGCTAATGCGGCAGAAGGTCGCCGATCAAGGGGCTGATAGTGAACAGGACAGCCCTACTTAGCATGCATGGAGGATTATGCTTTTCTGGCTGGTAGAGCTAATCTTTCAAGTTGTCCTTTTTTGACTTTCTCAGTTTAATCAGTTTAATCTCATCTTCCCTCTTTTCTGATTATAAGGATTTTCTGTAGAAACCTTGCCTCCACAATAAAGACCATGTGGCAATTTATCCTCATATTGATCTCAACATTTCTGTTCCTTTACCAATGAGCCAATAATGGGGGTGTAGGGGGAGGCAGGCACGGGGAGGAAGGGTGTGAGGAGGCTGGAGGAAGAAGAGCCAGAAGAAGGACGGTGAGAGGGGAATAGAAAGTGAAAGCCCTTCAATACTTTCATTAGTAGGAAAGCCACACACTCCAGTTATCTGGGAAACCTAAGTGCATCTTAAATGCACTGGAAGCAGAAATGACAGCCAAATGGGAAAGTCTCGCTAATGATTCAACTTAGTTAAAGACAGCAATAGCAAGGTGTTCTTTCCATTCCTAAAGAGAGAGACAGACAGAAAGACACATCAGGCAGACATACACATCAGACAGACAGACAGACACACACACACACACACACACACACACACACTCCTTCTGCAATAGAGACCTTGCACATATCTAAGGTGGATCATACACTCACAACCTTCCTCATGGATTTAGTGGACTCGACTTCTGTCCCTTCTCCCCAGTAGGCTGTGTCTTCCTGCTAACAGACAAAGAGCCAGTTGCCAAGAGAGGGGAAAGACAAAAACATGTGGTTGGAAGGTGGTGAGTCCACTTTTGAATATATCTTTGAACTGGTACTAGACAGCCTGGTGGAGATGCCCAGCTCTTTGGGGGGAGAGGGGGAGTTCTGGATTGCAGCAGAACAGACTGAGGTGGAGATCTCTGGAACAGAATTTAGTGAGTAGATGCATATAAAAAGCACTTGGGCTCTTCAGATAGAATTTAAACATTGCATATTAAACAAGTACAATAGGCTGTGTAATTTTTAAACATTTTTTTTGGAAATTAATCAACTTGAGGGTTTGGGCAACCATTTGTTTAACTCCATCATGGCTCCTGGAAAATGTAACAGAACAAAAACAGACAATTTTTTTTCCTTAATAAGAAAGAAAACATGTCTCTTTAGGCATCAAATTTCTTTGCAGTTAGATAAAAACATTCAAAAAACTTAAAAAGAAGAAAGAAGGGGAAGAAAAAAGAAATAAAGAAAGAAGGAAAGAAAGAGAAAGGAAAAGAGAGAGAGAAAGATAAAGAAATAAAGAAAGAAAGAAGGAAGGAAGGAGGGAAGAGAGGCTTTCCACAGGAACTCAGGCATGATGAGGGGACTGAAACGAATTGCTTCTTTTTAAATGCTCAGCCTCTTTCCATTTGTTCTATATGAACAACAATCATTAAATGGTTAGTGAGTGCCAAGACCAGTTTTATTTTTGCAACAATTACTTTTGGTTCTAAAACTCATAAGCCGATAAATTTAAAATGGACCAAATCACTGCCCCAGATATTTGTCTTCTGAAACAGACAGTGGTGGGTGGGGTGGGGTGGGGTAGGAAGCCAAGTATTTTGCCCAGTTAATACGCTGCATTTCCACTGTCCCTGGTGAATCTTTGTACTTTCTCTTCAGGGTTCCTGGAGATAATGATATACTATGGCCAGCTGAAAAGAACATCTGTTTTAAGAACTGGGAACTTCCAGGAGCCATTTGTCTGTCTGATCCATTCCTGTTATTTGCCTTCCCACTTTGCACCTTTATGTTTCTGAGTTGATTAAATCCATGCAAAATAAAGGGACTAGAAAAACAATAAATAGCCATAATTTTTTTCTCCTTCAAAAGATTACCCGCTACCTTTCCTGTTAAATAATTCTGCTTGATATAAACACCCAACTTTTTTTTTTTTTCTTAATGTAAGCATGAGTTTCCCTTTTCCTTTAAATGGAAGTCTTTGGTTTGCTAAGGCTTACTGCTTAATGACAGTGTGGTGGAGTTAGCCCAGGAGAACAATGCATCCATTAATCTGCCTCATGCTTAATTGGTAACTACTGTATGGGCTGGCATTTCAAACACAGATTGCAAATGTACTTGAATTAGTTACTGTTTAATTGATACAACTGGCACTCAGCCTAGAACCAACATGCAACTACTGTAAAAAGAGCGAGGCTTGAAAGGAAAGAGAAAAAAAATACAAGGTAGGATTGTGATTCATCCTTTATATCAATTATTTGTAGAATATAATTACATAGTTTTTCATATTGCCTTAACAAGCAATAGACCAAAACAAGCT
This sequence comes from Catagonus wagneri, assembly GCA_004024745.2. Lineage (NCBI taxonomy): Eukaryota > Metazoa > Chordata > Mammalia > Artiodactyla > Tayassuidae > Catagonus > Catagonus wagneri. Next base: position 4,454,973 of record PVHT020000077.1, on the reverse strand, counting down.
GCTAAAAAATGCCTGTAACGCTTGCTGACATAAAGAATAACGGCAGTGACTCCCAACTCCCTCTTTCTTGACTCTACACTTACCCTGGCAAGAACAGTTATGTACGTACTGCTGAGTTTGGGAAATGTGATATTTATAAAGGAATGAAATGCCTAAGAGGATAATTCTGACAATGTCTCCCGAATAGCAAGAGTTCAAGGAAATAGAATGCTATCATGGCAATAATTCAACTTTATTATACCAATCATACCAGTGTTACTATGAACATAGTTTCAACAGAAAAAGATAACTTCTTGAGATTAATCCCCAAATAATTCCACTTAGGCACATCATGCAGGAACCATTAGGTTCTCCAACTTGCTTTTGACTGGAGAACATTTTAATTCCAGTAATATTGTAATGATGCTGATGGTTACCATTTATTGAGCATTTATACACACTCAGAATCACACTAGGTGATTCAATATAAAAGTTCTCATGTAACCCCCCAAACCTCACATTTTCCTCCCCAGATTGAAGCTTCATTGCATCGCTTAAATCTATGTAAAATAGAGAAACACACTGAACTGTACTTTTTTATCCTTTTTTTAAAGTTAAGCCACTTTTAAGCTAAAATGATTTTGCTTGATATAAACCACCCAACTACCATCTTGATTTTACAGGTATACGCTAATCATATGAGAGTTTATGCCTTTTTCAAACTCAGAATTCCTATAAAACACCCCCAAATGCTTTTTTGCCAACCTGTACTGAAAACCCCTTCATTAGTTCAGTGAGCAGATCTTGAGAATTTACTCTATATCCAGTTTGGTTTTTACATTGTATGAGATAAGACATAAATCTGACCTTGATAATATTATCTATGAGCTCCTAATGGTCAAAATCAAAAGAGACAGTTTCTATTCTAGTTTTAAAAATTATTTGTTATTGACCTTTGTTGTACTACACAACTTTCTGTTGGTTGAATTGGTGTAACAGTTAACCACGCCATTCTTGGTTTCTGTGACATAAAGTCCTCTTGGTTTCCTTCCTGCCTCTCCGACTGCTTCTTCTCAGTTGAGTTTGGAAATATCCCTTTCTCCACCCATCATTTAAAAAGGGGGGGTTAGTATCTTAGATCTCTTTTACTCCATATGTTTTCTCTGTGCAGCTTCACCTCATGCTACTGAATCTATCTACATCACAGGGCCCTAAACAATATATCACAATTCCAAAGAAAAATTTTTCCCTGCAAAATAATAGATATGAGTTAAAAAGGAAACATCACTGACAGTAATCTCTTATAAAAATTCCCAATTCTCATCTTACCCTGCAGATTACTCTCCCGCAACCCAGTGCCAGACACACAAAGCTAACTGGCTCTCTCTACAAGGTTGTCTAATAACAGCTCCTAAACGTGTTCAACAACGAACTGGCTGCTCTTCTTGCACACACACCTTTTTTCTGCCACTTCTCTTTTATGAAGTGATGTTCCCAATAGCCAGTTACCCAAGCTACCAGCCTAAGAGTCACAATTTTTCCCTGTCCTTTATTCCTCCCCATCTCCACCAAGTCTACAGAGCATAATGTCCACTGAGAATTTTTCAAAAGCTTTTTTCAGAGTTCCTGTTGTAGCTCAGTGGTAACAAACCAACTAGTATCCATGAGGATGTGGGTTTTATCCCTCACTTTGCTCAGTGGGTTAAGCCTCCGGCATTGCCATGAGCTGTGGGTGTAGGTCCTAGATGAGACTCAGACCCTGCATTGCTATTGCTGTGGCTGTGGCATAGGCTGGCGGCTGCAGCTATAGCTCCAATTTACCCCTTGGCCTGGGAACATCCAAAGCTGCAGGTGCAGCCATAATATACATATAATTTTTTTCTTCCCTGTCCTCCATGCCACTGTGTTGCTCCAATCCTTCTTATTTCTCACTTGAACTATCACATCCACTTGCTCACCCATTTCCCTGCCTGTGCCATCACCTCTTCTCCAGTCTATTCCTTAGAGATGATGTCAAAGCAAGAACGTGTACCCTTTCTTGCTGGAGATCCTTGGGAACTAACATAGGCTTCAGGAGAAGGCTTGGTTGGTTTCTAACTCCTGCCTCCTTCTCCTGTTTCCTTTTTCCTATTTTTTCCAATTGTCTCCAGCCTTCTCCATCTGGTTAAATCCCATTTTCTCTTCAAGGCTTATTTCAATGATCATTCATTGGGGAAGCTGTCTTGGCTAAACTGGGTGTCCATCATCTGTTTTCCTTGAGTTCCCCATGCATATTTCTGTTACAGACTTGACCATATTTTGCTGCAATAATCACAAGCTACTCCTGTGGCTTCCTTGTTAGATTCTAATCATATTTTGCTTTTGTTGAAAAAAAAATGAAAATCAAATGTTCATTTTTAAACTACTGATTTGCTCTATATATTAAAAATAATCTTATTTCTTGGTATCCTAGAAGAGCTTGAAACACAATATTGGAGGAGAGAGATAAATTAGAAATTTGGGGTTAACGTACACACTATATATAAAATAGATAAACAACAAGGACCTACTGTATAGCACAGGGAACTATACTCAATATTTTGCAATAACCTATAAGGGAAAATAATCTGTAAAAGAATAGGCACATATATCTATACATATCTGAATCACTTTGCTGTACACCAGAAACTAACACAACATTGTAAATCAACTACACTTCAATTAAAAAGCTAATACTAGACTCAGTTTTCTGTACTGAGTATATAAATAATACTTGTCCTCTTGTTTCTTTGCCACTAACCAGCTGAGTAAGACTAGGCGAACCATTTAGCCTCTGCAAGCATTAGCTTCATCACCTGTAAAATTATCTCTAAGATCTTTATAACACTAATCTTCATACTCATGTCAGTTTTTTTTTTCCATGTTATATTGTGTAATTAGTTATTTAGCAAAGGTATTGCTGGTATACTACTGTTGGATTAAAAACTATCTCAAAGATTCCGGTTCAAAGTATTTTTAGACATTGATTTTTGTCCCTACACTTCATGTAGAGTGGCGGAAATTCGTTTACTGACAGCTGTGATGACCACAAAGGACTTCAGGTGGTTTACAGCAAGAATGTCCCCCCACCTAAGATGGTAAAGAAGAAGGAGGATAAAAAGGAGAAGAAGGAAGAGGGGTTGCAGGAGGGAAAGGAGAATAGTGATGATGGAGAATTGTGCCCAAGAGAAAAGTAAATAAAGGGAAGAATCAAAACTAGAAGAAAATGAAGACAGATGCCTCCACCATAATGGTTGTACATAATTGTAATAGATCATTTTCAAATTTGATTCTAAGCTTCCTGGCATCCAAAATGCAAAGAAAAAAAAAAAAGCAGTTTCATATACAAAAATTATCCTAGGAGAAGCAGAGATTTTCCAGCACAAATTTCAAAGTAAGTTTTTCCACAGTGAGATTCAGGTACCAGGCACTGAAGAGCACGCTAGACAATGCCTTAACAAAATTCCTAAATGAAATCTAAAAAGAAACTGAACTTGCAGCACCCTTCAGGAAAGGCAAAGCTGTGATCTTGAAAGTCTGTGAAGGCCGTTCCTTGAGTGGTCATGATATATTTAAATTGTATAGCCTCCTGCTGATGAAGTTTGATTAAAACTAAAATCAAGAATAACTAAATGAATAGCAACCCAGCACATCCTTTAAATAACCTTCCTCAGTCTTTCCCAGATTCTGATGGTATGATTTGAAAAAAATTCTACTCCAGGAAACAGTTTCTGATTCCTCCTTTAGATTTTACAAGCATTTTCTGTCAGCACTGTATACCTGGATAATCCTGGCTTCACCATTAAGAAACTGTGTGAACCTGAACAAGTGACTTGAAGTCTGTCATTTAGTTTCTTCATCTGTAAAATGGAGATAATAACAACACCTAGCTGTTGAGGATAAAATGTAATAAAGTACGTAAAATGCTTATAATGAAGACCAAGATACAGAAAGAACTATTACATTATATTACATTACATTGCTTCATACATTTATGTTACATGTGCTCTTTGATTAGTACCAGCAGTTTTTCTTTCTGAGACCATAATGGATCACCTATTTGCAGATTATTTAAGCTATCAGTAAACCATGTTTTGGTTACTTTGGCGATGCAATTCCTCATTTATTCAGAGACATAGAACTTGTTTTTAAGATTTATACACATCTAGGCTAATCCATGGCCAATCTTTATCATTTTTAAACAAAGTTGCTCTCTTGCAAGACATACTCATCATAGTGAAAAAAGACACTGCACATGAGTCTGGAAACTTGGATTTAGTTTTTATTAGTGCTATCCGTGTTTCAGCCTCCTTATCTATCATGTGAGAGCATCAGCATAGTTGTAAAATGTTCATTCTAGTTTCAAATTTCTGGTCCTAAAAATTTCATTTTCATTTGAGGTTAAGTATCCTTTTAAATAAAAGAAAACAAATGAATAAAAAAATATGTATGTAAAATATGTCTTCTCTCTGATGTAGAGTTCTTATTCCCCTATATTTCTTAACTCTAAGGAGAATTGATGTTTTCCCAGTTAGCTTTTCGTTTCCTTTGATGTTTCTGAAATTTTCAAGCTAATCAATCCCCAGATGGCTCTACTTCAAGTGTTACCCTTTTGCAGCAAAGAGCATCTCTCTTAGATTTAGACCTAATTTTGCTGAGTATTCTCGCCTCGTTTAAGATGAGAGGAAAGTTCCCTCTTTATTGGCCTGCACCTCCTATGCCATCTTTATCTCTCATCCAAAAAGTGAACCTTGATGTCTAGTAGAAGCTCAGAGCACATCCCTGCTTTTTTCCTCCATACCCCTCCTCACTACTCTTCAAGAATGAGTCAGGGTCATACACCTTACTGCAGAGGAGAAAGTGTCATGGTCTGAACGGCTGAAACCCTAGGACTTTGCACTGGCCCAGCTATCAAAGAGACAAAGGTGGCAGCACCTGATTGTGGGTATTTCCTCTCTAGACTCTGTTTCTTCCATGGAAGATAGAATGGCAATGACTGCCAGAGCCATTTCCCCCCAGAGAAATCCCAACCAACTCTCTTTGTCTTTAGATCTTTCTGTCTCCCACTTCAGACTCCCTCCTGTCTCTCAAGGGGCAGCCCTGGGTCAGAGGTATACGGGCCCAGTTTGATAAAACGAAGCAGAGACTCCTTTAGGGCAGACATCTTCTTCCTTCTCTCCCCTTCTCTTTACCTGCCTTTACTTGTATTTCCTCCCAGCTTGGAAGGTCTGCGTTAGCTCCACCAACGTGACTGTTAACATTAAAGGCTCGGGACTGGGTTTAGGGAAAGAGCCATGTGGCTCAAGGAGGAAGAGTGTTCCAAGCACAGCTGACTGGCTGGAGGTCTGTGTTAAGGATGAAGGCAAGAGGCCAAGCAAAAAGATGGGCAGTTTTGTCAGTCTTGGATAGTCTTTTTCTTGTGACTATGTTTCCCTTGAAAGCTCACCCCAAGATGTATCTATGGCAGAGAACTCAGTTATTTCTGAGTCCCTTTGCTAGATAACACCACATGACAGCACTTTCATTGCAATTCAATTAACATAGCTATCATTTGGTATAGCTGATTTTAATTCATTCCACTGTTTTCAACAGGAATTAGACAGGTTGTAGCTAGCTCCTTTCTGTACCAGCCCCTTTTCATGATCAGTGGGATAGAAGGGTTCCTTTTTTAAAATCTGCTTCTTTCTCATCCACTATGCAGATAGAGCAGAATCAATCGGGAAACACGGATTTATTTTTTTAAAACTGTAAGTCTCAGTAAGTAAACCTTGCTGATTTAGGACCTTATGCAGATGCTTTCCAATCTCGCTCTTTTAAAACTTTGGAATATTTTTCCTATAATTATTTCCCAATGAATTCATTTTTGAAATTTTTCTTGTACTTATTTTTCCTTATATAATGTACTCTTTTCACTTACTAAATAAAAGTGTGGGGTGTGGTGACAATAGATTGTAATTATTGTCTCTACCTCCTACTTTGCAAAGCATGTATTGGGTGTGTAATAAATATCGATTAGAAAAATTTGTAAAAATCACAGAAAGATAATCACAGAATGCAAATAATCAATAAACCTATATTCATTCTTCCCAGTAATTGCAGATATGCACATTGGAACTGGCTATCAAATTGATAACAATATTAAGATATTTTAGTATTTGATTAATGTTATGAAAGAATCATAGACTGTTGCTGAAAAATAATCCTTCTGGGAATCATTTTGGCAATATGTATTAATAATCTTTAAAATTTATGTTGTCAAAGAATAATGTCATGGAACAATTCTTGGTATATGATGCTAATTTTTTTTTTCTTTTTTTTGCTTTTTAGGGCCGCACCTGTGGCATATAGAAGTTCCCAGGCTAGGGTCTAATAGGAGCTATGGCTGCCAGCCTGTGCCACAGCCACAGCAACACGGGATCCGGGCCGCATCTGTGACCTACACCACAGCTCACGGCAATGCCAGATTCTTAACCCACTGAGCAAGTCCAAGGATCAAACCCGCATCCTCATAGATACTAGTTGGGTTCATTAAGCACTGCGCCACAACGGGAACTCCCTTATGATGCTAATTTTATTATTAGTCAACAAATATTAAAGGCCTACCTACCGTGTGCCAGGCAATACTCTAAGTGAGCAAAGCTCTTTCTTCAAGGAACTTGCATGGAAAACAGTGTCAGCTAGTGATACATGCTGTGAAGAGTACGACCATATGCCTCTACCTGAGACAGTCCCAGTTTAAGTTTCTCGTCCCTAGATAACTATTAGGAGGAGAGTACTCCTGCAGGGTGATGGGGAAGATTTACTTTAGACAGGTAGTCAAGGCGTCTGCTCAGACAGGACTCTTGAGCAGAGGCCCAAATGTAAGAAGGAGTGAGCCTTTGACTTTTGGGGCCATTATTCAGGCAGTGGACAGAGCATGTTTGAAGAGTGGCAAGAGGTAAGTGTGGGCAGAGTGGCCCTGAGCAAGTGGGAGACTGACAGGATAAAGGCTGGGGTGAGACTGAGTCACAGCCACACACGTGCAAACCTTAAACATTCATCACAGTTTTCCAGAGATGCTGGAAGTCACTTAAGATGGGCTCAAACTCCCCCTACCCTGACAAAATTGTTAATAACATCCCTGATTGGCAGAATTTGTTACCATAACTTAAGCACAGAATGCCATGATCAGGTCACCTTCTGCTTCTGCTCAAAATGAGATGGTATGTCCTTTTCTACAAAGAATACAGTTAAGTCTTCACAACTTTAGAAAGTTGGGGCTGTGACCTATAAGGGAACTGGAACTCCCCCAGCCAATATCCAATATCAAAGCTTTTCTCTTTGGCACAACCCTTGCTTACTTGTGTTGTAGTTACTACCCCTGAAAATATTTTAAAGTCAGTATAAGCTTGCAATATAGAGATTAATTGGCCAAAGCAGTTATCTGTAGTCAAAGAATGAGGAAATTTATTTTTAAGTTAAACCCAGAGCAACACATGAACCATGCAGGAGGTGAAAACTGAGCCATCACTTGTGTTCTTGTCACCATGACCAGTGGACCAGACCCTTTCCTGGGAGGAAATAAACCAAGAATTACACTCCGTCTGTACAGGACTTTGAAAAGATAACATCAGTGGTTTACCGCTTCTATTAATTATTGCTTTAGATTTAATCCCTTTCAAACATTTATTCAGTGCATCACCGAAGTGCAAGGCACTCTGTCTTTTAACTATCTCTGTCCATGTCCCCCCAAAGAATTTTGAAAACCTAGGTATGATGTCATACATTTTGGGGGGCTGATATCTAAATTCTTAATCACTAATTCAAATTGTTGAAAAGGGTATAATTTTTGCTAATTGTAACTACTTGATATTTTTCATTAAAATGGTTACATTGCTCTTGGTAGTGTATCAAGATGAATATGAATACCAGAGCAATTTGTTATCCACCATCATAAACTAAAAAATATTAGCAAGCTTTTCAAGAGCCAGTAATTTTACATTGTTCCTTTTTCTTCTTGAACTGATATTTTCATGATACTTAATCATCCGTCTCTGCCATGAAAATAAGTATGTAAATTAAAATGCGTTTACTTATTTATTCGTTCACCTGGCCATCAGGATCTGTGTATTAAAATATTCTTCTGCATTGACTCATCATTAACAGTATCATATTATAAATCTTGATGAGTCATTGTTAAAAAAATAAAAGTTAAGTTTTATAAATGCTTTCCTTATTGCTAGAGTTAGATATTATTAGCATTAGATACATTTTCAATGTCATTTTCATAGCTGTAGTGATGAAAACATTTGTTGACATAAATAAACAGATGAGAATGAAGATTTTGCTATAGCACTGTCACTCAAATCCATGAAGCCTGAATTCTATGAAGATACCACGAAGTGATCTATGATCAAAGATTTTCATGATGAGCTGAAAACTTGCTTAGGATCTCCTTCAATTTTGTGGAAAGCAAAATATTAGAAAACTTGCAAAAGGAATTTTTTTTAAACCTTTATCCATGTACTAAATACGTTCCTTTTCAGTTCCCAGGAAGAAAACTTAAAGGCTTACCAAGACTTATTGAATGACTACTAATTATATCAGTTACTCTTTTACTTGGAGGTATGTTGTACTAAATAATGCTAATACTTTATACACAATATACTAAGAAAGATTTATGTATAACAATGTAGTGTTTCATTTCAAAAATCCTTTGCTAATACAATTAAATATTTTACCTCATCTCATGCTTTAAGTGCATTTTTGTCAGCATGTGAATGTAGCTCACAGAATTTATGAGAATGTTCACCATGTAGACTGAATGGTGAACAGTTCCTCTTTGTCAAAGCTAATAGTCCAGTTGAATCTCTTCCTGCCTGAAAATGGATTTCACTTTTCAGTTCAAAGGAATGCGTTGATATGGACTCCTTGACAACCATCTCCCTATCGTATTCTAATTGTAAAATAGAGACAGATAAAATGATTGATAGACAGGTAGCTAGATAGAGCAAAGAACCTAGCTAAGAGTTTGTCACTTGGATGAGAAAGGAAGCCACCGCTCTCAAGGAAGACCGTGAGCCAGGGGGACAGAAAAAATTGGTGGTATTGTATGAAAAAGCTTAAACTGTTCTTTTCTTTTGTGTCCAGGAGACATTGCTATTTAGGGCAATGTTTATTTGTTTAGTAAAGTGGGAGCAGATGAAAAAGAAAAAGAGAGATGGGACAGAAGCACCAGAATGGTATCTCAGTTCCTAAGCCTGCATTCTCAGTCTGGGCAGTGAGTACACGTGGAAGGTGAGGACCTGGACTCTTGACTGCCCAGTTTTTAATGCCCGTAATCTTGCTCAGGAGAACAGCGCCCCCCTATGTGATGAATACTGATAGAGAAAATTCAGTGTAGAATAAGAACGCTTTGCCTTCAAGGAATGTATTATCCAGAGAAGGATGTATGCATCTCTCAGTTTGCTCAGTGAGTATGCATTCAGGACTAGAGAGAAGACTATGGATTCTGCCTTCAAAGATCAAGCAGGCTGGTCCAATGAAGAAGGGAGAGAGAGATGCCATGAAAGACCAGAACTGGGAGAATATAGAAGTTGTGAGATGAGGAAGATCATTTGGAGGTTATACAGGATTTGGTCATGAGAAGATGGAACAGAATGTCCCATGAAGAAGATACAATATTAAGAAATTCAGGGGGTTCCAGTTGTGCTTAGTGGTAACAAACCCAACTAGTATCCATAAAGATGCAGGTTCAATCCCTGGCTTTGCTCAGTGGGTTAAGGATCCAGCGTAGCCATGAGCTGCTGTGTAGGTTGCAGACATGGCTGGGATCTGGCTTCGCTGTGGCTGTGGCATAGGCCAGCCGCTACAGCTCCAGTTCAACCCTTAGTCTTGGAAATTCCATATGCCTCGGGCGTGGAAGACACCCTAAAAGGACAAAAACAAAGAAAAAAAAAGAAATTCAGGGGACTGATAAAACAACCAAAAAATATATACAGTAAATGTCCAGTGAAGAGACTCAAGTGAAATAGAGCTGGAATAGGACACTGAAGGATCCGATGTTTACTCTAAAGAAACTGGCATTTTAAAAATTGTAGAGTTGGAAATTCTCTTGTGGCACAATGGGTTAAGGATCCAGCATTGCTGCAGCTGTGGTTCAGGCCATAACTGCAGTGTGGGTTTGATTCCCTGGCCCAGGAACTTCCACATGTTACAGGTGCAGACAAAAAAAAAAAAAAAAAAAAATAGCGTTATTGTAGAAATAACACATACCCACTGTAGAAAACATAAAAAAATTATTTTACCACCTAGAAACTTCACTGTTATTAATATTTTGTGGCTACTCCTCCAAACTTCCTATGCATACTCAGATTCCCAGGACCTAGAAGAGTACCTGGTACAGAGCAAGTGCTCAGGAAACAGTTTTCAGAGTAAATATTTCAGAAACTAGGACCTTTTTTTTTTTTTGGCTGCACCAGAGGCATGCAGAAGTTCCTAGGCCAGGGCTCAAACCTGCACCACAACAGTGACCCAAGCTGCAGCAGTGAAAACACCAGATTCTTAACCTGCTGGGTTCGCAGGGAGCTCCAAAACTAAGACTACGTTACAGGCCGTTTAAAAAAATTTTTTTTGCATAAATATACATTAAAATACTTTCAGGTCGATAAATGTATCTGTACACCATCTTTTTAGTGGCTGCATGGTATTTCATTGTAGTGATATGTGCTTCCATTGTCACAGAATTGTTACCAAATTTTAGCCATTATAAACGATGATGCAATAAGAAATTATCATAGCTTAGTATAATTTAAATGGTTACAATTATGCACATGTGATTTAAGATTTCTTAAAGACTGAACCAATTTACACTAAAGCCACTGCACCTAAAATGTGTTTATTTAGCCCTAAATTCAATTATAATTCCATTACAATTGATAGAACTTTATCAATAAGAAAGGTAAAAAAATGAACTATAAGATATTTTTCTTTGCTTTCTAGTAAGGTTGAATATTTTTTTCACATGCTGATGGGCCATTTTTTCGTTTCGTTTTTGAGAACTCTTATTCTTTGTGAACAAAGTTTTCCTACGAGGAGGGAAGGAACACAGTAAGAACTGCATCTGAAAACGAAGTGGTTAGCGAAGGGATTTAGAATGAATTAGAGAAGGAACCACCTAGCACAGGTAATGGCTGAGCTGCAGAAATGGCAATGAATTGCTTCTAGGAAGGACCATGGGCCTGAGGTCCCGACATAACCGTGGGACAGTGAGAAGGAGAGGAAACCAAGGCAACACTTCATGCTGCTTCTTCCAAAGGCTGATGGGAAATGGAAGGTGATGGGGGCTTGTGTTAGAGTTGGGGACATCTAGGCGTGTTTGCAGGCTGACGATATGCGCTCTCCTGACAGGAAGTAAAGGGGGGCCCACGTGATGAATTTCTCAGAGGAGGTGAGAAATTACAAGACTGGAGGCCTATGTGGTGGGTTTTTATTTCTCCAAACCAGGAGAAAAAGAGGCAAAGATTGAAAATCCAGAGAAGAAAGGTAACTATGCATAAGTTAAATAGATTCGTGTTGTCTCTGATAATATAAAACAAGGTAGCAGGTGGTAAGTCCAATAATCAGAATGCACAGTGCGGTGGGAACCTGTGGGCGGAGGCCCCCGCTGGCCAGGAGAGTGGGTGATGGATTTAGGGAAGTCGCAGCATCGCAGCCTGGCCTTGATGGGTGAGTTCCTGAGGGTGGGACGTTCTTGCACCAGAACAAATGTCAATAATAGTCCTGACAGGAGTTCCCGTCATGGCTCAGTGGTTAATGAATCCAACTAAGAACCATGAGGTTGCGGGTTCAATCCCTGGCCTCGCTCAGGGGGCTAAGGATCCGGCGTTGCCGTGAGCTGTGGTGTAGGTTGCAGACACGGCTCGGATCCCGCGTTGCTGTGGCTGTGGCGAAGGCCGGCGGCTACAGCTCCTGTTAGACCCCTAGCCTGGGAGCCTCCATATGCCGCGGGTGTGGCTCTACATAAAAAAGGCAAAAAGACAAAAAAAAAAAAATAGCCCTGACAAAACCCAGCACGGGCCGCTCCTGTGCCTTTCCTACACTCTTGGTCATTTCATTTCCTCCTCCAAAACTGTTGCCCAGGTGGCTGAGTTCGGGGCTCCAAGGAGACCTCTGACCCTGCTTGGACCTCAGGAGTATGAAGCTTGAGTACAGAAAGTCAAGTGCAGGGTGTTGTGGGGTGCAGCCTCCGTGGTTGGGGAAGGAGGGAGGAGCGGGCTCAGTTCTCCTGGGGGTCAGAAGTTGAAGGCGGCCTGAGGCATCCGTGAGGTCTCTGAGGAGGCCCACACCTTCAGGACACGGCTGATTAGGGGTGGGCAGAGGGGGCAGAGGTTTGGAGGAGAAAAGTCTGGGACAGAGACAGGGACAGACCAGAAGTCAGGGCGACTCTAACTTCCTGCCTTGCCCTGCTGGTACAAGCCCAGCAGTGCCCCCAGTCCTGCTGGTTCAGAATGCACCCCTTAACACCCTCTGCAGTGGACTGAATTCACCCGAACTTCTTTTGTTTGACTCTGAGGCGGTGAGAATCCTCTGAAGATTTCAGGGTGGTGTGATCAGAGCTTGCAGACGAGGTTATAAAACCAAATATATTAGTCACTTTCAATCCTTTGAAAGTTCTCAAAGAATAGAGTAGAACTTTGCCATGACTGGCATATTTTTATCTAGTTCAAAGGTTCATCAAAGTCCATTACAGATTAATGAGTTAACGTTTGCTTGCGACTGTGTAGGTAAACGGAGCAACCTAATTATGTCCTCGGCATATCAAATACTGCAGCTCACTTTGCCTAAATCTAATTTAGATATTTATACACTTTCTAAAAATAGAAAATTGAGAATTATCCATTATCCAGAACTAGTCATTCAATTAACAAGGAGATAAATACTAAAGTGCCTGATCCCCATCATCAGAAAATGAGGGCACCGTGAGATCAAGGACATGAAAGCCATGTGGCGTCACAGCACACCTTGTCAGGAAAGGACTCTGCTCCCCCTGGGGTGACTGGCACTTTTTCCGCCATAACCTCTGTACCGCCCAGCACACTCGTAGTCTGTTCCCACTCTCTGGGGTATTACCAGTGACCTGTTAGGGATAGAAAACTCAGACTATCAACAGATCCATAACTTGCACAAAGAGGTCAGGATGTAATTCTAACCCAAACTTATCACAACTCCGTGTGCATATTCATTGCCCTTGGGTTCCCCATCCCAGTTCCTTTAAAAAACAAAAAGGGTTCCATTTAGGGCAGCATGGCACTATTTCATATTATTTGAAGACATGTCCAAAGCATAACCCTTTTCTCGCCATTCAACTGTGTTGGCTAACACAGTTAAAACTAGTTTCATGAATCACCAGAATGGAAATATATAACACCTACAGAATTCAAAATAAGAAATAAATAGCTTTGTCTTTTTTTTTCCTTTTTGGCAAATCACAAGAGAGGACGTAGTTATGTTAAAAGACATGACTTTTACATATCCTTCTCTTCTTCTGTGTTCTCTGTACTTGCCACCTGATTGGGTGAAGGCTGGAGCTGATAGGTGAGGAAATGTAAATGTAATCACTTGCTATGTAAATGTGGTACTTACATTAAGTGCAAGCTAACACCCTCTGATTTCTCCCTGGGGCTCCCTGCACACTTGGAGCCTGAGGAGGTCACATACCAAGTGTTTCAATGCCAGTAGATTGAGGGATAAGAACTTCCAGGGACGGCATGGTAAGTAAGGATGCTACTTACTTAGCCAGCCTGCTGAAACTGAAGACTTCCATAAAGTTAATCCAGCTCGTGGGAAATGTAGAAGCAATGTGACACAGAGAACAGAAACGAAGGCAGATTTTAGAGCCAGACAAAACTGGATTCAAATGCCAGCTCTGCTATATACTACATTGCATGAGTTCAGGTCCATTATTTAACTGGTCTGAGACTCAGTCTTTTCATCAGCAAAATAGGCAGTATATTTGCTTTACACAGAGGTGGTAGAATTTACATGGAGAAATATATAAAAGCACCTGAGTTCATTGCCTAGCATTTAGGAAAGACATAATAAAGCTGGGTTTCACTTTGGATAAATCCAAAATCAAGTTACAAAAGGAGAAATCAAGTTACAAAAGGAATTTCAGCAGATTTACAATAACTCTAAAAATATTCTTTTTTTCTTCTTTTTTTTGGGGGGGCTACACTTGTGGCATATGGATGTTTCTGGGCTAGGGGTTGAATTGCAGCTGTAGCTGCCAACCTACGCCACAGCCACAGCCACAGCCGATCCAAGCTGTGTCGGCAACAGCTCACGGTAATGCCAGATTCTTAACTCACTGAGCGAGGCCAGGGATCGAACCTGTATCCTCATGGATATTGGTCGGGTTCATACCTGCTGAGCCACTATGGGAACTCCTTTTCTCTTTTTTTGTGTGAAAATATTCTTACATCTCACAAGGGGGGAAAGTGAGGTGGGGGTGTATAGAAGGTGATGACCAGGTGATGTAACTCATGTTAATAACACATAATACAAAAAATATATATAGAAATATTTTTACTGTCAAATAAATTGTAGAGTTCCAGTGATAGATTATGTATGTAATAGTAAAACAGGAACAGTGGTTTATTGAAAACCTTACTATTTTGTATTCTAAACTGATTTGAAAGTACAGTATTTTATATCAGCTTAGATCCTTTAAAATGTAACTATTCCCAGCAGCAACCATTTCCTCACCTAACAAAATCTTCACTTTCAGTAAACACTTCCCACTACATGTTAAATTTTACCTCCTACTGAAACAGCAATGATGCTAGGTGACATTCATTACCTGTAATATCAGAAGATCAAAAAACATGCTGGAAAGGAACAAAGACCTAAATTTCCACTTCTTATTTCTCACGTTAAAGCCACACTGACAGCATCAATTGGAAATAGATCTAGAGGAGTTCCCGTCGTGGCTCAGTGGTTGACGAATCCGACTAGGAACCGTGAGGTTGCAGGTTCGATCCCTGGCCTTGCTCAGTGGGTTAACGATCTGGTGTTGCCATGAGCTGTGGTGTAGGTTGCAGATGCGGCTCGGATCCCACTTTGCTGTGGCTGTGGTGTAGGCCGGCAGCTACAGCTCCTGTTAGACCCCTAGCCTGGGAACCTCCATATGCCGTGGGTGCGGCCCTAGAAAAGGCAAAAAGACAAAAAAGGAAATAGATCTAGAAATCAATTAATACACTAGAAAGATTAAACTTGGGCTGTAACCCTAAATTAAGGTCAATTACTAGATATAAAAAACTTTATAGAAGGTAATAACAGATTTCTCAAAATTACCTCTGTCGTGTTTTTAAATTTCTTGCTCTGAATTGGAATATCATTACCTACGTTCTTACAGTGGAGAGTTATTGTTTTTCTTTTGATCTTAAATGTTTAATAAAGAGTTTGTTCAGAAAATACACATTTCAGAAGTTTCTCTTTCTTATCCTTTAGAAGAGACTTAGATTAATTCTTAAGGATTCAGAAAGAAAAGAATAACAACATCTTAACTGTGTATGCTGAACACTAAAGGCCCTGATAAATCACATGGGGATTAATCTGGGTGAGTCAACCTATTTTAGTGACAGCTAAAGAGATACTGGATAATGTATCTATAGATATATACACTACATTATAATATAATACTATAAATATATATTCAAATTATATATGTATATATCCTACATACACAATGAAGGGAAGAAAACTGTGGTGACAGAAATAGGAATTTTTTAATTGTTTTTTTAAGCCTTTTAGCATCATACCAAACTTTGAGGTAAATGTGCTCTTGTGGGGCCCCTCTCTATAAATTGAAAAATGATTCATTCCATTTATTCTTCTGATTTAATGATTTAAATAACAAAAACAAAACATCAATACAGCAATGAATGTGCTATTTTTCTGCAATGAGTGAATTTGTGTGTGGATGTATTCAATGCAGTTCAAAAGTAACACTGGTGAGAAAGGAATATAAATTTATTCTGTAGACACTAATTAAATGTATTGACTTTTTTTTTTTTTTTAAAGAGGAAGAATAAGGCTTGGAACCTATAGTGAACAGATACAGTGTGTGAGCTCTTCAAACAGGACACAACTCACAACCTTGGCCTCAAACTGGAGCCCACTGACATTCTTGCTCTTTTATGCAAGTCAAGTGCTTGTCCTGGAAGCCTCCAGATTTGGAGGAAGTTCTCAGACACGGAATGGGATTTCTGACACTTTCTACCTGGATGGTCCCAGGAAAATAATTAAGTCATTCTGCGTCTCAGTGGCTTCATATGTAGAAAGGGAACACAATGATTCCTAGCCATTAAAGGTCATTATGGATGTTCCAGGTAATGCATTAAGTAAATACACATTGAAGCCACAAAGCAGTCTAATAATTTATTTTTTAAGAATATTTAGAGCTGAGCTCCTCTAGGCACCATCTCGTCAGTAACTCTTGGTGATGCTGAGTGAGAAGGAAGGATTAACAACTTGAGGCAAACATAAATCTCAAGTTTTATTTCCAATTGAATAATTTTGAATACCATCGCATCAACAGAGACACATAAGACTTCAAAGTTATCAGTCTGCCTGCCTCTACTTTCTCATCAAGTCTTTTTTAGTATTACTTTGTCAACTCAATAATCTCTTCTTGTGTGTTCTAAACCTATCACAGCAGTGATTCTTATGGTTCTGCCTCCCTAAGAGTTTAATTTTTTTATGGCATACAGATAGCAACATAACAAATCTTAAAATACATAGATGTAATGTAGAAATTGATCAGTGCTTAGCTGTAATATTTCAGATTATTCCCAAAAATGGTTCCTGAATTTATCATCCTATAAGGGAGTCACACAGAATCTCTTTGATTCTTAACATTCCATTTTTGTTCAACTTAAAAGATTAGAGAAGGAAAGGAGACTATACAGCTATTAAATAGCCAGAGGTAAATGTGTAAAGAAAAAAAGAAAAACTGGAAGGAAATGAACCAACCTGTTAAAAGTCATAGGAGGGATTGTTTCTGAGCACCTGAATAGTTCTGTCAGCTTAGTTTTTCCGTACTTCCAGAGTTTTCTGTAATAGGCCTTCATGAAACCAATAACAAAAAATCCTACAAACACTTAAAGTAACTGATGAGAGGCAGCCCAAGTATATGTTCTGTTTTGCAGGCTGCACACTGCACAATTCTAGAAGGCTCCCCCTCTACATCGGAGTCTGTGTGAAGGGCCCATGCTAGGTGAAAGGGCTTACCTTTCTGCTAGCTCAGAGACAGTGCAGGAAGGTAGCTCAGAGCCCGGCTGAGTATATAGACAGTATAAAGTTCTCCGCTTCGGGAAGTGATCTTCAGACATCGGAAGCCACTCCTCCTAGTTGCTATTTCCTGCCCAGATTAATGGCAGGTGTGGGTAAGGTGCCTGCTGTTTATCAAGCTCCTGCTATGGAGAGAAAGATTGTGCTGGGAAATTAATTTGGGCTATTTAACTGTCATGATAGCTCTGTAAGGTAGATAGCCTCCTTCATCCTACACATGTGCCTCTCAGGTAAAGAGGCCAGGCAACCGGGCTAGCGAGGAAGAGGTGTGAGGCAGCCCCGGTACCTCCCTGAGAGAAGAAAGCAGACCTGCCCCGGAGGCCTTCATTGCTCTCCTGAGAACCCCTTCTTCTCTGCCTCCTCCAAGGAGTTGCACTTTTCCATTCACCCAACCTCTAGATTTTTATTCCCTTGATCTGCTGAGACCCTCTATCTTATATGTGTGATTTCTACCAAATTATCCTGCAGAAAAGAATCGCTTCATGCGAGTCCTTACAAAATCAATCATATCATAAGTCCCCCCTCTGTGACTTTGCACTGAAGAGAAAGGCAATTTAAACAACTGCCCTAATATAGCCCAAATATTTATTTCTTCTTTCTTTTCCATGTACCATCCATCTTACCTTGGGTTAAAAATTGGCCGTCAAACAAATAGTGTCTCCTTAATGGAGGCAGCTTGAGGCATGTGCCACAAATCCAACCAGAAAACAGTGCAGGTACACAGAGCATACCTGCAAGGGTTTCTGGATTGCATCCAGGTTCCCTAGGACTCAAAGTGTATGACTTTTTTGTGTCCAACCCCATGGAAACTACCTATTTCTGGACTACATCTGCTCCTTAGAAATGCTGTTTGGATACTTAATTTGGTCTACGCTCCCCTTCCGGTTAACTTGACAGCCTGCTGCCAGAGTTAATAATTAACAAGGTGTCACAATACCTCTAACGGTCGCTCAATTCTTTGCTCACCTGCCTCCCTGTCTCTTCCTGCTGCTTCTGAATTGCTTAAACTCCCTTGGGATACAAGCTCCCTATAATAAATCATGGCACAAAGGCACAGACTTTTGTGGCTCTAGCTGAAATTCACAATTGGGCAAGCCCAGGAGGCAGTCACCTGACCATTGCTCTAACCCACGTGCATCCTTGGTGCCGCTTAAGCACAGGTGAGCATGAAGTTTTAATGAGGCCTTAGCTGCAAATGCATTGTGCAATTACTGTTAAGATGGGTGAACATTTGGCCCAGAAAGAATTGCATTTTAAGCAATAGGGTTTCCCTATTAGCTGTTCCCAGCTATTAATTCAACCAGTTTGTTTATACATTTTGACAATTGTTCATGTGAAAGAGACCTGGGGATTTTATTTGACCACAATTTCGTTATAAGCTAACAGTATGATATGGCTGCTAATAAAAGTTAATGTAAGTTTAGGCTACATTAAGTGAATAGTCTAAGTAAAGAAAGGCAATATCCCCACTATACTTTACTCTTAGAGGTACATGGATCTTATTTTTCCAAACCGAAATTTGGCAAGTATGATTGTGCATGCAGAGACTCTGGCATGGAACATTTGAAAACATTGCTATCCTTAAAAATCAGCATCGCACTAGGATGTGTGGTTGAGGTATTTGAAGAACAGTCATTTATTCATTCAATCATTCATTTATTTTGTTGTTGTTGTTGTTGGAGCAAATATGTATTCAATATGTACTCTATGCTAGGCTTTGTTTGAGATTCAAGGGTAAGGAAGAATCATTCTCTGATTCTAAGCATTTTTATTCTCCTCTGAAGTGCAGGCAGAGGCACTTTGGAGGAGACGAGATGAGGACTGGCTTTGGGGGTGAGGCAGAGGCACTTAGGAGGAGACGAGATGAGGACTGGCTTTGGGGGTGAGGCAGAGGCACTTAGGAGGAGACGAGATGAGGACTGGCTTTGGGGGTGAGGCAGAGGCACTTAGGAGGCGACGAGATGAGGACTGGCTTTGGGGGTGAGTCACAATGAATGAAGTTCATAAATGGAGCATCTGCTAGTCTTGCAGAGTCAAGAAAGACTGTGCTGAGGAAGTGATGACTACCTAACTGTTGAATAGAGGTATGGAAAATGAAAGTGTGGATGCACAGTGGTGGAAGGATGAGGATGGATGAGTGACCAGGAAGAGTGAACAGGATTCTCCATAGCTGGACTGTGAAAGGAAAACGAAGGCCAGAGGGGTTAGCGGGGACCAGATCACTCAATCTCTATCCCCAGATCACTCAATCTGTATGTTCAATTGGAGAGACAAGTTGTTAGACAAATATATAACCCAAACATATGTAAATAAGCATGCCAAAGATAATAAAAAAGATACATGTACTAAGTGCTATAGCAACATAAAGGAGTCAGTGACTAACTGCCTGGAAAAGGTCACAATGAAAAAGTTTCGAATGACGAGGAGCTGATCACATAGGAAAGAGGCAGATGGTACTTCACGTGGGGGACAAAGCCTGTGCAGTGGTACAAAGAAAGATGGGAAATGAGATCACAATTTCAGGTTTTATCCTGATTCGAAAGGCTGATATGAACATGGAAAGGAATTTTAACTTTACCTACAGGAAATCAGAAACTAACAAAGGATCCTAAGCTTACATGTGATATTTCAGTTTTCTATTACTGCATAACAAAGCACTTAAAAATATAGTGGCTAAAATAATAGCGATTTATAATTTGTATTGATTCCATGGGTCGGTAGTAGGGCAGCTCTCCATGTAGGTTCAGCTGGAGTCTCTCAGGCAGCTGGATTCATCTGGGAACTCAGCTGGGGTTGGGAATCTAAGACACCTCATTCATGTCTGGGGCCCTGGTGCTTACTGTCAGCTGTAGCACCTTGCTTTCTGGACATGGCCTCTCTTCCTCCAATAGCCAGTTCCGGACCATCCTCCTCACTGCGTGATTACTGGGTTCTCAGAGGGAAGATTTCTAAAGGACAAGCTCTGATGTGCCAGCACTTAACTCTGCAGTGACATCGTGTGTGCTCATATATGTCCAAGCAAGTCACGTGGCCAACCCCAGAGTCAATGTAAGTCATGACCACTCAAGCTCACGAATACTGGGAGACACACTTGTTGGGGAGCCACCAGTGTGACAGTCTACTACAAATGCAAGACAGACACCTTCCCACAGTAAAAAGGATGGTGTGAAAGGGTAGAAAAAGGATATAACGGAAAAGATATTATTATATTCTGGGAAGATGATAAAGAGGAACTGTACTCAACTATAAATAATAAAATTAAGACCAGAACAATAGTAGAGTAGAATAAATAAAAACCTGGTGATGTAAGGGGTTGGGAAGGGGGAGAAAGATATTGAGAATAGTTTTGCTGGAGACATTTAGTAAAGAGTTATGCATATCAGTCTGCAGGCATTTTTAAATATAGATAGTGTTTGGGGAATGATAGAAAAGGCATAGAAATAGATCATGAAAAAAGAAAAAAGGTAAGTAACTATTAAAAGAAATTAAGGTGAATGGTTAGAAACACGAAAACCAAAAAGAAAAAAAAATAGTGTCATTGGGGAACGCAGGATGAAATCAAGAGAGAGAGATTAGCACTATCAAATCTGAAGTCAAGTAAGGATGAAAATTTGTCATTGTGGTCAGTAATTAGGAGGCCAGTGATATCCTTGGGGGATGGTGGTTGAGTCCTTGAAGATGATAAATAGGGCATAGGAATAATTGGGATATAAAGAAGTGGAGACACCAATATGGCCTTAATGTTTTCTAAGATCCTCTGACCCCTGCAGCCTCTAGTGGCTGAGTTAGTCCTGCCCTCATGGCCCTGTGAATACGGCAAAAGGTGAGGCTGCCTACGATGTAGTACAAGGTCATGCGCCCACAGGATCCCACAGCTGCAGGATTAAGCTCTCACAGTGGTTATATCCTTGCCACAAGATACCACTGGGAAGAACAGAAGCAACTGTAGTTTAATGAGGAAGGTGAGAGACACAAACAGAGAAGTTTGTCAAAGAGAAAAAGCAGGGATTATCTCAAAGTTGAAAGAATTATGTAAATTACTTGTGGATTGACATGTCTGTCACTTGTGGCTAAAATCTCTATCCTTTCTCCTTATTCTCAGGACTAGTCATATTTTCCTCCTCTATCTGAGATGCAAAATCATTCTGCATCTTCTCTGGTCTCACTCAGGGAGGCTGCCTCTGACGTCTCCCCTTGTTCTCAATTCCCCAAGCAGGTTATATCTAGGTAGTTTCCCAACAAAGATACTCTCTAAGAGGAAGTCTGATGCAGGCTGCTAGTGTATCCCCTTAACCCTGTTACACAATAAGTAGTATCTGTTCAAGTTCTGGTGATCACACGCTTGGGATTTTTCCAGTAGAGTTTTAAACTGCATGTAGTAGTATTATTTCCAATAAAGAATTCACTCTATGCATGCAAATGAATTGTTCTATAACTCTATAACATTCTATAATTCTATGCATATATTACATAAATTCAAAACTTTGAAAAAATAATTTATGTGAAGAATGCCTGACATAATAAGCATTTGTGAAAATCCAGCTATTTTATTTATTTATTTATGTATTTATGTATTTACGTATTTATTTATTTTTGTCTTTTGTCATTTTAGGGCTGCACCCACGGCATGTGGAGGTTCCCAGGCTAGGGGTCTGATCGGAGCTATAGCTGTCAGCCTACGCCACAGCCACAGCAACGTGGGATCCAAGCCGCATCTGCAGCCTACACCACAGCTCATGGTAACGCTGGATCTTTAACCCACTGAACGAGGCCAGGGATCGAACCCTCAACCTAATGGTTCCTAGTTGGATTCCTTTCTGCTGAGCCACGATGGGAACTCCTATCTTACTTATTTTGAGATTAAATTGAAAGGGATATTTTGGTGGGTAACATCTAAAAAAATTTTTGACCTCTCATAATAGAAGTTTAGATAATATTCTATGTAGTAATGTATATGTGATTAATTTTTGCCATCCCTTTGATATTTCATATATTACTTGCTTCCAGCAGCACAAGAGCTGCAGAATTCCCAAGTGCTAGTCTCCACATAGCCACTGAGGTCCCTATCTGACTGACCCAGTCCCTTCCCAAGCTTCCTCACCCTGAGAAGGATATGTCACTTGCAGCTTCAGTACCACTGGGGTCTCGCCTGCAGGGGACAAGGTTCAGTTAAGTTGGAGGGGTTTGCCAAAATTTCTCCTTGGAGCCTCAGGATTTAAGTCCATTTGACAAGTGTCATCTCAGAGCAATTCTCCAAGAGCTTTTTTCCCCCATCCAACAAAATACCGTATACAGAATAAACCAATCCTCTGTTGACTTTTACAACAGACAACTGATACAGTCCAAAAAATTAATCGCTCACAACTAGTGAACCATGTGGTTGAAATTATTTTTAATTTATTTTACACAGTACTCGGTATTTACTATAAAATATAATTTACAATATTCAGCAAAACTTTTAAAAAGATAAAAATGACAAAAACACTGGGAGATAATCACAAAGTTTGGTGTAAATGCCCAGCTTAATTCTTGCACCATACACACTCAGAAGTGTGTATTTTCAGAAGCCTGTGATTATATCAAAATACAGTTTTGTAACTGGATTTCTTACCGTCTTTCCATGCTCAGAAATGGGACTCTGGATTATTATTTTTTGTTACATATTCTGACTTATGAAACAAATCGCTAATCGCTACATTTATATTTTTCCATGTAGGTTATAACAGCTGCTAAATTATTTCTAAAAGTTTAGTTACCAAAATAAATATAAGGAACAAAAGGAGACACAAAGGAAGAGACTGAAAAACTAGAAGCATCCATGCTGTGTTTAGATTTGCCCCTAAAAATATATATGTGGATGTGTCCATCGCTGTAAGTGTGAATTTACACTGGAGTCAGAAGCGGGGTCCTCACTGGTCACACGTTGTATTTAAGCCCTCTGTGCTCACCAAGCCCTTAAGCTCTGTAAACTCTGTAGGCAGGCTGTTCCTTTTAAGAGTTTAATCATTTAGCATTTGGGATGTTTCACTGAAGTCTATAGTTCGTCTCCATGACTCCCTCACCAAAATGTTAAAACATCTTCAGTTATAAATTTTGGCTCTAAATCAAACCACCTGAAATGTGCCCAGCTCAGGTACCACACTCAATAGCCTCGTTTCACTGGTCATGTCAGCATGGGAGACTGTTAATCAATAACAAACCACTGTGATCCAACAGGTCGCCTGGGACATTTATGAAGAAAGACTTTTGCATGTATAAAAGGTTTATCTTTAGCTCTGCCAAAATTGTGTGTGTGTGTGTGTGTGTGTGTGTGTGACTACATATAGTCACACACGCACACATACAAATATAAAATGAACTTCTAACAATCCTAAACTTCTAGCAATCTTCCCCATTCTTTCGATAATTGTTTGTTGGGAGCTATAACTAAAACTTATCAAAGGAATATAGCCTAGAACAACAATTTCTTTTTTGGAGACTCAACTAATAATAGCTCATGCTTACTGCAGCAGCTTGCCCCAGAAGGATCCCCAAGCACTGAGCAGAATACATACATAGAATTAGCATCACTCACACAGCAGAGGAAGGCCTGCAGAATCCAATAGCCATTCCTCACCTGCCATGTTACAAAGCCCAGCGCAGTAGGATTTAAGAGTGTGATCAAAGAGTAACTTTTCCAACTGAATCTCCAGGGGAATATAGGGTGACAGTATAATTACCCCAGTTAGAATTTAGCCAGCCACAGAATTAATGCCACAACTACTCTTGCAGGAAACAAAGAGGCAGGAGAGGGCCCGGAGCTCTTTAATGGCCAAAAGAGGTCAAGCCCTTAGTTTTATATCTCACCCCAGAGACACATGAGATATTTCGCCCTGACCAGGATGCCATCCGAGGCTGTCCCTTCTATTTTTTAACTGGACTGAAGAAAATAGCCATTATTTTAATAGTGCATTGCACTTGCGTTGCCAAGGCTACCTACGAATCCCAAGGCCTGCAGCCTGGGCAGGTAATCATGGCAGAAAAGACAGCTTGGTCTCTCTTGCCACAGTCATGGCTAGAGAAATGTCTTTGCTGGAGCACTTTTGTGTTTGAGGGAAGAAGACACAAAGGATAAAAGAGAGCCCTTTAGAGGCAAAGCCCTTTAGTGATCTGTCTGTATGACTTGAACTTAAAACCTTGGCATTGGGAGGCTTGGCTTATTACAAAGTGGAAGGGTCCTTGAGATATTCCTTATCACCCCCCCATAGCAGAAGTAACTAGAGGCCAGGCCAGGAACGTCTCTCCCCTCCTTACACATTTGTCTTTTACGTGTGTCTCCAACCCAGGGTCCCTCAAGGTCAATGTGAGGGTCTGGAGGCCAGAGAAGCTGTGGAGGCAACCCCATGTTTCGCCTAGAATGGTAGCTCCATGCCCGCTCAAAGGGCTTTTCCAGAAATCTTTTTTGTAGGCAGTTTTCTGAAAGTTGATCAGAAGTTTTCAAGTGTTCGCACGCCCTTAATTAGCGGCATCTTGGCTACTTCCACCAAGACGCAGGAGGCACCCATGCCCTCAAGAAAAGCGAGCTAGATCTGGGCATTTTCTTCCTTTATACTAGGAAGGTTTGAAGGATAATTTTACAATTAGATAACATTAAGAATGATGAAAGCTAGAGAGCGGAAAGCAGCCAGAATTAATTACTTACTTGAGGGTCTGCTCAGGCCTCTTTGGCAGTGTTCATGCTGATTTTATTAGGGCGAATTAACCCTTAGTATTCAAGTCGAACACGCTCAGTACAACCACAGACTTCAGGGCCCTCTGTTTCTCACCATCTCCTCCTCCTCTCCAGTTCTGGCTCCCCACAGAGCAGCTTTATCTCCTCATCACTTCTTTCTCTTATTAATTTCATTTGCTTGATCACTAAGTGGACATGTATTTCTAGAAAGAAAACTGCATTTGGAGAACGTTATGGCTGCACCTTCTGGCTTGTTCTTTGGCTCCCTGCAGGCAGTTCACATGTGTCTACCCTAGAATGGGTGGATAAGCAGCTGAATAAGAGAATGACTAGTGTGCAAAAGTCAGTAGTTACTGCTACTCGTTTATCTAATGCTTAGTTAACAAATATTTATTTAATACTTCATGCACAGGAGGTGCTTTAAGGTTATAAGGAATACAAAGATGCTTGAGACATGAAAACCTTACCTGAAGGAGTGATATGACTACAAAAAGAAAAATTGTATGTACTCTCTTCTATGTTTTTCCAATAAAACTCCCATAGAAATTTTTTAAATTAAAAAAAATTAAATTATAGTTGGTTTACAATGTGCTGTCAATTTCTGTTGCATAGCAAAGTGACCCAGTCATGCATATATACATTCTTTTGCTCGTATTATCTTCCATCATGTTCCATCACAAGTGATTGGATACAGTTCCTGTGCTATACTATGTACTCTGTTCTAGAAAACAATGTCATACTTTGGTAACATAGCCTAAAACTATGTATCATATTGAGAAGTGCTGCTGTAAGTGTAAATAATTGTATATATTCAAGATAAATGGTTATTATTTAGAGAAACACAGGAAAACAATTACTCAAGTGCCCATGTGCCGTATAAAGGCCATCTTAGATTATATCAGTCCAAGAAGACCAAAAGCAATGTCAGGGCACTAATGAAATTTCTATTATCCCCTTGTATTGGGTCAGAAGTAGCCTTATTCATATTCAAATATGAAGAAAATAAGATACTACCATTTATTTCAAAAGAAATTTGAAGCTGCTTAACCTAAAAGCTTGTACACAATAAAACCATAAACATTTAAAAGAAAAACAGAGCATGTAGGAGGGTGATCAGATACATCAAAAACCTGGAATAACATAATGCCCATGATTAAGCATTAAATTCAGCACTGAAATTCTTCTGTCCAAAGCAAAACTGGAAATATTATGAGAATACAATTTCCTTGCCATGATGAAAAAAACCAACACTAGTTATGTGGAAGAGGTAAATTTTCCTTATACAGGAAACCATGTTTGAAGAATATAAGTCATAATTTCAACATCAATTTTATGAAATGTGCAGGAGTGTTTTTCACGTAGCTGTTCTTCCAGTAAGTCTTAATAAACATTGATAATAAGAAGACAAGCAATTCAGTAAAAATGGGAAAAACAGATGAGCAGACATTTCAATAAGAATATAAACAAATAGTCAATATTGAAGAGATGCTCAACATCATTAGTCATCGAGGAAATGAAAATTGAAACCACAGTGAAATACTGCTACACATCTACTGTAATGGTTAAAATGAGAAACTCTTAAATTCCAAGGGTTGGCAAGGATATGGAGCAACTTGAACTCTTTCATATTGCTAGTGGGTTTGCAAAATGGTAGCACAACTCTGAAAAAGAGTTTGGTGGTTTCTTATAAATTTAAACGCTCTTAGTAAAAACAGAACAATGTTATTTTTAGGTATTTATTCAAGAGAAATATAAACATGTGTCTACATAAAGACCTATATACAAGTGTTTTAGCAGTTTGTAACAGACCCCAAACTAGATCAACTCAAATATCTATCAACTGTTGAATGGATAGATATATGGTAATATATGCAATGGAATATTACCCATAATACTTGACAAAAATGTGCCCCTACCATCATGGAGTTTATATTTTCAAGAGGGAGACAAATTAGTAAGCAAATAAATAGATATGAAAAGCAACTGATAGTAAACAGTATTAGGAAGAAAAATGAAGATGACCATAAAATGGAAAGTAAAAGGGTATAAGCAGGAAAGAGTTGCTATTCTCCAGCATTTTAGGGCAAATGGTCAGGAAAGACCACCGAAGGGAGTGCTGTTTGAGCAAAAACATGAACATAGCAAAGGTGTAAACTGTGAAACTATCTGGGTGTCTCAGGCAGAGGAAGCAAAGTTTACAGAAACCAAAAGCAGAAGCAATTTCAAAAAGATATCCCATGTATGGGGCCCAGGACAAGAGAGCAACACACTGAAAGACACAAAGTCATTTTTCATTTAGTGTGTTACAAGTCTTGTCTTCCCAACCTTGGATCAATGGCGCTAGAACTTATAACAGCAATTTACATTTGCAGCACTGTCCTATGTAAATGGCAAAGTGCTCTTTAGTCTTCCCCCCAAAGGGACAAATTTCAAAAGCAGTTTTAGCACTCTATGTAAGACCGCTCTCTGGTCTTTTATTAAATATAAGCAATGGGTTAAGCAAAATTAGAAGGCAGCATATATTTTTGAATCCCCGAGAAAACTTTTAAACCAGCTACCACATCTGTAGCACGTTGGAGATTTTTCATGAGATGTACCGTTGCTGTGGCAACATTAACACCACTCCCTCTAGCAACTGCAAGAGCAAGGTGTCGACATAACATGCTTTAGTGATTTTACCATCTTCGGATGTAGGGAGGAATCCAGAGAGATGTTATCTCAAGTAATTGTCACTTATTCTTGGGAAAACATCCTCAGAGGAACTGCAGGTCCTAAATCAGTCCTTCATTTTCTCTTAAGGGGAACGATGAGCATTTCAAATCCTTATCAGAGATCTGTGACCTTCCTTCTTTGACTCCTTCCTTTCTTTCAGTGATTCATTTCATAAGTATTGCCTGATCACCTACCAGGGGTTGGATGATATTTTAAATGCTAGAAACGTCATGGTAGTTGAAGTAGACAAAATCTTTGATCGATGGAATTTACATTCTAATAGGAAAGACAGATACTAAATGTAAGTGAAGAAAGATACAATATTATATAAATGTAAGCAGTGATAAATGCTATGAAAAAACAATACTGTTTGACCAGAGAGGGCATAGATTAGTGTGGTATTACAGAAAGAATAATTAAGGAAGCCTATCTAAAGACTGATATTTAAGTAGAGACCTGACGGAATTGAGACAGTAAAGATTTCAGTATTTGGGAAGGGGAAAAATGCAAGGAAGCTTATACTAGAATACACATAGATTTTTCATGAAACGTGAGAATGCCAAAGGAGGGGAGTGGGGTGAGGGCTGGGGGGGCAGGCTGACATAGGTAAGACTCAGCTTATAGAGGGCTCCATTTCAAATATGAAACGTTTGCTTTCCTGATATAACAGTCACTGCTTCTTCATCCTTGTTCCCTTCTTCCTGCCTTACTTTAAAAAGGCATGTTGGGTTGTATTTTAAGTGTGATTATGGAAGTTATTGAGGGATTGGGTAATTGGCTGGAGACTGTCAAGGTCTTGCACATATTTTTAAAGTATCACTCGGGCTGCAGAGTAGATAATATAGTAGATATGTTGGTGAGAAGAGTTGACACAGGAGAGATTAAGAGGCTACTCTCAATTCCATGTTAGAGATGACTGGGATTTAGACAACAGTGTTTGCCTTCATAAATTATGTAGCATTTAGCCTTGAAGGATAGTGTGTCAAGATAGTATTCATCCTAATGTGGAAACTCCATGGCAAAGATTTAACCACATAGGGAATTCAATTATTTTTCTGTGAGATAAAAAGTCTGGAGATACACAGTCTAGAAAGAATGAATGCTCAAGGAAGTCACCAAAACAGAGTCTCCTTTCTGTTTCCTATTCCTACTATTCTGCTATCTTTACACACGCGTCTCATCCTCCTGGTTGCAAGATGGCTGCCTTCCCTCCAGGCATGGCAGCCACATTCCAGGCAGGAAGAAGAAACAAGGATAAAGAAGCAGTGACTATTCTATCAGGAAAGCAAACCTTTCACAAATGCCCCTCTGAAGCTTTTGCTCCTGTTGTGTTGGTCTGAACTGGATGATACGACCAACCCAGGAGGCACAGGACTGTATTGTGGCAGCTGCAAAGTCCCGGGTGTCAGCATATCTGCCCAGCCAGACACTGGGAGGACTCATTTCCCTGAAAGACTTGCCTCTTCATGTCATTTAATCTAAAGATGGAGAAACCACCTTCCGCAATAAATTTTGGGTGCTTAGGAAGACGATTTTCCCTACCCAATTTCTGCAGAGTCCAAGAGTCTAACAAAATGGAATGCTGTATTTTAAAGGTTCGGTGATTTCTTACCTCCAGCAAAATTGAGAAATTAACCATTCTAGCCCCTCACCTTGTGACCCCTGCCAAAATTTAAAGAGGACACGTGTGAATGGCTGCACGACTTTAGGGGGCTGGCAGGTCAGGTCCACTTCAATCAACTAAAACAGACCCATGTTAGGGAGTCCGGATTTAAAATGTCATTTTAAGGTTTTATGGTCAGACCATAAAACAAAACAGATTTATGACATAAATAAAATATGGCTCTTTTTTTTAGAGCTTGGTCACAGGAGCCAATTTCTTTTTTTTTAAACTTGGACACTTTACTCTTTGGGGCCATGCCTTTTGTCTGAAAGGAAAGCGTGTCCACCTCCTACCCTGTGGGAGAAGAGCAGTGACCTGCCTGCCGGCTCCTCTTTTTTCTACTAGGGTCATCTTCATTGGTCCCAAGCTGATTTGGAGAGAAAAAGGCTGGGACTGTTACTTGGAGAACGGACTTCCAATCTCTCTCTTTTTTTTTTTTTTTTTTGGTCTTTTTAGGGCCGCACCCTTGGCATATGGAAGTTCCCAGGCTCAGGGTTGAATTGGAACTGCAGCTGCTGGTCTACACCACAGCCACAGCAAATGCAGGATCCAGGCTACATCTGCAACCTACACCACAGCTCAGGGCAACGCTAGATCCTTAACCCACTGAGCGAGGCCAGGGATGGAACCTGAATCCTCATGGGTACTAGTTAGGTTCATTACCACTGAGCCACAACGGGAACTCACTGACTTCCATTCTGGATTGAAGAGCTGGGAAGTGCTCTGGGAGATGCTGCCCTCCCTGCAGGGACGAGTTCTCCTTTCACACACTCGCCCAGGGCAAGCAACACGTGCTGGAGCAGGACGTTTCTCCTGCAAATCAAAGCATAGAAGCTGCTACCAGCTGCCCCTTCACTTCGCTCCATCCGTTTTTTTTTTTTTTTTTTTTTTTTGGTTAACTAATTGAATCTCTCTCTCTCTCTTTTTTTATTCTCCATCCTCGTTTCAGGCTGGCAGACAGCAGTGCCATTGGCGGCACAGTTCCATGTATGAATCGGCTGCCAGACCTGCCGTAGTCAACTCCTTCTTGAACTCTCTGTGTGCTAGTTCAGAGAGCACTGTTCCCCCATCATCCCACCATGGCACTTCCAAATAGCTGGATATAATTGGGTTCAGAGGAGTTCAAAGCCGTGCTCCAGCACCCTTGTATCAAAGCTCATTGAACAACGGGGAAACCGTGCACTGAAATGCAGGCATGGGGTGAGGAGAGTTATTAGTGGAATACATCCAAATCTGTCACGCTACATTCCTGGGTACACAACTGGGTTTTGGTTCAGCTTTTAAGAGTTCAGCTGTGGTCCCCAGGAGATGGCTCCTCTAATCGCTGTAAAAATATCTCATTTGTACTAATGTACTTTGCCTATTTCATAGTGGATCCTTGTGAGACTCATTTACATTTTTTTTTTAAATGTCAAGGCTTTCTCCAGAGATTGTTCATTCATTATATTTATTTTCTTGGACATGATTTTAACAAACCTTCCCCTGAAGAGCTGGTGGCTATTAACTTTACCGAACGGTTGCTCAAGAGAGAGTTAAAAGCAAACGGTTTCAGGGGAGGGACTGGGCCACAGCCCCTCGAGCGTGTTCATCGGCCCCGAACTCATTTCACTGATTCTTCATTCACAGGCCATGGGCAAGAGGAGCAAGTGGAAAAGCTCTCTATCATTCAGCCGGATGGCGGATTCCAACCACCGAGAAAACGCTCAATTCTGCCACACTGATTTTTGCGGGCCGTCCTTCAGGACCCCAAGAACAGAACTCACGTCGAGGGAGTGGCATTGAGGGGTTCGGGAAAGCGATTTATGGGGAGGAGCATGAATCACACAGGTGTCCAATGGCTGCCTGATATCCCTCATTTAATTACTCTGCCACCATTAATGTCCCCAGACGCTGTCCTGGGAAACCTCACACCTTCCAGGATATGTATCCCCATCTCCCCCATTTAGGATCAGGGGATGGGAAAGTGATCCTAAACGTCTCCTGACAACTTCTTGTTCAACGAAGGAATGTTCTCCAGGACACTACGGACAAAGGTCCTCCATCCTCCTTTTGCACACTTTCACTGTCTGGAATTTCATCTTTCCCTAAGGTGACTGCTTCACAATCAGAATTATTATAAAACTATCTCTTCATGGAGTTGCATCCGTTCCCAGGATTATCATTGTTTCAGTGTGTATTTTAGAGCAACAGACAATCATTTACCCCTCATAAAAAACACTTTTTCCACTTAGAAAAATGCCTTTTCATTGCTATTCACTCTTCATGAATTCCACAAATATTTACTGGGCACCTACCATGGGCCAGGTCTGGGCTGATGCCGGAGGCATGAGGGTTCCCCTAGCTTCACAGGACTCAACAACCGTGAGGAGAATAACAATTATGCTAAGTGCCGTCTTTCTCTGAATCTACTTTTCTCTACATAAAACATTTCACATTACTGGGATTTCCTGTTGTGGTGCAGCAGAAACAAATCCGACTAGTATCTATGAGGATGTGGGTTCGATCCCTGGCCTCGCTCATTAGGTTAAGGATCCAGCATTGCCGTGAGCTGTGGTGCAGGTCACACACACGGCTTGGATCCCTCCTTGCTGTGGCTATAGTGTAGGTCAGCAGCTGTAGCTCCAATTTGACCCCTAGCCTGGAAACTTCCATATGCCTAGGGTGCAGCCCCCCCCCCCCCGCAAAAAAAACCACAGTACTCTTTCCTTTCTAAATAAAGATGGCATCCACCGCTCATGCCCTAGACACCTTTTATCATGATGCCATTGACATGTGCCACCTAGAAATAAGCACAGATCTTCACATTTGTCCCACTGTGGTTTCTTCTGGTGCATTGGCCTAATCCAGCATTCACAGAGCACACTAGTGTCTAAGATTTGGTTTATGATAATGAAAACCTATTCTGTCTTGTCCCAAAATACTAGGGGAGGAGGGGGTTGGAATGAGGGTGTGAGGATGGCTGAACTGAACCATCAATCCTCTTTGTACAATATTAGTGAAGGGAATCTAAACTCAGACCACAAACAAATTTGGTGAGGGTCCTTTCAGAATATTGCCCCCAGCACACCTTAGATATTGCACACCTCAGATACAGCCCACTTTGATCTCCGGACAATGCTGAGGATACTTGGATATCATGACAGTTGTGGTGGGGAACCCACTTTTATTAATAATTAATAGCTCTTGAAGCATTTACCTGGGCAATTTCTTCCCAGCCTTAGCAAGAACGGAAATAATATAAGTCACAGGACTGTCTGACGCTCCCCTCCGGGTCCTCCCCAGGAGAAACCAGGGCCACTTAGTTAAGGTGACACAGTCAGCTTCTCCATCACTCCTGACATTTTTCAGGATTTGTCCATTGTCACTTCAGAGTGACCTTCCTTGACCACCTCATTTAAAATAGTATGCAACATCAAAACTTGGCCCCTTATCTTGCTTTATTTATTTTTAGCACTTGTAACGAACTAAAATTATACTATTTTGTATTTATTGTCTATTACTCAATTCCTACAGCAGAGCACAAGCACCAGGAGGCAAACAACTTGATTCTGCTCACTGCTAAATTCTCAATATCTAAAGCAGTGTCTTGTATTGTATATTAGGTGCTAGAGAGACGTTTGTTGAATGAGTGAACGGAGGAACATGTTCACTAGAGGAAGAAATACCTGCATTGTTTCATCAGAACACAGGCCTGAAAATGGTGGAATCCAAATAAAGTTTAGATTTTAGTGATCATAATGTATCAATAATTCTTTTTTAAAAAATATTTTATTGTGGTAAGAACACGGGAACTATCCTCTTAAGAGATTTTAGGTGTACAATACAGTATTCTTGATGATAAAAAAAAAAAAAAACCAGGCCTGATGGCCTCTAGCTGTCCTGCCCAGCTCTGTTTTATGTATACCTGGGATACTATTTTGTGACTGCAATGTCTCCTAAAATCAGTAAAAATTGCAATAAAATTTTACTTTAAATATGTGGAGAAAACAATGCCCATTTGAAGATTCCAGATTTTCAGGCCCACCTCTAGCTCTGAGCTCCTTCTTCTACTCAATCAGTGTAGCACATAGGAAACCACAGGCCCTGGAATCAATTTTCCTGAAACTCCCCAGAAAGCTACACACATGCAGCACTGTGGGGAAGTCTGAGAAGAAAAATGGACCGAAAATCTCAAATATAATATGAAATACCACATGTGCTCATTTTTATCATTTTTTAATACTCCACATATAGGTGGTATCATATGATATTTGTCTTTTCTGTCTGGCTTACTTCACTTAGTATGATAATCTCTAGGTCCATTCAGTTGCTACACATGGCATCATTTCATTTTTCTTACGGATGAGTAATATAAAAGAACTCATTTACTAAACAGAAATAGATTCACAGACATAGAAAGCAAATTTAACGTTTACCAAAGGTGATAGTGGATGTAGGGTGGGGGGAGAAGATAAATTAGGAGCTTGGGATTAACAGAGATACACGACTATATATAAAACAGATAAACAATATGGACCTACTGTGTAGCACAGGAAATTATATTCAATATCTTGTAATAACCTATAATAGAAAAGAATCTGAAAAAGAATAGAAACATGTATGTGTATACATATATATATATATATATATATATATATATGGAACTGAATCACTTTGTTGTACACCTGAAACTAACTCAACATTGTAAATTAATTATTCTTCAATTAATATGGTTATAAAAATAATAAAGGCAAGCACAATGCCTGGCAAAGAAAAAAATCATATGAAACACCCTGATTCTTAAAGCTCTTCAGCTTCCCTGCCATGTACTTAGCTCCTCTCTCTCAATTCAGTTCTCTTTTTTACAACTCTCCTCTGCCCTCCCAGAAGCAAAGAAATGAATTCTGCTTTCTACTGTAGAACATTTAGACAATTTCTACCATCTGCCTCCAAACTGAACTTCAGCCCTTTCTGTATAAGCAAAGACTAGTCAAAAGGTTGAGTCATTAATTGATATCACCTTCAAAATCACCAGAGCGGGGGAAATTCTAAAGATGCCTTCCCCAAGATTCCTATCCTCTGTGGTTTTCACAGTCAAGCATGGATCTAGGCACTGCTGGGAAGAAACTTTGCAGAGAGTGGAGGCCCTCAGTCAACTGACCATAAAATATAGAGATAAACTGGGTAGGCCAAACAGGTGAGCCTTTAAAAGCAGAGAGTTTTTGCTGGCTAGTAGCAGGAAAGGAAGTCAAAGAGACTCAAAGCACAGGGAGATCTGACACAAATTTGCTGTCCTGAAAATGAAATCACCCACATGAGAAGGAATGTAAGTAGCCTTGAGTTCAGAGAGGCCTCCACCTGACAGCAGGTAAGGCAGCAGAGGACCACTGTCCTCCAACCAGAGGCAACTAAACATGTTCAATATGTTCAACATGGGTAATTATTAGAGAAATGCAAATCAAAACTACTATGAGGTACCACCTTACACTAGCCAGAATGGCCATCATCAAGAAGTCTATAAATAATAAATGCTGGAGAGGGTGTGGAGAAAAGTTAACCCTCTTACACTGTTGGTGGAAATGTAAATTGGTGCGACTACTATGGAAAACAGTATGGAGGTTCCACAAAAAACTCAATATAGAACTACCATATGACCCAGCAATCTCACTCCTAGGCATCTATCCAGAGAAAACATATTTTGAAAAGATTCATGTATTCCAATGTTCACTGCTGCACTATTTACAATAGCCAAGACAAAGAAGCAACCTAAAAGTCCATCAACAGAGGAATGGATAAGGAAGATGTGGTACATATATACAATGGAATATTACTCAGCCACAAAAAAGAATGAAATAATGCCATTTGCAGAAATAGGGATGGACCTAGACATTATCATAATAAGTGAAGTTAATCAGACAGTGAAAGACAAACATCATATGATATCACTTATATGTGGAATCTAAAAATAAAAAAAAGATGCAAATGAACTTATCTGCAGAACAGAAACAGATTCACAGACTTTGAAAAATTTATGTTTCCTGCAGGGGAGAGGTTGGCAGAGGGGAGGGGCTGGGGGTTTGGAACTGGCATGTGCACACTGAGGTATATGGAATGATTCGCCAGCAGCGACCTGCTGTATAGCACAGAGACCTCTATCCAATATTCTGTGACAATACATGTGGGAAAAGAATCTGAAAGAGACTGAATGTGTGTATACATATAATGGAATCACTTTGTTGTATAGCAGAAATGATCACAGATCAACTATAC
Source organism: Catagonus wagneri (assembly GCA_004024745.2). Taxonomy (NCBI): domain Eukaryota; kingdom Metazoa; phylum Chordata; class Mammalia; order Artiodactyla; family Tayassuidae; genus Catagonus; species Catagonus wagneri. The sequence continues at coordinate 4,419,310 of PVHT020000077.1, read as the reverse complement.
TTCAATAAAACTTTAAAAAAATAAACTTGGCCAACACCCTGGATGATCTTGAAGACAGGTTCCTCCCTAGATAATCCACAAAAGAACTGAGCCCAGCCAATACCTTGATTTCAGCCTCAGTAGAGGACCCATCTGTGCCAAATTTATGACCCGCAGAATTGTGAGTAATAACAGTGTGTTGCTTTAAGCTGTTACCTTTGTGGTCAGTTGTTGCTCAGCAATAGAAAAGTAATACCACCCCCATCGTTTTCATCACTTCTTATGTCCCAGGCCCTTTTGCTGAGCACTTTACATAATTATCTCACCGAATCCTGGCACCGACCACTGCTTGGATAATACAAATAGCCTTACCTTACAGGCCACAAAGGCCTTTGGAATGGTGGAGTCTGGATGTATGTATAATAAATGGCAGAACTATAATTCAAGCCCAGGCAGCCAGGGCTCTTAACCAATATGGGTTTTCGCCTCCTTAAACTACACGTGTCAGATTTCAGGCAACTTCTATACAAAGCTCTACCTCCTTCCCAGATCCTAAATGGAGGGATGGGGGGTATTCTTTACTTCTTCCAATTACCTAATGGGATCACGACCTTTTTTTCAGATCAACTCTTGCCTAGTTGCTCAACCCCGAAGAACTCTGTCCACAATGAACTAGAAAAGAATTAAAAACACCTTGTTGAGGGCAACATATCTTGAGAAGTGATGGATGTTTCTATCCATCATTCAAAGGCCAGCTTTCACCTTCTGCTATCCTACAGGAAGACCTTACCACAGGATTTGGACATCCTAGCACACTTCAGTGATATGCAGATCTTGGGCACTAGAAACTTGGCCTTTAATGTACAGACTGGACCTCAGGATGACTTGTCCACATGATAACCTAGAATTCTTGCTCCTGAGAACATTTGTGCCTGTGTGTGCATGTGTGTGTGTGTATATGGGTGTGTGTGTGTATGGCTCTGGGTATTACACATACTTTTATGTGTTTAATAGACACAATTGCTTCCTAAAAGATTTCTGCATCTCAGGCTTCACAAATTACATATGCCCTTCATGCTGGCCTTTGACATCTCAATATGAAGCTAACCAGAAAGGCCAAGCCCAAAGGGGGATTTAAAAGGTCCACATTGCACTGTCCCAAGAGAACAGAAGTCCCTCAGCTTTTAGAGAGTGAGGGACCCAGAGAGGAAGTTACTCTATGGAAATATGTGCGGCTTTAAGACTAAAGAAATAGTTTTCAGTGAGACGTTTAAAAGTAAAAATAAAATGCCCTTGTGACTTTACATTCTTCACTCTTCTTTGGTTTAAGCAAAGTCAACAAATCACACTGCTTCTTGGAAGCAGGATGACCCACTGGGCAGAGACAGAGCAAATGCAAATAGATTTGGGTTGCAGTGATAATGTGGTGAATGGAACTCAGCCCACCCCCGCCATCATGCTCTCGATCAGGGTAGATCTGGGGTCAGATTCTTCCAGAAGCAGTGCTTGTAAATGGGAGGAAAGTATTTTCCTTTGAGCGTTGGTAGACTTTCAGCAGAATCTTATTACTTCAGGAACATTCCACACTTCAGTGAACTGTCTCAACAGGCTCACCGCTCCAAATTTAGATCTGATCCTCAAGAATCTTATAATTCTATAGCTCGAGAAAAAAAAAAATTTGGGGGGGTAGAGAGGAAGGAATGGCTCCATTGCAGTTACAATGACTAAAAAATACCCACCAAAGATGGGGACAATGGCTGACAACATCAAAGGAAGAGATTCGGGGAAGGGTGTTAGGTCAAGGCCATCGTGTGAAAAGGTATAGCAGGGAAAGTTTGGTGTCAGAAATCAAGGCACAGGAGACATCACAGAAGACTATGGGTCTCTCTGGCCATAGTTCCAAACCCAGATAACAGTTCATTCTTTTATAGACTCAAAGGAATACTGCAAATAGCTTGAAGAGTAGATAATTTTTATTCCTCTTAGAACTTAGTAGAAGTAAGTTAGGAAGGAAGACTAGCATAATGTTACAAGCAGGGCTGTGATCTCAGAGCTGGATTCAAATGTTGGCTTCACCAAATAGTGTAAATTAGCACAGGTTATTTTAGCCTTTATGCATCTGCTTTTCTGTTTTCTGTATGGTCAGGATGATAGTGATCTGAAACTGCAATGTGATCATGTATAATGCTTGGCACAGTGGTTGTCCTTGGAAGATATTGAATAAATATTGACTATTATTACGTGAACACAGAATAGTTCCTGATGCTAGGAAAATATTTAGAGAATCAACATGTATGGCTTCCACACACTGCACAATAAAAGTGAATAAAGAAGAGGAAACGGTAACTAGGGTGTGATGAGATAAAGGTGCTATGATAGACAGAAAAGATCAAAGGAATGAGAAAAAGAAGAAAAGAATACTCTTCAAGATCTTGAAAAAGATATTCCACAGATGTCCAAATGTTCCCTTCCTGATTTCCAAGCCATGAAGAATAGCACCGCCCGTTCGACGGCCTTGTTTCCATTTACAACCACCGCTGGTCAGAAGCAGCCATGACGAACCCATACTAGTATTAAGGGCTAGGCCGCTGTAGCCCAGCCCCCTTTTTCAACTTGATTGCTGCTCCTAACCACCTCCTATTTTCTCCATGACTAGAAGCCAAGTAGGAGTCACTGGGAGAATACACCAGATCACCTTCATGTATTTCAGCAACAACGTTGAAATCAGAGACAGGCATCTAGAGCAGTCTCCACTCTGGGCAAGAGCAGTTAGAAATGTTGGGTTAAAACAAAAATGGGCAATTAGAACCAGAAATATGCAAACTGAAAGACTGGAAGCATAGAAAGATGAAAATTTTTGGTAGACACAGCTATGAAAAGGCAACTCAAAGTCAATCATCAGAAGGCTAGGGTGACTTTGACAATCAAGATAATGGTGGGTGAAGATAGGAGAATCAGAGATTAGGGAATTCCATAATTCCCAATTAGGGAGTCCCATTGTGGCTCAGCGAAACAAATCTGACTAGCCTCCATGAGAATGCAGGTTCAATCCCTGGCCTCACTCAGTAGGTTAAGGATCCAATATTGGCATGAGCTGTGGTGTAGGTCACAGACACAGCTTGGATCCTGTGTTGCTGTGGCTGTGGTGTAGGCCAGCAGCTACAGCTCCAGTTTAACCCCGAGCCTGGGAACCTCTATATGCTGTGGGTGTGGCCCTAAAACAACAACAAAAAAATAATAAAATTTTAAAAAAGAATCAGAAATTAACAAGAACAAAAGGTGCAAAGCAAGATCATCCAGAGTCACCAGACTCAGCAAATAAAAATACAGGATGCCCAGTTAAATTTGAATTTCTGATAAGCTTAAAATAACAATATTTTTAAACTATAAACATGTCCTGTGTAATGGTTAGGACATACTAATATTAAAAGACAAGTGTGTTTTATCCAGAATTAAAATCTAATTGGGTGTCCTGGGTTAACTGTCAGCCAAATGCAGAGAACTTATGAATTCACTAGCTCTTAGGTAGCTTGTGGGGAAACCAGATTAGTGTCAATGAAATATTTGAAATGGCAGTGGACTGAGAGGAAATTGCAGATACAAAGGGTCAGAGTAAGAGCTGTTATGGCTGGAGATGCCTAGAGCAGGGGAGAACAGATATTAGTGTTAGAGCTATGAACTGAGTGAAAATCAAGTGCCAGTGAAGGGACAGAAAATGGTGAAAATGCTTATCAAAAAGTGAGATGCTGTAGTTCAGCCCAAAGCCAGCCAGAAGGGTCTTGTGGTCATGGAATTTTAAAGTTCCAAAACTTCTGACCCTGATTCTCACTATTTCTCATTTTCCCTCCCCTCATACCAGGAAATTGACACCTTAATTTCAGATAGAAATCTCCTCCAAGTAGTATGGTTCCCACAGGGCAAGCAGTCTTTCTTGATATGGGTAGATTAGGGCACCAATCCTGCCTTAATTCAATAAATATTACTGAATGTTTACAACACATCAGGCACTGCTCTGGGTGCCATATGTGTTTATCAAGTGTATTTTGCTGTCAGCCCACCTGCATCAAACTCACCAGGATTGCTTCTTGAAATGCAGATTCCTGGGCTCCAAATATGCTATAAGCACCTCTAAGGAGGAATCTGAACTTTCACAAGGGCTTGTGAATATTCCTAAATTTTTGAATCACTGATCTACCACCTGTTTTATACAAATGGGTATGTCAGTGCCTTCAACTTCTGAGAAATGATTAGGAGGAAAGCAAAATGCAAATAATGATATCTGGAAAATTAAACATGACTAGTTTGGTTATTAGGTGAACTAAAGGGACTTGCCCAAGCCACACGGCTGGGAAATGTCTGAGATGGGCTCACGTGGACATTTCCTATTTCAAAGGGCAGCTCTTGCTCCACTGTGACCTGCTAATTCCAAACCCTAGGTCTCAAAATAGGATTTGATCTGTCACGCTTTTAGACCAGCGTGACGATGCAGCCAGGTAATGATGGGTTAAGATAGGGGAAAGGAGTGGATATTTATCCTTTTGGTTTATTAAAGTCTGTTAGTACTTATTCTTTCTGCTCTGTTTTCTTTAAGTTTGCTTCAATGCAGACACTCACCTTTATTTTTAAAGCTTATGAGACTTAGTTGCCAACAGAAGGTGCTCTTGATGCACACAGAGAAGCACTGCTCTGAAGAGTGAATTTCAGAGCCTCTCTTACACGTCACTGCAATCCACAGAGACAGACCGAGTTCCATTTACTAACACCTGCATCTGGGCATGTTAACATCTTAACACGTGAGACTTGCTTATTCCCACCATATCTTTTTGAAATAAAACGGGAAGAAGGTTTTATTCCCATTTTACAGGTTGAAAACTTGGAGTTGAGAGGCCATTGATAAATTTCTTTGCTAGGTACTGGACGTTAAAAACTAGACAAAAGCTGAGGAGAAACCCCCACCTTATTTACTCCAACAGAACACATAGAATTCTTCCCTCATTTCCATCCATCCCCTTCCTACAAGGAATTCATTGCACCTTCTTCCTCTCTTTCCCATCACAGCTCCCAAACCAAGGATGACAGAATAGAAGCCTACAACAAAAAGATTCAGAATGAAGTTAGGGGAAAAAGTGATCTCCTAGTGCTCTGCAGCTTTCAGTGACCAACTGGAAACCCAAACTGTGATTCAACTAATCTCTGCAGTTACCGTATGGAGGAATTACCTCAGGTATCACCTGTCCTTCTTATAAAAAGGACTCAGGAGGGAGTTCCCATTGTGGTTCAGAGGTTTACGGACCCTACTAGTATCTATGAGGATGCAAGTTCAATTCCCGGCCTTGCTCAGTAGTTAAGGATCCGGCATTGCCATGAGCTGTGGTGTAGGTCGCAGACACGGCTCAGATCCACATTGTTACGGCTGTGGTGTAGGCCAGCAGCTGCAGCTCTGATTCAACCCCTAGCCTGGCAACTTCCATATGCCGTAGGTGCTGCCCTAAAAAGAAAAGAAAACAAAAAACTCAAGGGGTGTTGAGATGTGCTTGACATCCAACAAGTAAGTGTCAGGGCTGAGAGAACCAAGCCACCTCCCCGATCCCAGGCCCAGAGCTCCTGCTCCTTAAACCAACTACACAGATAGGTCTGCTGACTATTCTCAAACGCGGTCTTTCTCCATTTCACTCTCTGTTAGATGGATAAGCTGCTTCTTTTATAAAAGAACAGTTGCCCTCCAACACCCCCCAAAAGCTTTGCTGGGCCCATTTTTTTTCTGTTTAAAATCCAAAATTCACCAAGTCTGACAGCTACAAAAAAGTAAACGTACAAGGGTCATAGCCGAAAGGGAAAATGAAAAATAGCATACCAAATAAGCTTAAGATTATTATAAACTTAGACTAATATAGCTTCCTCAGGTTTTTTATAAGCAGTCTTTTTTAACTCAGAAAAATATTCATATATATACATATATAGACACACCCTTATAATAAACATAGAAGCACACTGTTCCCAGAATCTTGGGCTTGGCTAAAATATGGTGATATTCTTAGTTCTTAGTATGGGGGGAAAAAGCCTCCGAACACTCCAGGCTTTTTATAGCTCTGGCTCTGGGGCAGCATTTGCTGCAGTAGCAGCCCTGGATAGCAAAGGAGCCAAATAATGCTAATGGGGCAAACAGAATGTAATTGCTTATGTGTGCTGGTTATATCCTGAAACAAATTGTTTCTTAATGCTGAGGTCAGACAGGGTTTAATTAGGAGAAATACAATTGGTGTAAAATTTTGCAGCAGGCTGCTTGTTTGGTGTCATGCCAAGTCAACATCTAGTCTCTCCAAATGGAAATTTTCATTAGAGGCCATTGGCAGCCCTAGTTAGGCTGCGTTTCAACTTTTCCAAGTCTCCTGGTAATGGAAACCTGAAACTCAGCATATCTCTTGCCTAATAAAGGGCCGTCCCCCTTGCATTTACAAACACCTGAACATGTGCACATTGGCTTTCTCTGCCTTTCACACACCCAGCTGCCCCAGTTTCCCCACCAGCAAAACACACATTTCCCATGAGAGCTGCATGAACTAAAGCAATCCTCCTCTTGTCTCGACCGTTTTTCCTCCTTCCACACTCCCACATGAATAATACTTCATCTTCGATCAGCATATTACTGCTTGAAAAATATTTTCGTATGCGTCAACTCATCTAATCTGACCGATAAAAAACTGAGAGGCAAGTGGTTTTTCACATTTATAGGAAGGAGACACAATGAAGGCCACATCTATGACTGGCTAAAACAGATCTCAGGCCTCCTGCCTGTGGGTCCACAGACTTGAGCGCCCACACACAGAAGATACACTAAAGAGCCCAAATGTGTTCGTGTAAATGAGGAACATGCAAAATCACCCATTTGTTGTTTCCTTTGTGCAGCATTTTACATAATATCTAAGAAAAAATAAGTGAAAGGTGTTATCATTCAAAGCTGCACAAATTTCTCCAAGATTTTGCAGACACTATTGGATATGACCTCCTCTCACTCCCTTTTTTTAGCTGTCCCTGTGGCATATAGAAGTTCCCTGACTAAGAATCGAACTCATACCACAAAAGAACTCCCTGTCCCTCCTTTTAATACATATCTTTTCACACACTCATTGGTGCCTGAGGCAGTAATACTGCTATTTACATTAATTTGAAAAGCCTAGATCTTCACACCTTTGAGAATAAGCTTGTATCAGTGTTTCTAATATAAATCCTGTGTCTCAAAACTGCTTAATTTATTTGGAAAACTCTGCTTCCAGGCTGCTATTGTTTCTCTCTCTTCCTTTCTTTTTTCCTTCTAGCTGAAGGCAGTTTTCATTACAGTGACAAAGACCCCACTGTGTTAAAGAAAATTGCACGGAGAGACCCCCCAAATCCATCTACCCAACAAAATCTTAAGTCATTTTCCCTGCAGTATCATATCAGCAGTAACCGTCATGGGTTTAAAGACATATGGGACCAAGTTTTCATTTTTATACGTGGTTCTTATTTGCTGAGACTCAGGCTCCTTGTGAGTTGAGCTACATTTCATTGAGGTGCTGGGCCTCTGGGCTAGAGCTAATGTGCCCTGTTAGGGTCAAGGTAAAGTTCTGCACAGGGCAAGCAATTACTAAGCAATCCTTACTCTCAGCCCTGCTGGGGCCAGAAGGCCATGGGAGATCCCACTGGGAGGGAGCTTTCTGTGCTGCCCAGGATTCGGTCCCAGAGCAGGTTACAGACTGGGAGTTACTGAAACCCGTCCACCATGTGAGGTCTGGCACAGATTTCCAGATAATCTTCTTTCCATAAACTGAAGTCACATTTGGCTCTAGACCATGAAGCCCCTCTTCTACATGAAGCTTATCCCAGAGAGTAAAAGTACTCTGAAATTTGTTTTCTACACAAATACCTTTTCTGGTATTTTAAAATTTTCCTGTGTTAGTATTAGTTTTTCCACAACAATTGTGTATTTCTTCCAGGGCAACTGATCTACAGATATATTGGGGAAAATCTGAGCATAACATGAATTTGGTATGTTTGCTGATGCTCAGTTTTGTCCCCAAGAAACAGAAAATTGCATCCAGCTGAACTGAGCTGCGTGGGAATACGCATGCCCACAGCTCAAACTGTACCGGACACGAGTCCGTGTGCCCAGTGCACAGTGAGGCCAAACAATACCCAAACCTCAGAGTCTGAGAGCAGAGAAAGTTTTATTGCAGGGCCATCCAAGGAGACAGGTGGCTACACCCAAAAAAACCCAACTCCCTGAAGGGTTTCAGCAGAGCATTTTTACAGGCAAGGTGAGGGAGGGGATGGTTGGTAGTTGCAAATTTCTTGGTCTAGGGTGTAGGAATCCTTTGTTCTTGCAGCTGTCCATGTAGGTCAGGTCACAATGCTTCTACAAAACCTCAATAAGACAAAGGTTATTCTCTGTTCTGCAACTTTTTATCTCTGTATTAATGTAGAAGAGTTATACCCTCAAAGATCAGAGCCTTGAGACTGGCCTATCCTGTATATTACAGGCTATAATCACAATTCTTTTTTTTTTTTTTTTGTCTTTTTGCCTTTATCTAGAGCCGCATCCACGGCATATGGAGGTTCCCAGGCTAGGGGTCTAACAGGAGCTGTAGCTGTCGGCCTTCGCCTCAGCCACAGCAATGCGGGATCCGAGCCGCGTCTGCAACCTACACCACAGCTCACGGCAACGCCAGATCCTTAACCCACTGAGGAAGGCCAGGGATCGAACCCACAACCTCATGGTTCCTAGTCGGATTCGTTAACCACTGAGCCACAAAGGCAACTCCTCAAAATTCTTAACTGGAAGCAAAAGCAATAGAATACAAAGCTTAAAGTGAAAGAAGCAGATCTAATACAGAGTCAGATTGGTTCTTTCCTATGACTAAACATCTACCAGCCACACTGGTTCACCCAGTGTGTTATTCCTCAAGACTATATTTTGTTACTCTTTTGTAATTTTGAACTTTTCTATTAACATAAAACAAGAGACAAAACCAAACACACACATACACGCACAATAATGAAACATCCCAAATTTATCTATGTGTCCTGGTTCAAAGTGCCAAGCATTGCATGCAGGTTTTTTTTTTTTTAAAGCACTATCTGTATTCAAAGACTTTCAACAGAAATCACTCAGTTCTGCAGAAGTGGCTCCCTTTGATGCCAGTAGTGGCTGGTTTAGTGATTTCAAACATTGCTACAGTTTCAAATGCATAAAAGAGTTTCCAGGTTATACAGAAGTTAATTAAAGAAGAAGGATATAAAGGATATATACTGCATCAAATTTTCAGTTTTGATGAAACAAGCATCTGCTATAACGTCTGCCTTGAAGGACCTTCATCTCCAAGGCAGAAAAATATGCCCAGGATTTAAGGCTGGGAAAGATCACTTAACTATGATGATTAACGCTGAATGCTGAACCAAGACGATAAGCCATACCATCTCCAGTCTGGCACTTTCTGTGCCATTTCAGACACTCCACTTGTTACCACTTCACAATAACTCACATGCTACAACCCTTTTAAAGCCCCCTCCCACGAGCTAACCCCTAATTTTTTTCAGGGCAAAGTGCCATTTATGTCTTAGTGTTTATGTATTCCATAAGCATTTAACACATTTGAAACTGTTCTGGGTTTTTGCTTTTTGTTGGTTTTTTTTGTCTGTTTGTTTGTTTGTTTTGGTATGTCTCTGAAAAGTTTTTGAATCTTATGCCCACTTATTTTTCCCCATAAGCCCTGCAGTTTTTATTGTACAATTTTGCATGACATGATGATTTTTTAGGGAATATATATGTCCTTTATAGCAGAACTGACTGTATTTGATTAACATCTGGGCATGACATGTCTTTTAATATTTTAAATACTCTGGGTTAGAGATTTCTAATCTAATATACCCCAAGGTAAACTCCTGATTATTTCTCCGCTCGGTTTCACCCACAGTTCCTCTCCTATGAATTAAGAGATGGCTCCATCCTTTCACCGGCCCAGCTTAAAAACCCAAGAGCTATCCTTGAGCCTTCTCTTCAACTTAACCCACATCTTGATGGCTTTTTATTTTCAGAATATATCACTTGTCAACGTCCTCACTGCTTCCAAGTCCCTGGATGATTCTAACAGCCTCTATATTTGTCTGACCCACAACCCTCACCCAAGTCTATTTTAAACCCAAGAGCCAAAATGCTCCTTTCATAGATCGTGTCACTTCCCCAACGACCCTCCAGTGGCTTCCCGTCTCACTCCAAGTAGGAGCCAGAGGAGCACAGAATCTGCACCGCCCACCCGCCCCATCTGCTGAGTTTCCTCCCCAGCATCTTGTCCCACAGCTCTTCCTCTAGCTGATGCTGCCACACCTGCACTGCCAGAGCACTGGCCATACTTCCACGTGCCATGTACTCTCTTTTCCTCACTGAGCACCCTGTCTGAAATAGGATCCACCCAGGTAGGTGAGTGGCCGCCTCACCCACTCACCCATTTCAGGTCTCTGCTCAAATGTCACTTTCCCAGCACATTATTTAAACTGAGCCTCCCTTCCCCTAATACTATCATCTTCCCAATCTTATTTTTCTCAATAGCATCATCAATCATATCCATCCTCCTACATAAGTTTCTTGCTTTGCTTCCCATCTCTTTCACTGGAATATAAGTCCCCTGAGCACAGAGATTTGTGTCTTATTAACTGCTCTCTCCTTAGCTCCTAGAGCAATGCCTGACGTATGTTGGATACTCAATAAATATTTGTTGAATAAATGAAATAAGGGATTTGTCTCTCCATGTGAGATAAACAGGGGAACAATAAGGACCAGTGGGCAAAAGTTATAAGGAGGCTCAATCTAAGAAATTGTACTTCAACAATCCAGTGTGTTTCTTGAGACTAAAGAGGAATCCTCTGTCACCAGAAGTGTCTGTGAGGGGTCTGAAGCTCCACAAACGGGCAATGCAGCATGGGAATTGATGATCATATTCTGCCTGAGAATAAACAGTACCTGAGTTCTCTTCCTGTGATGAGCGGCTTTTGATTCCTGTTATTTGTGCATTCATTCCTCCAAAAGGGCTGGTACCCCCTCCATTTTCTCATAATTATTAGTAGGAGAGGAAAGAGATTGTGTTATAATGAAAAATACACTCCACCACATATATATTCCAAATAACCCACTTATCACCTTGTCTGTCCCACTTGCCTCAAAGGACTATGACAATAACCAAATAAAGTATTTATAGAGATGCCTTGGAAAAATAACTCAGTAGACACAGCAACAAAAACACTTCTATACAATGTGCTCAGAGCCTAACATCTTTCGAAATGTACAACTTCTGTACAGCAATACCACAGAATGAGGTCCCTGCCTTACAAGGTGTTTAAGTATAATTACGAATGTTTTCCATACCAAAGCTAGGCAGGAGAAAAGAAACTCGTTATCTGTTCAAAGAAAAAGCTTTTTGTGTTCCCTGGGATTAGGGATGCTCGCAATGATAATCTGTGGCTCTTAACATGAACAATTTCTTAGTGGACATAATAGTCCTCAATATACCATCAGTACCGATATAATATTAATATCAGCCTTGTTCAACTCTATCAAGACTTACAAACTTAACTCCATCCCAAGCAGAGACATGCACATTTTGCCCATAGAAACAGACTTTGGGGAGGCACGATAGACAAAATTCTGAGAGGCATATGCAACCAAATGCAATCACATCAGGAAGTTCCACACCCTAAGAAAGCCAGGAACTGATGAAGCTCCTTTACCACAGCCTGCAAGGTAATTAAGGGGAAAACTGTTCACAACTTTACATCGTCTTTGATGAGTTTATGGTCTTTCCTGTCTACTGCCAGCTCTCCCAGGTACTACAACTGACTCAGACAGATGCATGGAAAAGCCCCAAGCCCTTGGATTTCTTCCAAGTGATTTCACAGGCGTGGTAATCTCTCAAGGAAGGAGGATGAAGAAAGAAACTAAATAAAATGGACACTTGGGACTACTGGCTCTTTTCAACCTCACTTTCCCAATTTCCTAAGATATGGCCAACTCACCCTGTGCCCATCTGCGCTTTGCTCAGTGGCCATTGTGTTTGGGGGGGGGCAGGGTGGAAGAGTGGTGTTGGCAGCCACAGGTGCTCTTTCCTGGAAAAGGAGTTGCAGTTCCTTCTTAGAGATGAACCGAGCTAATAAGCTAGGGTACTGTCAGGGCATCATTGGTGACGGACAAACCAGCTGCATTCTTGTGTAGTTGAACATGGAGAAAAGGAGAAAGAGCCTTTCCCTACAGAAGAGCAGAAGGTGATGGTCCATGAACGCCATGGGGGCAGGGCTCTGGGGACAACCTGGTGGTCATCAGTGCGCCACTGTCTGAGGGATGCATGCCCTTCAAAAGCCTTCCCCAAAATGATGGTTTTCCAGGGCTGTGAGGATACCAGGGAGCCTGGAGGAGCTGAGCTGGGAACCTCTGAAAGCACTGCTATTTGCATGCAGTTCAGAGGAGTGAGCTGTTTAAAGGCAAAGATTTTAGCTGCACTGGGAGCTTTGGCCTTTTCAGCAAAGAGACCCAAGAGACTGCCTGTCAAAACAGAAGTCTCTTGCTAAAACTACCTTAGCTGAGAAAGCAGGGTAGTGGGGGGGGCTAGAGGTGGGGGGGGAGACAGAGGGAGGGTCAGCTCTCCCCGCTGCCACAGTCTGGGAAACAATGTGCAGGAAGAAGGAAGGGGGACTGGGGCACACCGGGAGGGATAAAGGAATAGAGGAGTGGCTGTGTGTGTCTCCAAATGTATCTCCCCCTGGACAGCGCATTGTGGCAACGAAGGTTTCTAAAAATTCATTAATTCAGTTTCACAAATAAGAAAGCAGTTTTCTTTGCCATTCCCCTGATTACATCTTCCCTGTTCCCTGTTCCACCTGATTCTCTCCATACTGATTCCCACTGAGAGATTGACGTGGAGGTGCAGACTGAGAAACAGTTGGGCATTCTGCTCTTTCTCTGCTCTCTTTCCTTTTTAAAAAATTGTGTCAAAGCCCCTTTCCCTCAGTAATCCTTGATATTCCCTCTGGAGCTGAGTTAAGATTTAATTGTGAAATTTGCATAGTAACTCAGCAAATAAATTCTGCCGTCTCTCATAGACCTTTCACTGCAAAGGACCGTTTTTGGTTCTAAATCACTTATTTCGAGATCTCAACTGCATCAGCATTTTGTACCCCAGCGGCAGGCAGAGGTGGTGTTTGGCTTTTATGACTCTGTGTAGAGCAGGCAGAGGGAAAGGCTGGACTGGGAGTGGAAGTGCTTTTTTCACCTGCTGGTTCTAGGAGGAAAACATCTGTGGTAACAGCCTGGTGCCCGGGCCACTCCCAGGAAACCTCACGTGTCTCTTCTGCTCTCAGCACATGTCATGCTAGGAAATCCAAAGAAGGAAGCAGAAAGTGAATGCAGGTGTGACGCAGAAATTCCCAATATTAGATGGTTATGGCAAAGACGTGGGGAAGGACTCTGGCGAACCATGGCCCAAGGGGAGTTGTATTCCTGTGGAAATAGTAAGGGCCCAAAAGATGATGTGTTCCCAGTCTAGCCCACTTAGAGGTCTTGGGCTCCATCTGGGACTCAACTCAGAAAAATAAAGAGGTTTGTTTTGTTTCCCCAGGTTGAAGACGTTCTCAAATCTGGGTCATTGTAAATATGGTTGTTTGGTTAAACTGAATAAAAACAATTTCACCAGAGCCAAGAAAATGAAGCCGTTTGCTATAATATCTTTACATGTTTTGTTTCAGCATCACAAATAGCTTCCCCTTTCTCCGCTGGGTCCAATGTGAGCGTGATTCAGATCACAGCGGCAGTCAGAGTGTGCTCCGTGACTATGACGATGGGAGAAAGAAAGAAGTATCAACAGAGGAAACCAAGGAAGAATATAAGAAAGCCTAAAGAAAGCGAGGAAAAAGTATAATTGATTATTCACCCTAAGTACACAACGTCTCGGCCTAGAAATACTAAAACGTAAGTGATACTAAGCGGAAGGCCGTGTTTGACCTTCACAGCACCGCTGTCTCTTAAAATTTGGGGGTCTTGGAGTTCCCGTCATGGCACAGCAGAAATGAATTTGACTAGGAACCATGAGGTTGCAAGTTTGATCCCTGGCCTCGCTCAGTGGGTTAAGGATCCAGCATTGCTGTGGCTGTGGTGTAGGCAAGCAGCTATAGCTCCGATTAGACCTCTAGCCTGAGAACCTCCATATGCTGCGGGAATTACCCTAAAAAGACAAAAAAAGACCAAAAAATTGGGGGGTCTTCAAGAAGGAAACCCTAGTACTCTCTTGAGAAACAAACTATTTATCTGGGTAATCAGAGCTTAAACTGCTAATGAACCAAAGTTTGAGAGTTAGTTTTCAAGAATACTGTCACTGTTTTAAGAAAAAAATTTGCAAAGAATAAACAAGGAATTTTATGCAGATAACTTGCATTCACCTAAAAATTTGAAGATTGATGATCAAACGCAAGCCCTGTAGTCATATTTCTTTCAAACGACTGATTTCAGTTCCTTATTTATTCTGTAGCTGATCAAAACATGGTGCCCTAATTTTCAAGTTCTGCTTGTCAGCCCCAGGAGATCAGTGAAAATCTGAATTCCACAGAGGAATCAAAAGTCAGCGGATCTCTACCAGATGCATATCTCCCCACTGATATATGCCACATGGTCCTTCAATACAAGAGCTTCCTTTTCTCCTCTTTTCCAAACTTGAGGTAATGTAAATTTCTAGGATTCAATTTGAACTGCTTTTTTCTCCCCGACTCTATAACAAAATCAATAATAATTTTTTCCCAAGGAAATGTTATCACAAGAAATCATTACGAATATAATCTAGATATTTAGGTAGATGAACAATACCTATTTGAAACCAATTCCAGGCCTGTAAGTGAAACACACGTAATAGTTATATTTAAATTAGGAATATAAAAATGTATCTATTCTATCAGTCATTATTGTTTTGGAAATTCTGGCTAATGTAATGAAACTACATATATATATATAAGTGTATATATATATATATAAAATATTTTTAAGCTTGAATAGTGGGAGATATTGTTTATATGCCTAGAAACTCAAAAGATTTCATCAAAGATCTGTAAGAATTAATACCAAGATAGTGATGAAGTAAGGAAGGTTTTTTTTTAAAAAAATCCATTCACTATAGCAATATAAGTAAATTTCCAAGAAAATGAGAAGAAACAGAGGTAAGCAAGAGCAGCAGAGAGAGCGTCCTTGCAGAAACCTGCAGAGCCTCCACATTCCAAATCCCAGGAACAGAAGCTGGGAACAGAATGTGAAGGCTGAAGGCAGGAAGATGAGTTGAGAGTCAGAACTCATAACAACAAACATTCTACTCTCCACTCCGGTTCCAGCAAATTGCATGTGGAACCCAGGCTTTGAAAGCCACACTCCTTTATAAAATTATGACTCTTAAATTAAAAAAAAGGAAACGAGTGGGTGTTGACTGCAAAGCAAATTCACTCATTTTTGTGGTCTCAGAGGTTAATGGCCACCTCCCTATTTCATCTAAAGCTGCTAGTCCATGTATAGGACAAGTCTTGCAGTAAACATTAGAGCTGCTCAACATAACAACGTGAACAGGTTACTTGAGGGAAGAATGGAATGTATAAGAGAAAGACAAGATAAGCAACGCAGAATATAACATGAAGGAACTTTAAAGGAATAACAGCCTCTCATTAGTATCCTCAAAGAAATTAGGAAGACATTAATTTAACACACAAGAACAGGGAGCTCCCACCATGGCGCTGTGGGTGAAGAACCTGACTTTGGCACCTTGGGTTGCTGTCGAGCTATGGGTTCAGGCCCCAGCCCAACGCAGTGGGTTAAAGGTTCCAGTGTTGCCACAGCTGTAGCTTGGATTCTGTCCCTGGCCCAGGAATTTCCATCTGCCATAGATGCAGCGATAAAAAACAAAAAACAAAACAAACAAAAAACAAGAACAGGTTTACATTACAGAAAAAAAAACTATATATATATATATATATATATATATATGAAATAGGAAAACAATGATCTCTTCACAAGAAAAATATTTTGATCGAAGAATTTCACAGAGTGTCTAGAAGATAAAAAAAAAATTCTCATACAAAAGAAAACTAAAAGAGAAATGAAAAATACATGAGGTAAAAGAGAAGTGACAGAGTCGATTACTTTAGGAGTTAAAGTACCTGACTAAGAGGCATTTCAGAGAAAGAACACAGAAAGCAGAAGGGAGGTTATTAAAGAAATGATATAATAAAGATTTCTCAGAGCCGTGGAAAGACAGGAGTTGCCAGGATGAAAAGATCCACGGAGAATCCCCAACATAATGAATGTCAACACCCTCACAAGTGGTTTCATCACAACGTCAGAAATGAAGAGACCATTCCAAGAGCTTCCAGGGAAAAAAGCAGGTCACAGATATGGGAATTAGATCAGCGTCCATTGTCCCATCCAGAACACTGTATACAAAATGTAATGGGGCTTAGCTGATAATGTGCTAAAGGGAATAACATTTACCACTGAATTCTATGCCCGGGCAGGCGGTCGCCCCTCCACCCAGGCAGAGGATGAAAGAGACACTCAGAAGAAGTCAAAGCAGAGTGTCCTCCAGACTTGGGGACACCAGGCACCTCCTGGGTTAGATCTGGAGGCCATCTCACAAATGGGATTTGAGTGAGAACCTGCACATCAACCTTGAGGTTCCAGCCCCTTCCCCAGTGGTTACCAAGATATGGACAAAGGAATGGACAAAGAAGTTGTTTTCTTTTTTTTTGTTGTTGCTTTTTAGGGCCATACCCCCAGCATATTGAGATTCCCAGGACGGGGGTCAAATGGGAGCTACAGCTGCAGGCCTATGTCACAGCCACAGCAACACAGGATCCAAGCCATGTCTGCAACCTATGCCACAGCTCACGGCAACGCCAGATCCTTAACCCACTGAGCAAGGCCAGGGATCAAACTTGCAACCTCATGGTTCCTAGTCAGATTTGTTTCCACTGCACCACGATGGGAACTCCAAGAAGCTTATATTCTGTGGGCAGAAGATTGGAGGATTCCTCTCTGAGGACCCAGATGAACCCAGAAAAAGAGACAGAAACTAGCCTTTAATGTACTCCTGACAGAAAGGCTGGGTCTCCACCGTCTCTCTGGACAGTGAAGACAACCGGTCAGCAATCCCACATTTTCAGGGCGAAAGCTGCACCAGGAAAGACAAAGAGATGAAAACAAACAAGCTGGAAGGGGATTTTTGCATAGACAGAGTGAATGCAGACAGGGTTGGCAAAAGGACTTCCAAAAATATTCTCAGTGAGGTAAAAGTAGGCATTAATCCATAAAATGAGAATAGTAAGATATAAAAATAATAATGAATAAAAAAGAGGCCTTAGAAATTAAAGTATGATAGTGGAAATTTAGAGAACATAGTGATAGAAAGTATGAAAAACAGGCTTAGAAAAATCTCCCAGAAAGTAGAATAAAAAAAATCAAAGATATGGCCAACATAAAAAGACATAAAATTATAAGATCCATCTAGACTGCCCAGTATCCAAGTATTAGGAATTTCAGAAAGGATACCAAATTAAATAAAAAAGAGGAGAGATATAAAATTTTTGGATAAAAATGTCCAGTCCATTAAGTAAAAATATCCTCACCAATTCATATAATTTTGACATTATTTAAAAGTATACACCAGGTGGAAAAAAATACTAGAAATTTCCAAAAAAAAAGAAAGAAAAAGAAAAAAAGTGTCCACATATAAAGGGATCAGGAGTATGAATAGTAATGACTTCTCAAAAGCAACATGAGAAGCTGAAAGACACTGAAGAAATTTCTTGGAAGTCCCATGAAAAATTATTTCTAACCTAGAATTCTAACTCAGCCAAATTATTAATCGAGTGTGAGTACAGAATAACAATATTTTCAGCTGGTAAAAATACATGCATAGGATCTAAAAAAAAACAACTGAAAGTGGTGCTTCTTCAAACTAAGAGATAAGCCAAAAGAGAGGAAGGCACGGAGTTCAGTGAACAGTGGCAGAAGCAGAGGAAATTTCCTGCTGAAGGTCCAAGGAAGACTCCAGAGATAGCTGCACGTCAGGCTCAGTCGATCATCCATCCACACCGGGACAGGAAGACCTTCTGAGATAAATAATTGAACAGAGAGATTCCCTGAGGTATGGGGAAGAAGTTATAGTTGTGTGATTAATAAGTGAGAAGTTTCCAGAAAAATAAGTGAAACAAATGTAAAATTAGGGTGAAGAGGGAACTCCAAGGGAAGAAGAAACTGACCAGAAATGTTGACTTCCTGTGATGAAGTGGTGAACATTGCGATATATGAACACTGATCTCTTCTAGGGCCAAGGTCCTGAATTGTAAATGTGTGAGAGTTCTCTGAAAGTGCAGATTTGGAGACAAAGGGACCAGATTCACAGGAACCGTCTAGACTCCAAGTAAATGAAGATGACTTCAGCACTCAGGAGCTGGGAAGGCACCAAGGTGAGGCACCTGATCGGTACTTTTTAAAAACAGAGACAAGGGCCACTTATTGCTGGTGGAGTGGTTGGAGCTGCCAGACATTTGTGCCCACCTGCAAAGTGAGTGACTATAAACAAAGAATGCCTAACATGTATGTATTTGGAAAATGCTAAGGCTTTACTCAAAACTACAAATTTCTATGATGAATGGAAGTCATTTAATAAATGATATCAAAGGGCAAAAAGTTTTTTTCAAACAAGAATTATTCTTATCTTCTTAGGTCAGATTTGTATGTTAAACATTATTTATTGAATTTATGAGGCCCCAGCTTTTTCCTTAAAGACCCAACTAAAGAAATAAACAAGCGAATTTTGACAGAAAGCGTCTTGGGCTGATGCTGGGGAAAAGGAAACTTCCCAAATACCACAAATCTGCTCAGCTAACCAATGGGACACTAGGTCCATTTGCATATTTCTCGAGGAGGACAACTCTTTTTGAAGTAATTTTCACCCCCAGACTCTGGAATAAATTGAGAGTAGAAAGGCCAGATGAGAATGCATGCAAATTTGGGGTGCACATTTGATTATGAACCTAAGATTGGTTGACTTAAGCAATTCTGCTTTAACATTTCACTAATTAGGTAGGGGACAGCTCTGATTGTGATGAGATTGTCCCACTCTATCTCAGATTTCCTAGGAGACACATTAATTAAAGCAATTCTCCTTCCTCGTGAACTGAAACCTCACAGAGGCCAAGTGTACCTCCCCCATCTTCATCCTGTCATATACCCAACTCTGTACCTTCCCCTAGAGAAAAAAAAGAAGACGAGTACAGGCCAAAAATAGGAGGCAGAAATAGCATGGCAACCCTGGTAAGGTTGTATGGACATTTTTAGAAAATTCCAAAAGGTACAGACACAATAAATCACCAAGGGCTCAGAAAGACATGACATGACAGATCTTTCTATAACCACGGGGAGAGAAATACCATCAAACAAAAACTTTCTAAACGTAAATGTATAAAAGCCATATGCAAATGCATGAGCTAAGTACCACCATAGGACACACAAGAAGAATTAAAATTAGGTATACATCATCACTTACATGTCTACTGAGACTATTGTTCATGAAGAAGCACTGTAACAAATATCGAAGAAGTCCCTGTGCCGACTGGTGGGTAGTGCAGTGTTGATAAGGACGCAGGACACTTGATGTGCTTCTGGTTAACTCCCGTCCATCATGGGCCATGTCATGGGAAAACCGTGGAATCAGAGGACAACAGGACTTCCCCTTCACCATTATCGTCAAGACACTCTCAGAAGTACACTCACACATTTGAGATGTTGGGCTTTGACAGAGAGCATGCAATAAAGTAGGGAGCGCTCAGACTCTGGGATGAGGCCAATCTAAGCCTAGATTTCATGTCTGTGACTTCTGATCTGTCATCTCCTAAGCAGCTTCTGACCACGCTTCCTTATATTTAAAATGTAAATAATAACAGTGCTTCTGACCACGCTTCCTTATATTTAAAATGTAAATAATAACAGTGCTTCTGACCACGCTTCCTTATATTTAAAATGTAAATAATAACAGTGCTTTGCAATTTTTGAGCCAATGAAATAATCGAAAGTTCTTTACATTAATTCTATTGTCCTTAAGACAGTCCTTGGTATACGGTAGCCTTACCACGATCAGCATAAATCAAAAGACCACACTTCCTTGGTCCACTCAGTATATTTTAGGAGTGGGGAGGTACAGGGCATCAGCAGAAAAGAGGCGATCAGATGATGCTCAATAATGCATGTTAAGCAAACTAAAGTGAATGCTTCTTTTATTGAGTTAACAGACATTTATTGTCAACTGTATGATAGAAATCATCTCTATTTTTCATATTCCTAACCTTATCTAACAAAACTATCATAATATAGGGAGGAAGCTTTGCAGGGTTAGTCGTATTTGGAATTAGTTTAATATATGTATATGTACTTACAATATATATACTGTATTGATGTCCATTTAGTTGCAGAGAGAGAGAGAAGAGAGAGATCAATCTTTCTATCTAGGGATCCTGAAGCCAAGGCACCAATAGTTACTAATCTCCGATATGTATCCCCAAGTCCCTACGGACCTATCAGATGATTAAAAGTGGACGTACACAGCCCATGATATGGTCGTAAGGGTGTGCTGAATTGTTAAGACTCAAACAAGGACCTCTAAAAAATCTTTTTGTTGGAAGCTGTACATAGAAGAAGAGAAATCAAGTGGGTATTAAGACCTCACCATGCATTTTCCAGACGTGAAATTTGTACAGATTTTACTGAAGGTCTCTTAGTCAGCTCAGACTGCTATTTTTAAAAATATTACCACAGACTGGATGGCTTAAACAACAACCATGTCTTTCTCACGGTTCTGGAGGCTGGGAAGTCCAAGATCAAGGTACTAGCGGATCTGGAGTCCCTCTTCCTGGTTTGCAGACAGCTATATTCTTATTGTATTCTCACATGGCACAGGGAGAGAGCTCTGGACTCTTCACCCACTTAAAAGGGCACTAATCTCATACATGAGGGCTTCACCTCCCTGACCTCATGACCTCTCAAAGACCCTACTTCCAAATACCATCATATTGGGGACTCAGACTTCAGCATGGATTTGGGGAAGACACAAATATTTAGTTCATAGCAGTTCTCCTTAGTCTTCTAGTAATTTCTCTGAAACCTCAATACCCTTTAATGGATTTGGGGTCATTCCAATTTAAGGAATATGGCACACACCAGAAAGAGCATGTGAGGGACTCAGGAGACTCGTGTTCCAGATGAGTGGACCTCAGTTTAGAAGACATGGTCTTACTCCTCACTACATTTCGGCCACGATTTATAGAATAAATCCTTCAATCTTCCTAAATCTGCTTTATTTTCTTAACAAAGTAAGATGAATGGTTCTCATATACTTGCTTCAGAGAAAGTCACAAGCACAGAGAGAGCAATTTAAAGTGGGGTGGGGGAGTGGATCAGAGGAATGAAGATGGGTGGCTGGAGGAGAGCACAGCTCTGGTTGTTTTGCTGCACCTTCTGCTAACACTGGACTCCTGTACAGCCAAGCCCTCACAGCTCCTAAACCTGCAGGTTCTGAAAAGAGGAACGCAGGTCAGTCTTCAATGCTCTGTAGCAAAACCAGGGTAAGAACTCAAGGCAACTGAACACAGCTGGCAAGCAAGAGGAGAACTGGTTTAGTGAGGAATGTGGTTGGGCTCCATGGGTTGGAGAAAATGGGAATCAGGATGGGTGGGGTTTCTTGGCAGGCTCCTACAGAAGAGGTGGGGAAAGCTCCCACTGTCCAAGTGGGATTCAAGGGACACCTTGATAGAAGGTGTGAGGGCCTTCTTATTTCACCTGAACCATTATTTCCATTCCTGCCTTTTACCACAATCATCAAGACACTCATTTGTATCGGTACTTGTGTTGATCTCTCAACAGCAGTGTCTTTATGGCTCCAATTCAAATTCATGTGGGTGCCTAGAAAGCGGTGTTACTCTTTTGAAAGCCGTTTCAGGACTGCTGCCAGCCTAAACCCCCGGGCACCTTGCTTGGGATGTCTTCAGATAAAAAGGAACAAGATTAAAGAAATACATACCTGCATAATTTAAAGGCATACAGACATAATATTTCTAGAAACCTCTTTTTTTCTCTTTTTAGCATCTATAGCATATGGAAATCCCCAGACTAGGGGTCAAATCGGAGCTGCAGCTGCTGATGTCCACCACAGCCACAGCAATGCTGGATCCTTAACCCACTGAGCAAGGCCAGAGATCAAACCTGAATCCTCATGGCCATTATGTCCAGTTCTTAACCTGCTGAGGCATGATGGAAACTCCAGAGACCCTTTTCTAAGTTATAGAAAATCCAAGTTTCTAAATGCCTTGGTTGAGTTCACCTCTAAATATCTCTGGGGAAAGTATGATGCCTGTTAATCCCCTCTTCTGCTTCCCCAGCTCAGGGCTTAGAAACACAGAAACTATCCCCTTGAAAATCCACAAGATAAGCCTTCCTTCTGCCTTTACTTCTTCAGTCACTGGGGAAAGGCTAGGAATGTATGGACAATAACTATGATATCATAATATACCTGCAAGAGTAAGTTTTCTATAATAAAGACACACTTATTTCTGTACAGAGGAGAGTATTACTATTTAGTTTAGAGATGTTTTAAGAGGCCTTTTAAAAATATAGATATAAAGTAAAAATGAGTGCACAAAATAAATTCAGGCTTCCAAAGGATATTTGTGACTTTGGGGGGAAACTGGATGAATATATAAAGCAAGACGTGAAAGTCCATTATGGGTTTTTAGAACTGGTTGAGACAGAAACTAAAGAACAGAAATCAATGGTCATTTCTAAGCCTCAGACAAAGTTAATAGTTACTGCCTTAAGAATCTGATTATAGTTAATCCTCCAGTGCTAATTTTCTTCAATATATTTATTAACAACCTGGAAGTGCAAAATGTGCTGATAAAAAATAATTACACAGTCTGTCAAAGCTGGGAGAAATTGTGAGGAAGGCAGAAATAAGTCACCAAGGTGGCCAAGGAAAGAAATTCAGCTTAGATAAGGAAAAGTAATGCTACATTGGAAATCATTTTCAATAATCTTTCCAAAATCCCTTAAAGTGAATATGAGATGTTAGAGGGAGGCCATTACATGAAGCAACAGCACAGCCCCACACCCCCTCGATTCTAAGGACCAAGTTCAGTTTTAGCCAGATCAGTTTAAATAAGACATAGCAGAGTTCAGAAATAGCCTGAAAAGGATGACCCAAGTCATAAGAGGAAAAAAAGGCTGAACATGCTGTTCTGGGGAGAGATGTTAACACATAATAAGTTCAGTGTGGTCTACCTTGACTCCAAGAATTGGAGTGAATAATTGGAAACAATTGCCGTACCTTAGCTGTCCCTTGGATTATTCACAATTCATTGTACAAATAGCTATTCTGAAATATTACCTCCCTAAACTGTGCCTTCAAAATGGGTCAATTAAATCAAAACTCCTCAATTAAAGAACTTAAAAGACTGATCTATTAATTCTATAAATCATCAAGAGAAGGGGGAAAGGGTTAAAATCTAAGTAATGGAAACTTTGCCCTGTGTTCTCATCTCATTCTTCTGTTCCCACACTTCCAACGACTCATGGAATCTGTCACAAAGGACCAGGTTCAAGTGTTCTGCTTTACTACCAGCCAAATACTGTTTAACTTCTTTAAAATTTGGTTTTTGACTCTCTGACTTTCCAATTAAGAGGGCCGAGCTCTGGTTTTGCTTTTACAAGAGAAAGAACAGAAAAACTATTGATATATAAGTAGATCTGTTCATTTTGTAGCACATTCGTTGAACCTGTGCCATCACTTGTAATCTTTGTGGATTTAGACTATCCAACAGCAAGCGTGACTCCAGAATGCTAGCCTCTACATTTCTGAATCAGCTCTTCATTCCCAACCAGTCAAATGATACAGATGCTGGAAATACAACCTTGGCTCTTTTGCTATACATCAAATTAAAGTATAACAAATTGAGTAAGGCATCACAAAGAATCCAGAGATGCCTATCTTCTGGACCTTCTTGAAAAATTTTCCACTGAAAAAACCGTCATGGGGATGAATAATAAGATGACAAAGTAAAGATAATGCTGCCTCTTTCTTTTCCTTTCTGTAAACCAGAATCAAGGCAGAAGAGGGGACAGAAGAAGAGGACCAAAAGAAATACTGCTTTTCCCATGAAAAGAGAATCACTTGGAACCCAAATATGTACATATTCAGCCAGAGCAGTGAAAAATTGCAGCAGAGTGAAGGAGGACACCATGAGAGGATGTTTGTTCCTGTCAATCTCAAAGAACTTCTCCAAAGTAGTTGTCCAGGGCTGTCAGACTTGGGAGCCCTGACAAATGGCCACATACTTAAGGCTGGGGACTGACGGGCTATAACTGGAATATAGAGGGACCATGGGAAGCCACCCTTGCATGGACTTGAAATCACGACACGGTCTGGGAAACCCCAGCCTTTGAAATTGGAGTAATGTGACTGTATTAGTTTGTTTGGGCTGCCCTAACAAAGTACCATAGACTGGGTGGCAGGAACCACAGAAACAGATTGCCTTGCAGTTTTGGAGGCTCAGGGTCCAAGATGAAGATGTCATCAGAACTGGTTCTTTCTGAAAGTGCCCAGGAAGGATCTGGTCCATGTCTCTTTTGTAGATTCTGGTGGTTGCTGGTCATCCCTGGAGTTTCTTGGCATGTAGATATATGGCTCCTGACACTGCCTCTATCATCACACAGTTTCTCTTCTATGTGTTTGTCTCTATGTCTCTTCTCTTAAAAGGACATCAGTTATACTGGATTAAGGGTCTACCCTACTCCAGTATGACCTCATCTTAACTCATTTCATCTGCAATGACCTTAATTCCTAATAAGGTCACATTCTGAGGCTCCAGGAAGGACATGGATTTGAGGGAACACTGTTCATCATAATTCTATGATCCAGGGTGGCTAGTACCTTCAGGTTTCCAGCAGAAGCAATAGAAAAATGGAGGAAAATACTATCATCCCATGCCTTATATTATTACTCATCCTGAAAGTGGAACCATCATCCAGTAACAATTGATACAGATCAAAATTATGGAGTCTAGGCTTCAAATAAAAGAAAAAGAGAAAAGAATCTCTAGTGTAAATACATACATACATACATAATATAATCAGGTACCCATGAGAGATAAAACAAGAATAAAAATTAGCTTCAGACTTCTCTACTGAAGCATTCAGACTGAGTCATATACGTTCACAGAGAAAGAAAGCATGATTCAAGAAGGTATGCCTTGTTTTAATATTACTTAAAAAGAAAAGCAATTGGCACAGAATATGATACTCATAACATTTTGAAAAGAGTTAATAGAGGACTGGAATACAATTTAGCAAAACTGAGTAGAGTTAAAAATGTTCCTACTCTTCAACCTTTTGAATCACCCCTAAGCACATGAGGCTTTTGTACACGTAACAGTGAGCAGCTTACAAATGTTCAAGGAACCACTGTTTACACAGACCCTATACTGAAAGCAACCTAAATATTCAACAATAAGAAACTGTTATATTTCAGGAACTGGCAAACTATATTTGTAAGGGATCAGAAAATAAATATTTTCAGCTTTGCAGGACATATTGTTCTTTGCCTGCGCTACTTAACTCTGCTGTTGTTAAACAAACAAACAAACAAACAAAACAAAAAAAGTCATAAATCATTCATCAATGAATGGGAATGGCTGTGTTCCAAGAAAGCTTTATTTACAACATCAGGTGACAGGCTAGATTTTGGGAACCCCTTGTGCCCAAGGAATTAACAAAAATTAATTGAAGAGTGCTTTAAGGGAAAAAAGATGAATAAAGAAGCTGTAGTTAAAGCACTGTCAGATAAAATACTTAAACCTGTGAATTTCTTTCAAACCCAGATGTAGGTACTAGGTACAAACAATTGGCTACTTGCAAAAGAACAAAGAGTCATGAATTTTCCAATAGATTGGAGCCAATGACAATATGTACATTATTGATGAAAATGTCAAACTAATACTTAACGCACTATACCCAGAAGAAACATTTTAATTTTCCAAAAGTTCCATCTCCATAAAAATACATTTCTTTTTTAAGAAAATAAATTTCCACTTGAGGAAATAATTTCAAATTAAAATAGATTTCTTCAAAATATTTTAGTAAGTTCAAAAACAAATATTTAAGAGGATAGAATTTTAATTGCAAAAAAGTCAGCAACTTCCCTGTTTTGTTTTGTTTTGTTTTTGTTTTTGTTTTTGTTTTTTGGCTTCACCCACAGCTCATGGAAGTTCCCAGGCAAGGGATGGAATCTGAGCCACAGTTGCAATCTGTACCACAGCTGATTCCTTACACACTGCCCTGGGCAAGGAATCAAACCTGTACCGTTGGAGTTCCCGTCGTGGCGTAGTGGAAACGAATCCGACTAGGAACCATGAGGTTGTGGGTTCAATCCCTGGCATCGCTCAGTGGGTTAATGATCCGGTGTTGCCGTGAGCTGTGGTGTAGGTTGCAGATGTGGCTGGGATTTGGCTTTGCTGTGGCTCTGGCTTAGGCCGGCAGCTGTAGCTCCGATTAGACCCCTAGCCTGGGAACCTCCATAAGCCGCAGGTACGGCCCTAAAAAGACCAAAAAAAGAAACCTGCACCACTGAAGTGATCCAAGACCCTGCAGTCAGGTCCTTAACCTGTTGTGCCACAGTGGGAACTCCAGCAATTTCCCTATTATATTAAAAAATAAGCTCCTCATATTATCTCTCAGTAGAAGCGACACTCAGACAATCTCTTGTTAATCCTCTAACAGACCGATCACTTGCTCCATTTCTGGCCACTGAAAACCCACAGGTGTAGAGAAGAGCTGGGGGGTAATTACATATTTATCAATTTCTGAAAAATTAGATTCAAAGCTATGAACAAAATAAAGAATAATTTTAAAAACTATGCATGAACAAGTATCTACTGAGTACATATCTGGTGCCTTGCCAGTTCATGGCTGAGGATGAGGATTATCTCACTCTACAAATGGCAAAGGAATTATGTGGAGAAGTCTTTGGAGATAGATAAAGGAGGTGGAGTAATTACCAGATATGGTGGTATTAACAACAACCACAACTGAACTGTGATAGGTCAAAACTGAGATTCCAAGGTGCCAAATAATTTGTCCATAGGTCATACACAAAAATGTGGTGGATCCAGGGTTCAAATCCAAGCTGGTGAACCCCCGAGGGAGTGTTTATACATGAGTAATTAAAGCTGCCATATTGTAGAAGACTGGAAGACCTTCTTTAGGAGAATCCTGCTTCAGGACATGGAAATATAGTGACTGAGTATTTCCTGGGTTGCAAAGGAAGGAGCTGGATGTTTCAATAATAACCATCCATCACTTGATGATTATCCACTATGAGTGTAACACTATATCAAGCCCTGGGCAGAAACAGAGAAAATCCAAGAGAAAAGAACTAATAGTCAAGCACATTACACACAAAACAGGTGTCCTCACTAAAAATTTGTTGAATTAATGGATGGATGAATGGGTCAATTCCAAGGTCAATATTGTGATCCTTGGCTGAATGCTAAGTATCCTAGAATAGTAACCTACCTATACCAAAGATTCATGACCACTTTTTGGAAGATGCAAACTCCAAACTGCTTACGAAAGAATCTCTGCCTCTGTCTCTGTCTTTCTCATATGTGCGGGCACGTGCACATGCATGCATGCACACATGCACACACACACACACACACACACACCAGTCCTTAACTCCCCTAGAAACAAGTCCTGCCCTAGACTTGGCAAACTGCCTTTTCTACCCAACCCACAAGATTGAGCATCTGAAGTGAAGTGGAAAATAAAGGCTGAAATAAAGCCATATTTGGGCACAAACCTTGAGAGATGAAAGGAAGAAAGGAGTGCAAGCCCAATTAGAGAGCATTAAATATAAAGTATTATCAGACAGAGGCAGAAGATCCACGAGCTACAACCTGTCAGCTCTGAGAACAAACTCCAGGTGTTCGGCACTTCTCACTGCTTCCCCGTCCCTTTCTCTCTCTGCTAGACTAAGAAGAGGAGACACCCTCCAAGTCTCGTCAACGTGTTTGGGTGGGATTATTTCCCATCGCTGACAGAACACATTGTCCTGATGCTCCAGCACTGACGCTCACCACTTTGATGGCCTGGGCGGCAATCATATTTTCCTGCAAAATAACCTCAACTAAGAGAGCAAGAGAAAGATGCTTTCTCCTTCAGGGCAAAAAAGATGCTCCAGGAATAAAATGGAAGTGTTCAAGGTTGTTGTACTCATCCTGGAGAGGAATTCTGTCATCAGATATTGGCTAGGAGGGAGAGGAATAAAAAGAGATGTGTAACTGATTTACTTCGCTGTGCACCTGAAACTAACACAGCTTTGTAAGTCAACTATACACCAACAAACTTAACTTTAAAAAAAATTTTTAAAGAAATTTGCAGAATTTCCTTTGTGGCTCAGGGGATTAAGAATCAGACATAGTGTCCATGAGGATGCAGGTTCAATCCCTGGCCTCTCCCAGTGGGTTAAGGATCCGGCATTGCCAGAAGCTTCGTTGTAGGTCGCAGATGTGGCTCAGATCCAGTGTTGCTGTGGTTGTGGCAGAGCCCTGCAGCTGTAGTTCCAGTTTAACCCCTAGCCCAGGAACTCCCAAATGCAAGGGGTGAGGTTGTAAAAAGAAAAAAAGAAGCTTGCAAAGCAAACAAACAGCAACCAGAAAAAAAGAGACGGGAAGAGAATACAGGAGATGCAGATTTCATTACGGTGGAGACTCTGTAGCACAGAAGCACATGTGTACCTTCCCCTCACCAGAAGATTCGGGAAGAAAGGCTTCTTGTAATTCTGCAGCCCAGTGCTGACAGCCCTTGGCATATTTTCAGCATGAGGTATATTAACAAATAAGGAAAAGCATCCTCTGGGGCCTCTAATAACATTTATTTCATGCATCATTTCCTCCGAGGAATAGTAGGCCATGTATTTTTTATTCCTGGTGTGTCCTGTCTAAGAAATAATGGCCAAGCTCACCTGTTTACTTCTGTGTATTTTATAGCCCTCCTTAAGCTTTGTCTTTCCCCAGCTCTTCTTTCTCTGCACTCTACACCATGCAAGTCTAAAGAAAAGGCATATGGATGTTAATACACGTATTTAGCATATTTAGTATTTAGTAAGTATATTTAGTCTTTAGCAGGATTTACTGACTCTGTAGTGTCTTGGACAAGACATCTCACAGTTCCCGTTGTGGCTCAGCAGAAGCGAACCTGACTAGTTTCTATGAGGATGCAGGTTCCAGACCTCACTCAGTTAAGTATCCGGTGTTGCCATGAGCTGCGGTAAAGTTTGCAGACGCAGCTCAGATCCCGCATTGCTGTAGCTCTGGCATAGGCTAGCAGCTGCAGCTCTGATTTGAACCCTAGCCTGGGAACTTCCATATGCCACAGGTGCAGCCCTAAAATGACAAACGACGAAAAAAGATATCTCAAATCTTTGATGGAAGAAGGCAGAGTAAGAATCCAGAATAAATAAATCAAATGGTCTATGCAGTTCAAACTGAAAGTAAGGTAAATCGGCAAAAATTAGGGCGAGTCCCAAACTTTATCAGTTCTATCAGTTCTAAGCACCCGCAGGGCCTCTTGGCTTTTCTACTGGCCAGAGGTAACCTGAATCTAAATATATGCTTCGTGGCCAGCTGCACAGAAGGGCCAGCCCAGAAAACATCCTTCTTGACCCTACAATGAGATTACTATGCTCCCAAGGCCCATGTCGGGTAATTAAGAGAGATTCCAAATTCCGATTTCCCTTCTCTTCACTTTCTCACCAAAACCATGGGCCTTATTCCCAAAAGTTCCACCAGGGCCTGTTTTGGAAAGAAAATGGAAAGTTGATCTTTGCACACAATCTCCAAGATCCTTTTCTCTGAGTTCATAGCCTCATAATAAAATAACCCCCCACAAACCACCCAGCCAGAGCAGGCAGTGGGAAGGTCCAGCCCAGTCCTAGAACAGATCTCACCCAGCTCCATCTGACCCTCCTCCAGGAGAATAAAACAGCCTGGTGCCACATATGCCTCAGGCTGCAAAGCCTCGAGCTGCAGTATTGACACAGAAAAATGGTTGTGATAAAATGTTAAATGTAAAACAGAATATGGAACTGTGTCTGCATTACAGCTATAACCACATAAAAATGTATTCATTTGGTAAGAGAACACAGAACATGAAGAGATGAAAATGGCCATTTTACTGCAGTGGTGAATCACAGGCAAAGATTTTCTTTCGTTTCAATTTTCATTAACATCTCGTGTTATTTGTGTGACATGGAAAATAAATGGAACGTACGATCATGTCAAACTGCGTACCAGTTAGCACTGCTGTAAGCCACACTCGTGGTTCAGTTGCCTCAAACCTACAAATATGCTGACAATACAACCAGCTCCCCATAGCATCAGTCCCGCACACCTGCGTACAGAGGTACCCAACCAAACCTTCTAACCTGGGTCATTCATTCAGATTGTCCTATCTAGCTGCTATCTAGGATTATGTAAGTTTTTGAAAAGCTGAGGAATAAGATGGCCATATCACCTTAGCCTAAAATTTAAACCAGCACAGAGGCACTTGTCTTCTGCTGTCTTTTCAACCCCCTAGAAAAATGTCAAGCCTTTCATGAGTGCGTGTGTGCGTATCAAGCTTTGTCCTCATCATTTATTAAGTGCCCAGATTTGGTTAATGGTATGTGAAGTTCTATACTACCTGCAACTTTAAGTCAGCTTAAAGAATTCTTGAATATTTCACCATGTGGTCAGAGTGGCACTCAAAACTGCAAGGGACTGGTAAGAAATAAAGGAAAAAAAGTCCCTCTCCTTGGTGATATCAACTAGGGGGGCTCAAGTTAGGTGCAGGGGACTTTAGTCACAGATTTGAAGGGGGTGAGCTATGTTATACAAGGGACACTGTTTCCCACACCATGTTCGTGTAAGTTGGCATTTTTGTCATTTAAAAACCATCACTTTGGAGTTCCCATCATGGCTCAGTGGTTAATGAACCCAGCAAGCATCCATGAGGATGCGGGTTTGAGCCCTGGCCTCGCTCAGTGGGTTAAGGATCTGGTGTTGCCATGAGCTGTGGTGTAGGTTGCAGACACGACTCGGATCCTGCATTGCTGTGACTATGGCGTAGGCTAGCGCCTACAGCTCCGATTTGACCCCTTGTCTTGGAACCTCCATATGCCACGGGTGCAGCCCTAAAAAGGCAATAAATAAATGTCAATAAATAAATAAATAAATACCATCACTTTTAAGAAAGAACATAGAACAATGCTATAAATCAGTTGCTGGGCACATATTATATAAGGAAGTGGGGGGATAGATGGCAGAATACTTTATGAAAGGGGAAAAATTAGTAAAACAGAAAATGAATAATTAGGTTGAGAGAAAATTTGTGTAAAGACAGTCCAGGAAAGATTTACAGCAGTAATCCCCAATTTCTTTCACCACCAAGGGCCACCTTTATTACTTTATTACTGCTCTCCATGGGGTGCACATTTTCACAAATTTTTGTCTACTAACCATACAACATTTATTGCTTGCTGATTAATCTGCCTCATCATGTGTGTTCCCTGACAACATGCAGAATTGCCATCGGAGCTTTTAATCATCACAAACTAACATATAGCACATCTGACTTTAAATGATTCCCCCCTCTCAAAAAAAAAAGGTGACTTTGGGGTTAGAAATCACAGCCTTGCTGCAGAGAACTACTTATTTTTGTTATATTAAAAATAGCTCAAAGGTCCAAGGGCTACAGGAACCTCAAGGTCAAAGCCGTGGTGGTCAGGTCCCAAGCACCCAAGACTGCCAGATGGAGAACAGGCTCATCCAGGAGACAGTTGGGCTCGAAGGTGGCAAAGATGCCCTGGCGAAGATGCTCAAGATGCCCCTGGAAATCTCACATCCATGGGGGCCACTGGCCAATGGCTGAGGGGCTGAAGAAGTCTGGGGAGAGTCAGGTGGCCTTCCTGCGTGTCCTTGATTTCCATTTCCCAATTGCTCCTCCAGTCTCTCTTTCATTACCTTTCCCAGCATTTAAAAAAAATTTTTTTGGATAATCATGTTTTTAAAAATTGCATTTGTTTCTTTGGGTTTTAAAGAAGAAGAAGTGCATTATCAGTCTTTTCTGGAGCTCCAGGCTATGTTAAGATTGCCCTTACTATTTTCAAGTTTGGGCTTTCTGTGATCCGAGTTTGGACTCAATTGTACCCTGTAAACTACAAATGGAAGAAAAGACAGAAAAAAAAAAACCTCTGTATCCTTTCACCCACGATGAGCTTTACAAATTGGATTCTAATTGAAGTGCAGAGTTTGGCAGGAAGAAGAAAGAAGGCTGTACCCAGCAGGGGACCATGTTGGGCCAGCAGTGTCTGTGGGCAGCACGGTTAGACGCAGAACTGCTCCAGCAGAAGGAGCAGGACAGCCATTCACTAGGCAGAGCCTGTGGGTGCAGAAGCTCTCAGGACAGGAATTTGGGTTTAATATATAATTAAATCACCGCTCCAGCTATCATTTCCCAAAACCCCATAACACGTTAAAGGAGAAAACACCTAGGAAAGGACTAGCATTCTTTCACTTTAACCTGGCAACTTCCTAGGTAATTTAACCACAGAAATCTTCTTCCGTGCAATATACACTCAGACCCTTCACATCCCACTAACCCAAATGGGAACAGTGAGCAGAGGGTTTAGAATATGGAAAAGCCTCATGCGGGCTCAGTGGCAACTAGAATGCTGAGACCAGAGATGCTGATTTAGGAGATCACAGGATTCACAGAAAGAGACACAAAGACTCAAGAAGGAATCTTAAAAAGGAAGCTGGATGATGTCAGGAGTGCCTCTTTCTCTTTGTTTTTGTTTTCTATGATGTGGCTTAAATGTTTATTCATAGAGAACATATGTATCCAGTGATACTGAGAGCCCAGTTTGTCATATCTCGGAAATACTTTATGATATATTGGTGGTTAAGGGCTTTAGAAACACAAATCTTTTGGAATAGAGAAAAGGGACATTTAAAGGTGTGTGTCTTTATATATTTATAGAAGCTTTATTTGTAATAGTCCAAACTGAAAATAACCTAAATGTCCATCAACTGATGGACAGAAAAACAAACTGCGGTATGCCATGCAAGCAAAAACTACTCAGTAATAAAAAAGGAATGAACGACTGATACACAAGCAACTTGGCTACACTGCAAAAACACGAAGACTGATTCGAAAGCATATATGCTGTATGATTTCATTTATGGAGTAGACAGGAAAAAATTAATAGAATCTATGCTGCCGGAAAGTACATCAGCGGTTGACTGTGGCCAGAAGTTGGGGGTCATTGACTAGGACAAGCAAAGGAAACTTTCAATGTGTAGTTAAACTCTTCTATATCTCAATATAATCAGGGCTACATGCATGTATAAGTTGTCAAAGCACATTAAGTACATTTAAAATGGGTGTGTTTTATTATGTGCCATTATACCTCATTAAAACTTATTGAAAGTGTGTTCTATCTTTGGGTACTAATATTCTTTAGAAAAATATTGATGTATTTCCTCTGCTTTGAAAAAGTTGAGGAAGGCTGATTAACCTGAGTCTAACCGGTGTGAAGAGGCAAATACTCCACCCTATCTTCTGGCCTAAAAGAACTTTACTGACAGAGGGGGTTCTTGCATCCAAAAATCACTCATAAAAAGGCAATAGATAGAGGCACAAGGACTTAAAACATCCATGAAACAGGGAAAGAAAGAATCAGCAAATTGCTTTTTTTGCAGAAAGAACAATAATGATCATTAACGGCACAACACCTTTATTGAGCAGTCCCATCGGAAACCCTGTGCCAGTCTTCTGTTCTGACATGGTGGTAATCTATTGGACTGTTGCTACAAAGAACATAATACTAATGAATTTAACATCTAAAACATTCCTTTAATGCAAAGCTGAATTTATGAAATAATAAGGAAAATCCCCAGGGGGGAATAAGAAGTGGAAAATGAATGGTGAATGGTGAATGGCCTTGGTGAGACAGGTGTTTTATTGGCTAAACTAGGAGAGAAGATGAGGACTTGTGCTGCATGATGTGGGGAGTGTGACCAGAGGAGACACCTGAAATCATCCAGGACCCCAAACGGATGCATATTTGTGCAACAGTGCTTGCCTGCTGTCACAGGTTGCCCTCCCTGGAAATCAGACTATGAGCTTGGCCTGCAGGATGGTTTCTAGGAGTGTTCTTGGGATCAGTGCTCCTGGGAGGAGGGACAGAATCAGGACGGGCAGAGGGAGAAGTTGAATTGCCACATTCACAGCAAGTCCTCAGCCAGCCCCAAAGAGAGTTCCGAAGCTGAATGGTTCTTCAGAGTTGTCCTTAGTTGAAATGACAGAGCCCAGACTGTGAACCCCATTTGAATGCAGGCTGATCCTGGGAAGGCAGGATCTTTAGCTTGATGACAAGTTCCTGGCCTCAGTTGGCAGCAGATAAAACTTCTAGCTGGGGGAGTTCCCGTCGTGGCTCAGTGGTTAACAAATCCGACTAGGAACGATGAGGTTGCGGTTTCAGTCCCTGGCCTTGCTCAGTGGGTTAAGGATCCGATGTTGCCGTGAGCTTACATCGTGGTGTAGGTTGCAGACGCGGCTCGGATCCTGCATTGCTGTGGCTGTGGCGAAGGCAGGAGGCTACAGCTCCTGTTAGACCCCTAGCCTGGGAACCTCCATATGCCAGGGGTGCGGGCCTAGATAAGGCAAAAAGACAAAAAAAAACAAAAAACAAAATCTCCTAGCTGGGGAAACAAGTCCTGCCACCTGAAAGCGATTGTATAAGTGGAGAAGTCTGAATAAATTCTGGCTTGAATTAATGACAATTTCCTGGGCATGTAGACCCACATCGCAGCATACATTAGATGGTTTTAGTCTATCTCTCTTAGCCCGGGTAGACAAAAATATATATCTGTATTTTTTTTTCTGGAGTTAATAAAAGGTCTGCCCTGACATGGATTTCAGGTTTGAATTCATGCTACTTAATTGGTCTGGGAACTCCCAAGCAAAAGAATCAATCTAAAAGCAGTCCCAGACGAGTAATGCCCTAGGTATCTCACATAAAGAAACAGAAAATCTCTCTGGAAGGATACATTTTCAACCCAGGCAGCAACAATTCCCATGGGTAAATCTCCCCAAAACGCATGAGCTCATAATGCAAAATAACAAAGAAATGAGAAAGTAATCCCTCATAAGCAAAAATAACAAGTTGAAGAATTCAATGCCTAAGAAATCCTGGTAAACAATTTATTAGAACAATAACAAAAGAAGGATATTTCTATTACTTAAGAACTTAAGAAATTAAAACATGAGAAAAGCAACAGAAACTATGGATCATCATCTATGAAAAATAAATTTAAATACAATTAAAGGATTAAACATTAGTTTGGATACAGAGAAAGAGAAACTTGGTAAACTAAGAAAATACAACCAAAGAAATAACCCTGAGTAAAGAGAAGAAAAATGTGAAGAAGGATTAAAAGACCTGAGAAATTGAATAAGGAAGCTCCAACTTTGCCAAATAGGAGAAAATAGAAGAAATGGGGAAAAGCAAAACTGAGAGTCAATAACAGGATTTTCCAGAAAAGATCAAATGTATGAGACACGTGATTAAAAGATTAAAAAGATTCCAAACAGGAAAGATGTATCTTGAGACCACCAAAGTAAAAAGAAGATCTTGAAAGCAGCCAGAGGAGGGGAGAATCAACTTAAAACAGAAAAATGATTACAAGAAAAGTGACAGAGAAGACAGAAGACAGCAAAGAACTGAATTTTACAAACTGCTAAACTATATTTCAAAAAAAGTTAAAGGGGAATACGAGCCAGCAATTGTCCTTTCGGGCATCTGTCCTAGAGAAATTTATGTCCACAAGGAAACATACACAAATATCCAGAGCCATTCATAAGAGCCCCAATCTGGAAACTACACAAATGTTCTTCATTGTGTAAATGGTTAAATGGAGTGGCATACTCACCATGGCACACTACTCAGCACTCAGCAACAACAAGAAATGTGCTGTTGATACAGACAATTGATAAACAACTTGGATGCATCTCCAGAGAATCACATTGCATGAAGAAAAGACACTCCCTAAAGTTACACAGTGCAAGATTATATTTATGTAACTTTGTCGAAAGGTAAAATAAAGCAGTTGGAGAACAGATTAATTGCTGGCAGAAGTTACAGGTAGAGGGTGTGTATAAAGGGTAGCAAGAGGGAACCTGTGGCAAGGGTACACTAAGATTCTTGACTATGGTGTATTACACAAAGCTATATACTTGCTAAAAACTAAGAGTGAGAAATGAGTGCATGCAGAAGGGAAGAAATGTGAGTAAATTCTGTGGTTTGTACCAGTGGCTAATTCCTTGGTATTGATACTATATCACAGCTATGCAAGATGCTTTCTTTGGGGGAGCCTGGGTGAAGAGAGCGCACAGTACCTTTTGCAACTTCCTGTAAATCTATGATTGTTTCAAAACACAAATAACATAGAAAATCAAAAGAAAATGGATGTTTAGAAAAAAAAAATTTATTTGCCATTAGCATACCCTCAATGAAGGAGCCTCTAGCGGATACACTTCAAAAAAAAGATGAAAATTGTCTGTAAGGGGGGAAAAAAGGAATACTAAATAAGGAAATTTCACAATTCAAATTTCAAAAAAACCCAACCATTTAAAAGAATAACAATGTTACCTATCTTTGAGGTGTATAACAAGGTAGAAATAAACCATTGTAATAAGATGTAAGATGGAAAAAAGATTTTTCCCAAAATAAAATGTTTAGGGCCCATATGTCACTCAGGAGGAACCTAGAGATACTAATTGATTTGAGACTTTCAATCACGCATGTTAATATTTAGGAGTAACTGCTAGAAAAAGCCATGAACAAATCAAAAGAATATAGGAAAGAGGGGAAAAGGAAGAGTAAAAAGAACAAAATAAGTTGGTAGAAACAAGTCCAAAAATTCACAATACTTGTAAACAGGATAGATTTTCCAGTTAAAGATTAGAGATCTTTATATCAGATTAGTGTAAAAACAAAAAGAAAATTAATTCCAGCTCTGTTCTCTTTATAGAAGTCTCAACTGGAGCATAAAGATATAAAAAGTATGAAAGGAAAACGAAAATATTAACCAAAATGAAGCTGGTGCAGCCACATTAAGTTAAACAACAGAGAGATTTCAAGGCAAACCTTAAAACTATCAGTACTATCTGTATCCTTGCAAAACTTGAAACAACCTAAATGTTCATCAATAATAAGACAAATCATGATGGAGATATTTAATTAAATACTATGCAATTCTTAAAATCAATGAACTAGAACAATGCATAGCAACTGTATGGAAGAAAAAAATCAAATTGCCTTAAATAAACTATGGCACTCCTCTTAATATAAAGTTTTAAAACAAGTAACAATGATTTTTTACAGTTTGCCACATTCTGGGTGATATTTGGCCTTCCTGGTAGCTTCTTATCCATGGCAACTGTGAAACCAAAACTCATTCCTTCATTCAGATCTCTAGGGTTGGGGGGGAGGGAGTCTTGTGGCTCAAGGCTGGGCCAAGAGCGCCACATGAAGACTAAAGGACTGTGAACGTCAAATGGAGAGAGCTGGAGCATGAAAGGACTGAACAAAAGTGCTTACAGTTTACGTGGACAGTGAATGATGGAAACAAGGGTTCCCTTGGAGCCACTTCACTTAGAATTTGTGCCTGAAGAGAAACAGTCAGGAAAAAAGTAATCCATTGGGGAAAAACATGATGTCCAAAAAATAAGGTCCAAGGCAGCAATCTCAACAA
Organism: Catagonus wagneri; assembly: GCA_004024745.2. Lineage (NCBI taxonomy): Eukaryota > Metazoa > Chordata > Mammalia > Artiodactyla > Tayassuidae > Catagonus > Catagonus wagneri. The sequence goes on along the minus strand of PVHT020000077.1, from coordinate 4,381,384 downwards.
AGAACAGTAAACACATGTTGAAGTTTTCAGTGAACTATTTCACCAGGATTGGATCGTCTACATCCACCTCCACAGATAAAATCACTATAGCTTACCGAGAAGTCTAGGAATTAAAAAAAAAAAAAAAAGACACATATAAAAATGTAGATTTAAAGATTTTTTTTAAATAGGGAATGAGTATAAAACCCTGGCTGAGAGTGGCATATGTCCTAGCTTACTTCTAAACGTTAAAGCATCGATCCGGTACACTGTGGCATTTCCCCAGCTTCCCTGAGTCAGCAGGGAAGTGGCATTTGGAGCTTGACTGACAATGGGGTGGGAGGGAGAGAGAAAGGTCCAAGTGACCAGATCCCATTCTGGTCATTCACATTTCACTGAAAAGTGCTGGGAACAGTAGCTACACCGCGATACAGCCAATTTAAATCAAATGTGAAGGCAAAACCATAAATCTTCTGATTGTTACAAAAGAAAACGGAATCTTGGTTCCCAGGACCTAGAGAAATGGTTCTCTAGTCAGTACCCATGCATGGCAGCCCTTTGGGTCTCCGTGCCAGGAGCCCTTTTTGCCATCAGAGGTGATCTCGCCCTCGCCTGAGAGGCTGACGGCTGTGTTTGATCAAGTGCACAGAGGACCTCAGATCTTCCAGGATGATTCATATGCCTGGGGCTTGTCTATTTGCCGTGGGTAATTCCAGCCTGTTTCATATTTGAATATGACAACTCCATTCCATAATTAGAAGGGGAGATTAGATTGAATCAAGTAGTTGTGACTAATAATAACTTTATTGGGGCTATTTGGTCTGTATTTTATTTGGCTATTACTAAAATACATTTAAATGGAAAAGAATCTAGCTGTGGCTTTGCCCGCCCCTCCCCCAACCTATTCCCTTCCCTCTACAAATTCTCTATCCTGCTTTAAATATTACTGTGGAAATGAAATCTATACAAGGGTCTTTTTTGGGACTGTAGGTCCAATACGCGGAATTACATGGAATCTCTTCTGATTCTTGTCTTTTTTTTTTTTTTTTTTTGTCTTTTAGGGCTGCACCCATGACATATGGAGGTTCCCAGGCTAGGGGTCAAACTGGAGCTACAGTTGCCCACTTACACCACAGCCACAGCAATGCGGGATCCAAGCCGCGTCTGTGACTACACCACAGCTCCTAGCAACGCGGGATCCTTAACCCGCTGAGCAAGGCCAGGGATCGAACCTGCGTCCTCATGGATACTAGTCAGATTCTTTCCCACTGAGCCATGATAGGAACTCCCTGATTCCTGTCTTTCAGGGAATATTAAGTAATTGCTTTATTTAACCAGTAGCCTGCTGGACAGAGGATCCTGGGAATCAACAAGTGCCAGACAGATTCATTTATTTCCACCCTCCTCCTTCTGTGCTCTTGCTTTCAGTTAAAACCACCACCCACTCAGTCTCTCAGATCCAGAGTCTGGCTGTCACCTGGACCCTCCTCTCTCCCTCCCACCCCATTGCCAGTCAAGATCCAAGAGCCAAATATCTCTCACACTTGCATCTTCTACCCCATCCCTCCTCTCCAACCCTCCTTCATTTCCTCATCTCATTTCTGAACTATTACAAAAGCCTCCTCAGCTTTTTCTCCCTTCCAGAGTCCTCTTAAATCCTACTTCTATATGACTAAGAGTAAGCCATCTGCGGTGAAAGCCTGCCTATAAAATCTTTTAGTGGCTTCTACTGACCACACTTTAAAGTATACACTTTTTAGATGGATAGGGATGGGACTTTATAATTGGGCCCTTCCAATTTCTCCAGACGCATTCTCCAGACTTTTCATTTTCTGCTTTATAAAAACCAAAGCTTTCCTAGTATTACCAAGATAACTGGGACTTTGTTCCCCGTTGTACCTTGTTCGGATTCTCCCTGGAACTGGTAATTTTCTAGACTCTCTCTCTCATCTTTCAAGAAAAGTTTAAGGCCTCCCTGTCCTCCAAGAATGCTTTGATGACTGTCTAGGCTGGTTAAAGCATCACTGTCACCACCCCCATCCCCATAGCAGGTAGGCTGCATGTGTAGCATCAGCATAATTCTCCCTCAACAAAGCCCTATTACTGTTAGCTGAGTCCAAGTTCATACTGCTCCCTGCAGGACAGGCCAGGAAATAAGAGATGAGTTCTTGGGGCAAGGAATAGTGACTTTATTTAGAAAGCCAGCATACTAAGAAGATGATGGACTAGTGTCCCAAAGAACCATCTTACCCAAGTTAGAATCCAGGCTTCTTTTATACTAAATGGGGAGGAGGTGTGGTTGGTTGTTGCAAACTTCTTGGAGTTGGAATCTTTTGTTCTTGCACCTATCCATGTAGGTCAGGTCATGATGTTCTTTTAACCTCCAGCAAGACAAACATCATTCTCTGTTCTGCAACTTCTTATCTCTATAGGAATGGAAAAGTCTAACACCTTTAAAGGTCAGAGCCTTGAGAATGGGCTATTCAGTACATTTCAGCTTATTCTTGTAGCAAAAGCAATAGACTACAAAGGTTAAAGTAAACGAAATAGATCCAATATGGAGTCAGATTCTTTTTTCCATATTACATCACATGGAAACAATGTCTGTTGAAATGATTCCCGTAGTGTAAGTTGCTCATCTTGTTCAGCCCAGTGACTAGCATGATTAGGGAGAATGCAAGTTTTGAATAAGTACATGCCCGGCACTCTTTTAGGCCTTTTCCTGTTAGATTTCTTATGTTTCAAAAGCTAATTACCTGCTATTCAGGTTCTCCCATTCCATGCGTGGGAAGCACTGATAGGAACCGGGTATTGCCCATCTAAGACAACATGGGTGTTCAGCCTCACCTCCCAAAGCCTCTCACATTTCAGTATATCAAAGCGTCTTGAGGTAAAGAAGGGAAGAAAACAGCCGAAATGAAAATGGTTAAGTTAATTAATTGCGAGCTTGCTTGTAGGACCGGCACGTTTATTTAATCGGTTGCTTAGTAACCCTGCCTGCATATGATGTGAATCTGAACAGCCTGCCTAGGAGCAAGTAATGGGCCGTTCTTTCTACAAGCTACCAGCGCTCCTGTCCCGCTTTCAGGTGCTTGGGCTGGAAACCCCAATTCCCCTCCCACACAAACAAGAGCAGGGAGTTTGTGAGGTGGAAACATTATTTCTCATCTCCTCTCCTCCTCTTGGTTTCCTTCCATGGACTCCACAGCCGAGGGAGGAAGGCCTTTGCATGAACGTGACCTTTCAGCTGGTGAATCATGGGACAAGAAAAATGACTCGCATCTGCCATCCTTCTGGAGTGACCTACACACCCGGCCCTGAGAAATGCTGCCTGGCTCTCGGAACTGTTAACATTTATGTTCCCACATCGATAAACAAGAAATGTTTCCCCTAAACACCACGGGTTAAGGCCTCTCCCTGGAACAGAACAGAGAGGCCCCAACAAAGAGGGGGCTTTGGGCTGCTGGTCTGGTGTATGTGAGCTTTTTCAAATGACCTTAAATGGGTAGAGAGAATAGATGCTGATTTTAATCATGTAAGATCAGCTCAAGACAAACTGTGCAGTTTTCTTTCCTGGCTGGAGAAAAAAAAAAAAACGTTACAAACTGACAGGCAGGCCGGTGCTGAGGGCTCCTTCAGTGCTAGATTTACTGGAGGATTTGACGACAAGAATTTGCTTGTATTTTTTCACTTCCCTTATGCTCTTCTCTTAGCTGGTCGTTTTGAGCACCCCTCCCCCATCTTTATCCCAAACCATCCCTATTCTTCAGCCAAATAAAAAGGAAACATCAATGAAATAAAGACCCATGGTTCTGCTTTGACACACCATGGCCACATTTTTATACTATTATGAGGCTTTTTTTTTCCTTCAATTTGTCAGTCTCTGTGGATAAAAGACTCCATCTTCCTTAAAGAATTCCCACCAGAAATCTTTATAAACCCTCCATCAGAGAGACATTCTGCCATCGTGCTGCGCAAAAGCTAATCTAATTAAGACAGGATCTGCTAAATTTAATAGCCTGCTATGAATTTTTACAGACATCTGGTAGCTGGAAGTTGGAGCGGCTCTATCATACAAAATTCACATTGTCCAGATGATCAATATCAGGGTCAAACATTTCCCTTCTTTGGAGGACTCACTGTTTCGCTATGGAGGCTGTTTTCAGAACATGAGATCCTACAGGTAAATGCGCTGGAAACGACATGGAGGAGTGAAGCTTCTAAATCTCAGCTTTCCATCTGCGAGAATGGAGGCAATGATATTTCCATTCTGGCATCATTTTATGGATACATTTGAAGATGTGCACACAGGGCCAGCTTCATGGGCAACTAACACAGCACCTTGTGTTAGTGGACCCTTGGCTTGGTGTAATCCTCTGCTGACCTCTCTTGAAATTCTTCATTTTTTTAAAAAAAAATTTAACTGATTTTTTATGGCTGCACTCATGGCATATGGAAGTTTGTAGGCCAGGGACTGAATTAGAGCCACAGCTGGGACCTACATCGTAGCTGCGGCAACGCTGGATCCTTTAACCCACTGTGCTGGGCCAGGGATTGAACCCGCACCTCCACAGCAACTTGAGCAGCTTCAGGCGGACTCTTAACCCACTGAGCCACAGGGGAAACTCTGAAATTCTTCATTTTTGAACAAGGGGACCTGCATTTTTTATTTTACTCTGGGCCCCGCATATTGTATAGTAGATCTCCTGTGTAAACAATTCTCTACCCAATGTCTGTGGCGTAATAGCCACAAAATACTTATTTCAAGCCTCTTTTCCCCATACTACCCTCCTAAATCAAATTGTGAAATTTAAGCTAATAGATTTTCTCCTGCTTTCAAGTAAGACAACGCCTTGACAAACGGTCCTTTCTAAGACCCCACACCACTACCTCCCCAGCAAGGTCCGTAACTATTTGTAGGAAATGAAAGCATGCTAATGTAAAGAGATTAAAATTTCATATATGGTGACATGCTTGTATGTGCGAAAACTACCAGTTATACAAAACTTGTAACTGGTAACAATGATTTTCTCTGAGCTAGAGAACTGATATCAGGGAACGGTTTCTTTCTTTTTCTTTTTTTTTTCTTTTTAGGGCTGCACCCACGGCATACGGAGGTTCCCAGGCTAGGAGTCTAATCGAAGCTACAGCTGCCGGCCTACACCATAGCCACAACAACACCAGATCCAGTATGGGACACTTTTCCTGCTCCGACTTCTTGCTGTTTCTCTGTCTGGTCTGCGGAGGACCAGCACACGCTAGAAAACAGCAGCACCAGGATGGGGAAGTGCCTGAAACAACGGCAAACCACTGACAGTCAAGCGGATCTTAGAAAACGAAGGTGGAGTTCATCTCTTGCTTTTCCCAATCCCTCCTTGCAATTCCTGTATCCCAAAAAATCCTGCCCAGGGTATAAAATATATCTGTTGTTCCAAATGGCAGTTTCTGGTATTAAGCTGAGCTCTCATAAACTCAATTGTCTGTGTGTCTGTAAGTGACACTGGCATCTGTAACTGTTTTGTGCTTCACTTGGCTTCACATTTGCTTTCCTTTCCAGCAGTGTCCGGAACATAGAGAGGGCAGAATGGGTATCTGTTAAATGAATAAATCAAGAGGAACTGTGGTACTGTTCCCTTGTGTTCTCAGAGGCCCAAGGTACTGTTTACTCAACACCCCATCTACTTCAGCCTGTCCCTTACTTCTGCTTACCAGAAAAGAGGTAACTATTTTCTTAGCTTCTTCCTGGAGAGACACAGCTCAGCTGGCTTAGATCATGGAGGGGGCAGCGTAGTGTAAAAGTGAAGAGTGTGGACATGAGCCAGACTCCCCGGAGTGGAGTCTGCACACACCACTTACTGGTCACGTGACCGTGCATGACTTCCTGAACTTTCCTGCCCCTCGTTTTCCTCCTCTGTAAAATGGAGCTAATGCAAGTTCCGACATCATACAACTGTAATAAGGATAAAATACTTAATATCATAAAGTGCTTAGAATGATGCTGGCCAAACTCAGTGCCATTTTAATGCTTACTAAATAAACGAAATAAAAATTTTTTTCTAAGAAAGGATAATACTAATTCATGGATGGCAAATAAACTTCAGCATGAGAGTAAACTTACATTTATTAGTAGAAGATATCTGAAAACACGTTAGGAAGGAGTGCAAAGCCGCATTTGGGCTCAGATGAAAAGTAGAACCCTGGTGATGGATCATGCCTGCGTGCATGCTGATAGGGGAAGTGGCAAGGCATGCCACATTTCTGCCATCCCTGATATGTATGTGGTTTTTTTCCTACCAAACATGTTCCAAGAACCCAAGGAAATGGATCACAAGACTAGAAAGCTTGAATAGGTATTTTTTTTTTTGAGAATTACTTCTGTGCAGATATTATGCTAGGTTTTAAAACACAGAGATAAGTAAGATGGACATTGATTTCAAAGTATTTGGAGACCAGAAGGAGAGATGGACCTCCAAACTGTAAGTCAAAACACAGTATGCAATGGTAAAGTGTAAACACAGAGCTTTGAGAGCAGACAAAGATGGCAACAAACACACCTCAGCATGAGAGGGAAACACAAGAAACTTTGGGAGAGTCGATGTCCCAAGAAAGATCCTATGCCACTTGAATGTCTTCTTGTCATAAACAACTATACTAATGGACAAAATATTTGAAACAATGATCTTCAGACACTGGACAACAGCAGACTGGATTGTGACCTCAGGGAGAAGGAAATCAAGATGAATTTTATCACTGCCTTAGCCTGTTGACTGGAGGCCAATCCAGGTCAAAACACTAGGAGGATCATCCCAAACAGAGCCCAGTGGTATGACCACATGGAGGAGATAAAGATGGAGTTCAGGAAGACCAAGGTGCTGGTATCATGGAATGAAGCACCAGAATAGGCAGCCTTACAGCGAGAAAGCTACAGAGGTCTGCCAAGGGCAAGCTTGAGTCTCTGTCTTGGTACCACTCTGCTCACACATCATGAAACATATTCAAAGATGGAAGAAAAAAACATGGACTCGAAGAGGAGAAAAATGGATGATATATTTTAAAGTACCCCAAAATGGAAATTCTATAAATAACATAAAATATCTGAACTAAAAATTACACGGGATCGATTTACAACAAACATTTTTACCTTATTAGGGTTTGCCTTCAATTTATATTCCCATCTTCCGCATATAATGTAAGAATCTTACTACAGTATACTTTTATCTCTGTCTTTTGTGCATTGTTATTGTATGCTTTATCTCTGTATAGTTTATAAATCCCACAGTAGATACAGGGCTATTGTTTTTCCTATTAACAATCAATTATCTTTTAATTAAAGCTAAGGGAAGAAATACCTTTCATACTCACACACAGGTTTACCATTTGGAGCTCTAATCATTCTCTTTTCTAGGTTCATGGATCCATCTGGTATAATTTCCCTTTTGAATAAGTTCTTTTGTCACTTCTTTTAATGTAGATCTTCAGTGATGAATTCTCTTAGGTTTTGTTGATCTTAAAGTCTTTACTTTCCCTGTATTTCCCTTTTTTTTTTTTTTTTAGGGCTTCACTCACAGCATGTGGAAGTTCCCAGTAGGGGTCCAATCAGAGCCACAGCTGCTGGCTTACGCCACAGCAATGTGGGATTCAAGCTGCATCTGCAACCCACACCACAGCTCACAGCAACACCGGATCCTCAACGCACTGAGTGAGGCCAGGGATCAAACCTGCAATCTCATGGCTCCTAGTCAGATCCGCTTCCACTGAGCCATGACAGGAACTCCTTTCCCTGTACTTTTTAAAGATATTTTGCTGGATATAAAATTTTGGGTTGATAGGTTTTATCCCCAACACTTCAAATATGCCATTCCATTTTCTAATGGCCTTCACGACTTCTGATGAAAAAATATGCTGCCATTCTTTTCTCTGTTTCTCTGTACATAATGTGTCAGTTCCACAGCAATCTCGCCAGCTTACCATTCACTGGCTCCTTCCTGCTGGCTGGAGCAAGGCAAAGCCACCTGTCCAGCCTGGTTCCCCAGATGACTTGAGGTCTGTTTTACAAGAAAGAAATGAACTTGCCTCCTATGACTTTTTGTTACAGCTATGTAGCCAGTATCCTAAATACTGTGATGGTGCAATGGTGTGGCATGCAATGGAAAAGCTATAGAATCTAGAGTCAGAAAAGCCCAATTTCATAGCTCACACTTACCACCCAACTAACTATGTGTTCCTGAGTGTTCTTTCCTTAAATTAAAACAGTTATAATAAAACCGCCTTGCAAAGGGTTAAATGGTTTCGGCTTTAAAAGTAGCCATAGTGTCTGATCCTTGGTATTTATTGCTTATTATTAACTTAATTGGCCATACACAGATACCTACCAGAAGCCCTAGCCCTTGGGCTCCCACCTCCCCTCCCCAGTTTTCAGGAAGATTGACTCACCACCAAGAATTTCATGCCAAAAGCTGAAGACAGTTCTCACAAAGACTCCAGCTTTAACTTTCTTAATCTTACTTAAGTAATGGTATTTCCCATCCCCCCAATCCATTACTTCATAGAAGCCTCGGTGACAATACACTGTGTCCTGCTCTCAAATCATGTACTTTCCCTGGGCTCAAAAAGCTAAAAACTGAAGACAAAGCAATACTCCTGTGATCCCCCCAAATAGGATTTCTGTGATTTTAAAACCCTCGATGAGGAAATGCCTGAAAACAACTTCTCAGCTGGATCAAGACTAGCACTGTGCAAGTCCTCCGAAAGCCCCTGGGGACAGCCCCCCATCTGGAGGCTCCCTCCCGCAAGAACTCTGTGCTCTGGATGTACACATTTCACATCTACCGCAGAAATCTCAGACAAACACTCTCAAAAACATCTTTCCAGATATGATGTATTGTAATATTTGCCATTTTAAAGGAGTCACTGCTTAGTCTGCCACACAATAAATAAGCCATTTGTTTCACTCAAATCACTTCACGTCTTAAAGGACTTGTGTAAATTCCATAAGAGGTCTGTCCCTTGGAGGTGGCGAATTGGCATTGGAGAATTTATCCCTCCCATCCACCAGTACGAAAAGCTGGGGCTGCGCTTTTTCACACGGCAAAAACAGTGAGAAAGTTGCAGTTCTGGCTTGTGAATTCATCAAGGGCTGACTTCATGAAATCTTAATGAACAGATTCAAGCCAGGGCTGGGAATAACTCATGCAGGCAAGCAAAAATGCATTAATGCAACATTAAGCCCAGGAAAACATAAACCTATAGAGCCTGGAAATTTAGTCCTTGCAGGTAATAAACAGTATCCTTTGTGTATGTCCGTTTAGACACAGGGATATGCGTGTGCATACATATAAACCTGTACACATATATACACACATACATATGTGTGTACAGAAATAAAGACAGAGTCAGACAGACAACGTATTTACTAAACAACCATAATTCCGGATACTGTGATTTAACATGGCACTACAATGAAACTTTCAGTAATGATGGATTAATAACCTCAGGTCAAAGCTGCCCTTAGACGTGCCCTGAAAATTGCTTTCAGCGAGGGACAATTTGACCAGGCATTTTAAAACCCCCGAAAGCATAGTTTACTCTAATATGTGGAGGTACAGATACATAACAGGTTGGAGGTGACAAATTTGTGGTTTTTTTTCATGGACAAAGACACTTTGTCTCTGCTAGTAAACCAGACTCCGCCTTCCTCTGGTGGTGTCTCCGAGTTGGACTCTGCTGACACTCATGTCTTCAAGATCCTCTAGGTCATGCCTCCCCCACCCCCTCCACTGCCCACTCATCTGAAATATGCAGCCAGGAGAGGCTGAAATCTGGGTGAGGTTTCCAGCAAAAACAGAGTGGGAAGAAGCAAAGCATCAGGAGGAGGCTGTTTATCCTGAACACCAATAACGGTGAAATTGCTGAGGACTCCTGGGATGCTTTCTCACTGGGAAGTCTCACCCTCGCCGCAGCATGGCTGGGGGAGGAGGCAGTCTCATACTCTCCTTACGGGCGAGGGCGAGGTTTTGCTCCTACTTGTCTGGTTAGAGAGGTAGCCAGGCCGTAAACACACGCTTTCTGCTGCCGGGTCTCCCGCTTTTTCACTAGCGCCTGCCACGTCACGTGCTTCTAGCTCACCCTTGTCAAGGACATGCGGCTTTTTCCCTCTGTATCACTTGCAAAGTGGCAAAGGCCAGAGCTGAGAGTGAAATGGAAAGGCGCTGTCCCCAGGGAATTCATCTGAATTGCAAGAGAGATTGGGCTAGGGCAGGTTTCATTCCTGCATCCATATGCATCCGGCTGGCACGGCTTTCTTAATGCTGCTCACATACCCAACTGAAATCAGTCTAAGCAGCTAGCTAGCACAACCTTTTTTTTTAAATAAAAGTGCTTCACACCCAGAAAATAGACACAGAGCCACAGAGAAACCAGTTGGACAATTTGAGCGAATGGTAGTTTTCTCCCGCTATAAACATTTTACTATTAATTCTTTAAGTGGCTAACATGAAACTCTTTACAGTATTTTCATGAGGGAGGGCTTGGTAAAACCATCCACGTGTCAGGTATATAACGGGAAGAATTGTAAGACAAATGTAAGTGATCATATTTTGGTCACATGTGGTTAATTTTTCTTTGATAAAACACCGAGGAACCCAATATGGAAATGTCAAAATTGCCTCAGAGTGAAAAACTCAATTTGAATATTTATGTACATGCTCCAAGTTGAGGCAATCCAGGAAACTGTTTAATAAAGACAAAAGGATGAGCTGTTTGTGCATTTTAATTTGCAAAACAAAGAACATCCCATAAATGTGATTTAGTTATATTATTACACACTTTAATTTATTATTCATGCATCTTATTTTCGATAACCAAAACAACAAGACACGCGTTGCAAAATTTCAGCATTGCCACAATTCATAACCCTTCCAGTAAAACTTGGGTTATCTTGTGCACAGTCAAGCTGGGAGTTCAGCAGTAATGAGGGTGCGTGTATATTCATATACATGTCTATGAAAGAGAGAGGATATTTTTATCAGTCAAGGTAAAAATAAACAAAATGGGTCACATTATAGAAAATATTTAACTTTCCCAGCACAGTGCCACTACCATTTTCTCATGTAATGTGCTTGTTTATCATCTCTACCTCTAACTAGAAGGTATGCTCCGGGAAAATAAAAGCCTTGTCTCTCTTATTCTCTACTGTTTCCCATCACCTAAGTCAGTGCCCACTTCTTTGCAGGTGGAGAAGCAGGAAAGAATGGGTGAGCAGTCTCTCTAATTCGATGCGTCCTGGACACTAGGGAGAAAATCGCACCACAAGATTTCAGGACCTGAAAGGCCCATATAGACACATTTAAGTCATTAATTAATTAATGAACCTTAATTGTGGCAAAATACACATAAGATTTACCATTCTGAAATATACAATTCAGGGCCATTAAATGCCTTCACATTGTTGTATAATCATCACACCATCCATCTCTAGAACTTTTACATCTTGGAAAACTGAAACCCTGTACCATTAAATAACTCTCTATTCCTCCCTCCTCCAGCCTGTGGCAGCCCCTTATTCCATATTCTGTCTCTAGGAGTTTGATTCTTCTAGGTCTCTCCTCTAGCAGAATCATAGAGTATTTGTCTTTTGTGACCAGCTTATTTCACTGGGCAGAATGTCCTCAAGGTCCATCCGTGTTGTACCATGTGTCAGAATGTCTTCCATCTTTAAGGATGAATAATATTCTCCTCTGTGACAATAATATGTTTTGTTTATCCATTCATCAGTCAGTGGATGATAAGGTCACGTTTGGTAACATGTGGTTTTGATGGCATGTCCTATCTGTTCTACTCTGTTTAGGTTTTTGTTTACTTGTCTTATTTTGCTTTATTCATTTTGAATGTACTTAGAGAGGCCACGTCCCCTCCAAGTCATCAGCCCTCATCTCTCTCTTCTCTTGACGCCTTCACACAGCATCACCATTTACTCCATCTGTCCATGCCTTTCTATGGAGACTAAATTATGCTTATTACCTCCCACTTGCTAAAAGAGGAATAGGAATCATCCATATTATAAATTGATAATTAAACCAGAGAAGGAATTTCAACTTTAAGCCCTGTTAATTTGGGTAAAAAGGTAAGAAAAATGTCCACTTATTATGCTGGCCCAAGTTTTACTAGGTAAAGCTTTGAGGGGCATTCCTCTCTTGATTGTTAAATCCTAAATTATTCTAGACAATTCTGATATGGTTAAATTGGCATATTTGTGCAATGGACATTCTCTGGTAGTTAGGCTGCTAGAATTCTTTTCCTTCCTTCCTTCAATAAAATTGTATTGAGTGCCTATAACTTCTCAGGCTTTGTACTAGCTTTGTGGATACAAGCATTAGCAAAACCAACATAGCTTTGGCCCTTGTTATGCTCACAGTCTCTAGAGGAGCCAATATTAGGCAAATAGTACCCAAAGTAATGTAAGATTTCAACATGAAAAAGTACCAGGTGGAATCAAGACAGTGAAAGGAGTGTGATGCTATAATAGCAAAGAGCAAGGGAATCTGACATAGTCCTATATGTGGGTGTGTGTTGAGGGGGTGCAGATGGGAGTGAGCACTCTTCTCAAACACAGACAATTAGTATGAAGTGCTTGACAATGAACACAAAGTGTCGTGGTGGGGGCATTCATTCATTCATTCATTCAGACATTCAATCAGAATCTATCACTCAAATCTTTACTGAGCACCTAGAATGATGAACGAGACAGACAGAGCCCTCACCAGCAGAGCTTGCATCTTAGTGCAGAAACATACAAAACACAAGTAAAGAAACATACAAAATAATGACAAATGCTGTAGGCACTATAAAGGGACCACACAAAGGTAAAAGAGAGAATGACACAGTAGAGTTTCCACCTCAAATAAGGTAATCAGTTTAGACTACTCTGAGATGGTAACATTTAAGTGGAGTTGGAAAACATGGGAAAGAGCTGGTGGTACAATGAAATGGAGGGAAAAGCATCCTGGCCAAAAGGAACAGCATAAGCAAAGCCAGCCTTCTAGGCCTCGGCAATAAATTAGGTCTTTTTCTTTCTCCCTTCCTTTTTCCTTTCTTCCTTCCCTCTTTCCTTCCTTCCTTCCTTCCTCCCTCCCTTCCTTCTTCCCCCCCTTCCTTCTTTCCATCCTCTCTCTCTTTCTTTCTTTTGATATAATCAGAGAAGTGACAAGGTCGGATCTCTGTCTCAGGCAGACTGGCCTTGCTGCTATGCAAAGTGTGCACTAGGAATGCCATTTAGAAGAAGCCCAAGTAAGAATGGCTGTGTCCTGAACCCCACGTTTTCACTCTTCCATCTTCTTTGACTACCCCCTTCCACTAGAATATAAATTCCAAAAGGGAAGTACCTCTTTTTCTGTCCACTGCTACACCCCTCAGTGCTTGATAGTACCTGGAATGCAGCAGTGGGTACTCAAAAAAAAAAAAAAGGTGTTGTTATTATTAAGTAAGACAGTCAACTTTCTGAATAATGTTCTTTAAATATTAACACATCAAGATAGTGACCAGGGTAAATTTATGGAAACAGTATCTATGGTGGTGATTCTTACCATTTTCTCTTGCCCTAAGCATTCGCAATGAACATGCCAGCAGCCTCACTCTACTTTCAAGCAAAGATTTAACATTTAGAGGCAGCAGTATGATTGCAGATCACTAAGGCTTCATTACCTTTACAAAACAGACTACAGGGCATTTACTCATGTGCTCTGAAATATTATAATAAAACTAAACCTCACTTGTCAAAACAAATAAGCAGAGTAAATTCCATGAGGCATTATAGCCTCAATAGCAATTGCATTATATTTACAAGCTAATTCATAAAACCAGATAATTCATAATGACACACCCCTTCATAGATGTGAATGTGTGAGACTCCGTAGCTTTAATACATCAATGCAGAGGAGCAAATAACTAGGCTGATCCCTCAATAAAAGCGTTTTCTTTTCATTATTATTGAACAAATATGCCATCTGGATAATTTACTTCTTCTTTCCCCCCTCGAAATAATATTTCTAAAGGTAAAAATTTAGATTCCGAAAATTAAGAAAAACTACATTAGATTATAGTCTGCCAGACTTCAAAAGAGGAATATGAATTGTAGCTAATAATCAAAATAGCAGTACTAATAAAGCACTTGGTATAGAAGACTATTTCATATACTTCAGCCAATTAGTCACCCAAACATTTCCGATTAGTCAAGTATTTTGGCACTGTACAAATAAAACATCTGAATAAGTGACTGAATTTTTCTTTTCTCATTCAAATGTTTCTATTCAAAGTTATTGCAACTTTTGGAGAAGAGGCATTGCTTTTAAAGGCCACTTAGACTCAACATTTGATTTACTGTCACAGTAAAAAATATCATCAGTCATTTAACTAATCTCTCTCTCCTACCCTATATGTGCATAGAATAAGTAAATCCCACAGATACTAACAAAAAATAACACTTAATATGCAAATGATCATTTCTGTTCCAAATCTCTTTCATACTCCAATTTGAGTAAATTAAGAAAGAGCCAAACTGGTTTGAGATCCAGCTGGAATATTCTAGAGAATCATACTATATATATAGTAAACTCATTATAAAATGTAAAAATATAAATCTTACTGTTATTAATGGCCCATAGGACCATATTTCCAGTTTCAGTTGATCAGAAGTCCTTACCTGAAACCATGTACTGGAATTTTAAGAGCTTCTAAAGTTAGAGCTTCTACTTTATAATAATAGCGGCTTTGTTTCCAAGATTTAATCACAACTGTAGGTCTGCATCCAGTAGGTGTAATGGACCTTATTTCTCGATCCGTGGGCAACATCTGCATTATTTGGAATGTAAATTGGTATTTCCATTGGCAATAATCATCTGCTTATAAAGAACCATTTCAAACTAGTATTTAGTAGAAAACATTTGACGAGCCTAAAATACAGTGTCATGTGTACTGAGATGTGGGGTGGAAGGAGTGCTTGAAAAGGTGACAGATTATTGAATTGAATTGCAAAGAGAAGAAACGGGATTTAAAAATAAATGAAACTGGAAAGAAATGAACAATATCTGCAAGCACTCTTGAAATAGGATTCTATAGTATAATGTGAATTTGTTCTTGAAATACCTTGACCTGAAAGCCTTTGAAATTCTTTGATGGAAATTGTTACATGAGTACAAAGCATTAACATTATTAGTAATTATGTTATAAAACAGTAGTTGAAAATAGCAACCCAGGAATTTGCAAGTTTCACAAGTGTAAATATCACATATCCTGCTAATGTTTTGGCAAAAAATAAATGAATGAACATATATACCAATTGTGATTTTCACTCTTTCTGCACCGGGAAAACAAATACTAACAATCAGGTGAGCAAAACTATCATATGTATCAAGAGGCATTCAATTGCCTAGAAATAGGAATGATTTATTTGCTTAATGTGATTTCATCTAACCCATCTCATTTTGAGGACTTACTACCTTCCAGGCATTGTATGAGCATTGTACCCGTCAACAGAGCACCTGAAAGAGTCCCCGCCTTCAAGGAGATGAGAGCTCAGTGGAACATTTACACAAGTTTAATTGGTTTTAGCATTAGTTATGTAGTAGAAACAGTATTATCATTATTTGATTGAGTCTCGACTCAGTAAGAGTAAACACATGAAAGGTTTAGTTTCTGTGATTCTTGATGTGTAGCCAAAGAAACTTCTGGGGTCCTTTGGATGGTCAGGCTGGTAATGGGCATGGTTTTCCACCTTCCTTCCAGATACAATACATGTATTTATCATTGTCTTGATGGGACAGACTGTTTCAAAGGGCCCCTTACATTTAACAATCTCTGCCCTAGACAAAAATCTGGCCTCAGTACATTTTTTAAGTGAACCCCAAACCACAGAGGAAGTAAATGCAGTAAACAGGCAATTAAGATTGAGCATTTAAGGATCAAAGCAGAGTGGAAATCCACAGGGGAGGATCCTAATCCAGCCCCAGGGATTTAGGAGAGGTTCAGGGTCTGAACTGACTCCAGGATCATGAATCCATAATGAAAAACAGTATTAGCACAATATTCCTCAAGTCTCTCACATGTATTGTTCAAATCAGGGAATTTCCCTCTAATCTGAATAGAGATCCTGGGCCTCTCTCAAATTTTAATTCCCGCTTTTGGCATGCCAGAATTTTAAAGGAGTGAAGGATCATTCCAGGAAGATAATTTACCTTATTTCTGCCAGGGGAGTCAATTATCCTATGAACAGAGGAAAAATTCTGGTTTCAGAGCTTTCTCTCCAAATGTAATATAGGAATAGCTGCTGGAGTAAAATGCTGCTATGTGAGGAAAAAAAACAAAAACAAAAGGAGGAAAATGCCATAACATATAAACCAGGGTAGAGACTGTGGGAACCAAAAGTTAATCTTGCAACTCCACTAATTAGATAACAACATTGGCGCTTTGCACTAAAACGAGGCCTGAAGGGTAGGGCCCATCAGAATGGACCACAAACCTGTACCAGAAAGTCTAGAAGAACTGGAAATATTTACTCTGTCAGGAGAAAACTAAGAGGCAGTTTTAAGGCCGTGTGTCAGCATAATAAAGAGGAAAAAAGGCAGGGGCGCCTGGACAAGTTGAAAGGGTCAGATGGCAGCAGGGAGATTAAGGTTATGTCGGCTCCAGGAATAATCACTTGTTCACATGCGTGGGGGAGGCCAGCACCAGATCTAGGTGATCTGATTACTGCCTGGGCAGAGGAGGTCAAGACCCCTGAAACTGGAGAGAGCTGCCCAACCCCCACGGGAGCCACTTGTCCACAAGTCACAGTCCCTGAAGACAAGAGCCTCATTCCGTTTCCTCTGCTTCCCCCACCCAAATCCAAACCTTTGCCAATCACCTACATCAATAGCAATGACCCAGAGCTCAGAAAAGATTCAGCCGTTCTTCCAGCAAATGAGGGGCACAAGGCAGCTGGCTAGGGACTTTCCATTTTTTTCTTACTTTCTTTTCTCCTTAGGAACAGTTTAAAAGTTCTGATTCTTTGCAATTTTTAATACTAAAAGAAACAAAAATACAACCATAAAAAATTCAAAACAAGGCAGAAGTGCATAAAATAATAGAACCGTTCTATCCAATATGATGGACGATAGCCGCATGTCACTCTCGAGCACCTGAAATGTAGCAGGTCCACACTGACCTGCCTAAGACACCCCTGGACCTCAAAGGCTTGGATGAAAACCAGACTGTAAAACATGACATTAATAATAATTTCATACTGGTTATATGTCAAAAGGATACTATTTTGGATATATCAGATTTAAAATATATACTATTAAAGTCAATGCCATCTGTGTCTTTTCCTACTTCTTAAAATGTGACTACCAGAAATTTTAAATTTAATTCTGTGGTTTGCTTACGTGCCTCTCATTATATTTCTGTCGAGCAGTGCTAAAATGGAAGATGAAAGGAAAGTTCCCCTTCACTTACAGCATTCCTGTCCCCAGAAAAAGCACTTGCAACATTTTATGTATTTGTAAAGACCTTTTTTGATACATAAGCAGTTAAAAATTAAAGGAAACCATTTTATAGGTATTTTCCTAAAACTGTCTTTGTTTTTCACCTAACAGTGTGCCTAAGAGATTCTTCAACGTTGGTACAGGTCCGTCTCCCTCATTCTTCCTTTTTGCTATAGGCATGCTGGATGACTGTCCTGCAGATTCATTTACTGTTCTCTTCTTTATAGACGTTCAGTTTTTTTTTTTTTTCACATTTCTATCTTTGTAATAACATTGCTGCTACCTGTATACTTGGACTTGCTGGGTCAAAGGGAATGAGAACTTTTCATTTTTATAGAGACTACTAAATTGTCTTCCCCAAAGCATATATCAAATTATATTACCACCTACTACAAAAATATCAGTTTTCCCTCACCCTTGCTAAACTTTAAAAAATGTTGTCCAATTTGGTGGATGAAGCATATACCACTTTAGTTTTCTCTAGTTACCGCCACATTTGAGTATTTTTTCACAGGTTTATAATTTGCACCTTGACTAAGCAGAAAACTTTATTCATTCTCATAACTTTCCAAACGCAATCCAGGATTTAGGCGTTTTCATCTTTATTTCCTCTTGCACACTTTTTGTATGAAATCTCAGACATATCCCTTTGTGCTTCCAATGACTAACAGAGAGTAAAAGTCTTTTCATCTCTTTCAATCACAGAAGCAATCTTGTTACAGGAACTAAAAGGTCCAATCCAGGCTCATAAGCACATAATTCTTCATTCAACTTAAAGCTGATCTGCCCCCCAGCTCCTCCTCTCTGGTCAGGCTGGGACCACCCTCTCCCGCCCTCATCTCCTCCTCTACCTCCAGAGAAGCGTGAGCATGGGCACTGCGATTCTCACTCCGTCCTCACCTCCCTCCCCCAAACACTCACCTTCAGTTACTGTGTGTGTGTTTTCTTAATGCTTGTAGAAGTTCTCTACATAGTCTGGATATTAATTCTTTGTCTGATATATATGCTGCAACTATTTTCTCCCAGCCTGTCACTTCTTTTTTTTTTTTTAACGTTATCATATTTTTACCAAATATAGATTTTGAATGTTGATTTATCAATCTGTTCTTTTAACTTCTGCAGTTTGTGTGCTTAGCAAAGCCTTATATACTTCAAGATTATAGAAACAGACTCTTTTTTATTTTTGTAAAAGCATCATTGAGATATAACTCACATGCATTACAACTGGCCTATTAAAGTGTACAGTTCAATGGTTTTTATTATATTTGCAGAACTGTGTAATCATCATACAATCAATTTTAGAAGTTTTCATCATCTTAAAAAGAAGCCCCTTATGCTTTAGCTGTCAGCCCTCAAGCCTCCTATCCCCACCAGCCCTAGGCAAACACTGATCTACTTTTTATTTCTATAGGTTTGCCTATCGTGAACATTTCATACAAATGGAATTATACAATGTGGGGTCTTTTGTAACTGGCTTTTTTTACTTGGCATGATGTCTTTAAAGTTTATGTATGTTGCAGTATGTATAAGTTCTTTATTCTTTTCACGGCTGAGTAATATTCCATGGTATGGACAGCCCATATTTACTTGGGCATTCGTCAGTTGATGGACATTTGACCTGTTTCTGTCTTTTTGCTATTGTTAATAATGCTGCTATGGAACATTCGTGCACAAGCTTTTGCATGGACACGTGTTTTTAATATCCTCGAGTCTTTACCTAGGAGTGGAATTTTTGAGTCCAATAATTCTATGTTTAACTTTTTGAGGAAGTGCCAGGCTGTTTCCCAAAGTGGCTGCATACTTTGTGTTCCCATCAGCAGTTTAGGGGGGGTTCCAATTTCTCCACATCCTCACCAATACTTTCTACTATGTGACTTTTTGATTCTAATGAACGTGAAGTAGTATTTCTTTGTAGTTTTGATTTGCATTTCCATAATAACTAGTAATTCTAAGCCTTTTTTCATGTGGTTATTGGTTATTTGCATCTTCTTTAAAGAAATTTCTACTTGACTCCTTTGCCCATTTTTAAATTGGGCTATTTTTCTTAATATTACTGAGTTGTGAGAGTTTTTTACATATTCTAAATACAAGTCCTCTATTAGACATACAATTTGTAGGCATTTTCTGCCATTCGTTGGATTGCATTTTCATGTTCTTGATAGTGTCTTTTGTTGAACAAATTTTTCAATTTTGATGAAGCCTAAGTTTTTTTTTTTTCCCTTTTGCCCCTTACCCTTTCAGTGTCATGTCTAAGAAACCATCACTACATCCAAGGTCACAAACATTTACCCTCATGTTTTCTTCTAAGAGTTTGATAGCTTTAGCTCTTACATTTAGGTCTATCTTTGCTCCATTCTGGTTTGTAATGTACATGTAATTTTTGTACACGATTTAAGATAGAGATCCACATTCATTCTTTTGCATGTAGATGGCCCAGTTGTTCCACACCATGTGCTGAAAAGATTATTCTTTCCCCATAGATGGTCTTAGCCCCATTGTTGAAATCAATTGATCGTAAATGTGAGACAAAACCCCTACACTTTTGCTCTTATGTTTCTAGAGATTTTTTGAAGTTTTTAAATGTAAATATTTCATCTGTAATTTATTTTGTGGTATGATATGAAGTAGGGGTCTATTATTTTCTAAGTCGATGGGGGAGGGGCCTGTCCCAGGAAGGCCCCACTGGGTCCTGCTCAGTTACACACACTCGCCATGTTTTACAGTGGATGCACAGGACAGACTCCAGCAATTCCAAAGTTTTGCGGGCACTTGGGGTGCACACCGTGAACTCTGAGAGCATCTCAGACCTCCAGAATGCAGCTACAAATGGGCACATTCTAGGACATTTATGTGTCTCTTTGAAGTGTTTTGAAATATATGTTCTGGATTTAGTGCTTCAGCCTCAAATTGTCATCATCATTCTTTCACTAAATGGCTGCATTTGAATGAATTTAAGTAAAACTACCGAGAGTTTCCAATGGGAAAGAAGATAGCTTGCAGAGCTGAGGAACAGTGGACCTGCCATGACAAGCCTGCTGGACAGTGAATTGTCCTTGTAATAGCTGCTGCAGGCCGGGTCAGCTTCTCTAGGAATAGGATGGAAGATATGAAACCGTATACCTCAGGTTGGGACTTGAGCTCCTTGCCTGCGACTCTGACCCAGCAAGACTCAGCTTGGGACTCAAACCCAAAACCCACAGTCCTTTAATTAGAATCACTCACCTGATGTCAGGACTTAATGGGAACTTGGATTCTTTGTGTCTCAGCACAGAAGAAAATCGGCAAGAGGCAAAGTGACAGGCAAGAAGTAGATTTATTAATATAAGATGTTTGTGAAGTATACAAGCAGGCAGGCAAGGTGGCTCTGCCCCCAGAGTTAAGCGAGCTACGTTTTTATAGTCAAAGGAAAGTGGGGAAGGCAGAAGATCACCTTCTGCCTCATTCTCTGAGTAGACATCAGGCTTCCATCACTAGCTCCTCCTTCGCTTCAGGCAGGAAAGACGGTGTTTGACCCCATAAGATCAAAGTAGGACTGTCGTGGCACTTATTCCTGCCAGCAGAAGGGTAGTAACTTATGCTAAAATATGTTCAGTCATCTTAGATTTCAATAGAATGAGGGTCATTCCTTCGGAACACCACCCTTCCCTTATATTCTTGACCTTACTTCTAAGGATCGTTATCTTGCTGGATTCAAGGAGCAGGATGCAGGACTCATTCTTTCACTTAATGGCCAGGGGCATGGCTGGTGTTTCTATTGATGGCTTTCTAGTTACGCCTGCTTCATTTCACCATGTTCTGATAGATTTCTCGGGGGATCATTAACTTACAGTGGTCCCCCCACCCCCAAGTTCCCTCTCTATCTAGAATCCCCTAGTGGGATTTCTAAAACTACCTGTGTAACTACCCTACTCTATCCCTGTCAGACGCGGCTGAGATCCAAAAGAGAGACATCCGATGCCAAGGTCAAGGGTGTTGGTCCTGATGTGGGGAGGGTTGTGTTCCCCAGGGAAGAAGCCAGTAGGGACCCTGCTCTGTGGCAAGGACAGAAAGACACTGCCCTCTGGCCACTGAGAAGCAGAGGAGGACATGCCTTCTTCTCCCTATGCCCAGATACCACCCTGGCGAGGAGAAGGGAAAGAGAAGCCCTAAAAGCCTAAACATTTACCTGAGAGAAACTGAATTAACCCCAAGTTATACTTTTAGAGGAAAGAAATTCATCTACATGTCACGGGCAGTTTTCCTCCATTCACAGAAGGATGGGGCCCCAAGCAGAAGATGAGATACATTACAGAAAATTAAAGAAAACTATATTTTCCTTTGAGCTAAATACTTATTTCAGTGTGTCATCAGTCACACTGAACAAACTAGATATGTGACAAATACCTCTAGGCAATGCATGGCTCTGGTTGGAAAATTTGTTTGTTTGTTTTTAGGGTTGCACCGGTGGCATATGGAAGTTCTCAAACCAGAGGTTGAATCAGAACTGCAGCTGCTGGCCTACACCACAGCCACAGCAATGTGGGATCCAAGCCGCATCTGTGATCTACACTACAGCTCACAGCAACACACAGCAAAACCAGATCCTTAACCCACGGGGCGTGGCCAGGATCAAATTTGCATCCTCATGAATACTATTCAGGCTTGCTACTGCTGAGCCTGTGGTCGGAAAATTTTTAAAGTTTACATGCTAGATTTTACTACTAATATTGACAATGAAACATTCTATATCTTTAGTGTACCAGACGTCAGGAAATTGCAAGGTGCTCTGCTTTGCCTTTATTTTCAGTGTCTGCTCAAGTTACTAGAGCACAGGGTGGAAACATGTGGTTGCAAGGGGAAAGCCCACAGTTCTTGCAGACCATTAGTGACTTCCCCTAACCATCATAAGAGTGGGAGAATGAAGCTTTTAGGCTTCTCTTAGTTCCCCTATGTGCTTCTTCCTCAGGAGGCACTTTTAGATGCTGCTGTAGATGGTCTCTCAGCAGTAAAAGGCTATTAGTGGGATTGCAAGACAGCCAACGTTGCAGCAAAGTGCACGTTCACTTGTGTGAAGAATGGGGAGGTTTCTAATGGACCAGCATTAGGGAGGCCGGCTCGGGAGCAGTGTGAGTGCCCAACAATATCAACACAAAAGGCCCTCAACTCTGTGCCGGACACTGGCTCTGGGTCAGGAAAGGCTGTTCAGCCTGTAGGTGAAAGGACAGCTCTGGCCAATTAGGGGGAGCAGGACAAAGCTGAAATGACAGAGAGATAATCATGGTTACAGTTTGGAGTTGTAAAAGCAGAGGAAGGAAAGAGAAATGGGGAGGAATACAAGGGAAAACACTATTAGGGAAAATATTGTCTCCAAAGAACCCAGCAATGAAAGCAACAAAAAATAAAACCAAAAAGGGCTCTTCCTTCCTCCCTCACTTATAGGACTATTGCCTGCAGCCACTTCAAAGAGGACAGCAATGGAGTTCCAGCCCCAGCGATGGCTCCCACTGTCTCGTATCCTATCTCTATGCTCCCTGAGTTTCAGCAGCTTCTAGAAAGTTCTTCCAGACCTTATGCAGAGTTAGTGAGGTGTTGAGGATTAAGGGCCATATTCCTATTTATAGTTTTCCCAGTTGCTAAAAGTCATGAATGAACTATCTTTGAAACCCTAAACCCTAGGAAACAGCCCACAGGATTCAATACCGAGCAACAGAGAAAAGCCAGGGATGGGCCAATTCAATCAGGCTTCTAGAAATAATGTTCTCCTAATCAGGTACTTCCTGGCAGTTAATGACCAGCTGTGCCGACTTCTACATCTAGTCATTAAGTTCACAGCGCCCTCCCCAGTTGCTATGAATACTTAAGAGCTTTAACAGATAATAAGCAGAATAAATAGCACATGTGCTCTAAAACTGGCAGGAGTTCAACAATGATGCAACTTAATATACATTATATAGAAACATTAAGTCCAGAACAAGTATTTCAAACCAGGAACCCTCCCTAGAAAGACATAATGTCTTAGAATGTAGCTGACTGTAGCTTCTTACATACTGGCAGCTTTGAACCAGAGGCACTTAGAGTTCTTGGTTTGCACCCCAAGTCCTTGAGAAACTTGGGGATTATCAGAGAGTGTCCTATGTATTGAATGCAAAACATGGCAAGTATCTTTGGCTTACAGAAAGAGAAGGGACAGGAGACTTCAGAGTCTGCAGAAACCAGCCAGAAGGGTGCCTCCAGCATGGCCGTGGCTGTGGTCCAGCTCTCCAGACCCTCAACTCACGGGCAGCTAAGTATTAATTTTGTGCCTGGAACCATGGTGAATATGTATTGCTGTATTATCTGATTTAATATCTCACTGATGCTATGATATAATTATTATTTTCATTTTCCAGAAAAAGAAAACGGAACTCCAGGAGGTCAAGTAACTTGTCTATGATTAGAGAGGTAGCAATAGGAGAGTGGTGTTTCAAATCCAACCTGCTTGGCTCCAAAGCCCACACTTGGAACCCCTTCCTGGGAGCCTATGGCTACGTGCTGGCTCCCACTCCTGGATCTGAATATGGCCTGACACAGACCCTGTTACCGACCTAGCCCTTACAGTAACCAAAGGTGAAGTCCAAGGCCACATCCTGAGACCCCCCACCCTAGGTTCGAGGATACACTACATTGGAAACCTAAACCTCCCTGAGAAACGTTACACTGACTGATGCTTAAATGAAAAAAGCCGAAAGCATCAAATACAAAGCTGTAGCCTTTCATGAGATTCTTCATATCTTTTCTAAATTACAATATATATGCATAGGCAACATTCACATTTTATGAATATTAGTTTTTTCCAAATCAGCATGGCTCTTCTGTTGTTGTACTGGTCACTAAAGCTGTCTGTGGACCATAGTTCCGTATGATCCCCAACTGATAAACACCACTTATGATCTTCGATGGTCTAATTTCATGATCACTTAAAGGACCGTGACTTTGGCACCATGGCTTATTCACAGTTTCCCTGCCTGGCTATTTGGAAAGCCTCCCCTTTTGTGGACTAGAAGAAAGTGCATGTGCAGAGGTTTGCTCCCCTTTTATTTCTGAATATGCACTGCTACAGCTGGCCAACAAGGGTGCCACAAGCTGCTGTTGCTATGAGTGGAAACAGACTTGCTGAGTTAAGAGTTGCAAGATTTGCATTCGATGGGGACAGATATGGTCAAGGAAACGAAAAGTAAAGAAAGGGCATGTGGTCCTTGGTGGACCCTTCGTCTAGAAGACTGGGAGTCTGGAATCTCTTAGGACTTTTAGTATGAAATTTGGCAACACTTTAGATTCATGATTTTTAAAATAAAAACAATTCTGGACATTTCTTTTACCTGAAAAAAAAAACATTCTTGCAGAAAAATAAGGGGACTCTGTAGTGGAATAAGGAATAACAATAATGATAAGAAAAATAATAACCACAAAACCTCTTTGGTGAAAGTTCAGATCACACTGACTTACTGGACACTGAGATGTAAAACACATTATTAAGAGACTATTACATGGATGAAACTAGAGATTCTCATACTAAATGAAGTAAGTCAGAAAGAGAAAGACAAGTACCATATGATATCACTTATATGTGGAATCTAAAATATGTCACAGATGAACCTTCAGAACAGAAACAGATTCACAGACATGGAGAACAGACTTATAGCTGCCAAGGGGGAGAGGGAGGGAGTGGGATGGACCGGGAATTTGGGGTTAGTAGATACGAACTATTACATTTAGAATCAATAAGTAATGAGGTCCTGCTGTATAGTGCAGGGAACTATATCCAGTCTTTTGTGATAGAACATGAAGATAACATGAGAAAAAAATGAATATATATGTATGACTGGGCCACTTTGTTGTATAGCAATTGACAGAACATTCTAAATAAACTGTAATAAAAATTTTAAAAAATAGATCATTAATTAATGCAATATGACACGGCATCAATCTGTGTCTAACCAGTGGACCAGGAAGCACTCTAGGCATGTCAACACGAGAATTTCACACAGGGAATGAGTTACATACATGACGGGTGAATTGAGAAGCCAAACAAGGGGCACTGAAGCAACTCAGACGTTTTCAGTAAAGGGGAGTTAGGATCACTGGAAAAAGCCTTGGGTCCAAAGGAGAACCGAGATCACCCTCCCAGCCCGTTCCCACAGGGAGCTCTTGCAAGAGGCACCACCCAATGCAGAAAGAAACAGGAGGAGAATCCTGGTTTTCCATGCTCCCACCCTCCAATCTTCTGCTGGCGCCTCCCACAGGTTGAACCTCACCAGCAACCAAAAGGTCAGAGACCCAGAAGACAAAGGTCCCCAAAACCCAGAGCCAGTCAGTAAGTGCCAGGAGAGGATCTGAGAAGAAACAGAGAAACGACTGGCATGGAACCTCATGATGTTCTTCACCTATCAGGAAATATTTGTAATTGATTTTCACTCACCTGAAATGAAAAAACTTTCAAAGTAACAAATTTAGATTTTCAGGCAGAAGAGTGTTGATGTTATCATAGCTGGTATTTACATTTGAAACACTGTGACTAGGCAGTCCACACACCTTAAAGATATGGACATTAAACAGCGATACATACGATCTTACCTCTTTCGAGTGAAAACAAGAACTTTTTCCTTTGTGTTTCATTTTAGATTAAATTAGCGTCATAGAGTCAGCTTTACATTGTATTTCCCTGGAGTCCTGGAATTGGACTGTACCCCTACTCTCCGAGTGCATTCCTTGTGGTCATAACACTTTCCCTTTGGTTTCTCAGAAACTCCCTTGGATTGGGGCTAACACGGGGCCATTCTTAGTGAATTTTACTCAGAGATAATTGTTTGAGACACAAACTCATTTCAAAGTAAAAAAAAAAAAAAGTTAATTAATGACCTTAAAAATTAGGAAGAGTGCTGTTGTGGTATATGCCCCCTCAGACTCGCTTTGTAAGGGACCATGGCAGGGACATTCAATCTGAGTAGCTGATTGTTCTTGAGCTTGGATTATTAACTTTCAGAAAGAAAAAGGAATTTATTGACCAAACACATGCTTTCTTTGACTAATTTGCCGCCAGCTCTTTCTAGGTTTCTTTTCTTGACCTGCACCTCTTAGGTTTATAGGGCAATATCTTTCTTTAAGAAGGTGGCAATGAGAACATTTTTATCACCTTTTCTCGGAGGTATAAGTGATTCTTATAATGCCCATTTATTAGCTTTATTAGTGATGAAAATGGGAATTTTTACTGATCAGTAAATCTTAAACTTATTTTTAATTATCAGGTCGCACTCAATGCAAAACCAACTGCTTTGTTAGCTCCCAGTTAAATCCTTTTATAAGCACAACTGAAATACATCAGAAAAGGTCTTTAATGTGAATTTCCTGGGACCCCATGTCTACTCAGCATTTCCCTTTCTTCTGATTGTTCCGGGTCACCTGTTGCTTCTGCAGCGAGTCCCTTATGCCTTTGATCACTACACTGCTGGGGCTTTTATCACACTTGATATTTATAATCAGAGAGCTGCATGAGGTTATTGTTACATATTCAGAATGTGCTTTTCCTTTCAATGAGAATGAGAAGTATTCCCCTGGAAACACCAGGAGCGGTGGAGGCAGTCCGTGGAAAAAGAGAGACTCCTGTAGGACCACCTGGAATTTAGGCACATGGGACAGGCTCTTGCTTTGCCCGGAATGATGGACGTTGGCTGGCATCTACTGAAGAGGGAAATGAAATGAGATCACATGAAATGAAGGCAAACTTTTATCTACTACAGAGAAAGAACCTCCTGGGAAAATATGGGCCTGCTAGGAAATGGTGCTGGGTAGCAAAGGTGATTTATGCTTCCTGTAGTCAGTTCTGAACTAATTCCCAGAACGGCGTGAAGGGATGCCAATTTGAACAGAAGACAAACTGTGCTCTGTGGCCATTTGAAATCACATCACCTACAAGAGTAATACAAATGGCTTGGATTTTTTATAGTCACTTACTTCTCAGGAGGTCCAAGGGCTTTCTACCCATGATCTCATTTACTAGCACACCGTGAACTCCGCTCTCCCGTGTGCAAGGGCACTAGCAGCTTCCCTGAAGGAGAGAGGAACTTCCTCTGTCTATTCCTCACCCTCTGCTCTGGAAAAGGGGAAAATATGCCCACAGGGTTCCCCAAAGAGCAGGATCTTTGAGCCAGAAGGCACAGACCTAGATCTGGGTTCACCCTGCCACTTTCCACCATCTGGATGACCTTGGCCAAGTCATTTAACCTCTCCGGGCCCCAGTTTCTTCATCTGTAAAATAGGTGCAATGATGCCTACCTTGAGGGACTGTCATGCAACATGGAACTTGAGTAGGATTTGGCATATGCTTGGTGTTTGACAAACAGTATCATTTGTTAATAGTACATATTTCATTGACCCTGAGCCCAACACCAGGCCTGCTTCCTCTCTCCTGTGTCCGCCCTGCATTCCTCTCTTTCAAGTTTACTTTGTGATACAAATTAAGAAAAATAGCAAAGCAGAGGCCTAGATAAGCCTCAGTGAAGCCCAGGCTAGAAATTTTCCCCACACCCACCATAAATGGGCACAGGCACAAAGTCCCTCCTCTTTACCCTCTTCTCTTGCACAGAGTGGGGAGAAAGGTGCATTCATCCACCGAAATCCTTCAACCAATACTCTCATAATAATCTCCAGTAATAATTATCTCCAATAATAAATATTTCTAAAATAATAATTATCTCCAATAATCTCCAGAGTTCCTGCTCAGTGGGTTAAGAACTGGATAGGGTGTCCATGAGGATGCAGGTTCAATCCTTGGCCTTGCTCAGTCCATTAAGGATCTGGTATTGTCACAAGCTGTGGTGTAGGTCGCAGATGCAGCTCGGCTCTGGTGTTGCCATAGCTGTGGCATAGGCTGGCAGCTGCAGCTCTGATTTAATCCCTAGCCTGGGAACTTTCATATGCTGCAAGTTCAGCCTTAAAAAGATTAATAATAATAATAATAATCTCAGACTCATTGTTGTCAGGGAGGTGTAGGAATTTCCAGAAAGAGAAAAGTCAGTCCTTAAAGGTCCCCCAAGGCTAAGGATCTAGACAGTTAGGTAAAACTGATGTGGCTTGCTAAGTAGATCACACACGTTAACTTCTTTGAGGTCGCATTTTCTGGTGACTGCAATATGCAGTACACAGGCACTGTCCTGGACCCTGGGAGTCAGAGCCCTACCCTTGAGAATATCACGTATTGTAGGGGAAACATTTTTACAAATATGGAAAAGACAGTGAGCTCCACAGAGGTGCCAGCATATCTTCTTTCTTAGCCAACCTCCACTTGCTACAGAATTGAGCTGGGGGAGGCAAGCAGTGGTACCCAGAGCCCTGTTTTGTCATTCAGCATTTCCACTTAAATCCTAAGATTTTTTTAGAAGACAGTAACCATTAGCTTTGGCAAAAATAAATTACAGAGAAATCATCACTGTTTTGTTTTTCCCTGACTCTCCCTTGGCATTACAAATTAGTTCTCACATCTCTTAGTAAAGCAGTCTGAACTTCATAAACCCAGTACAACTTAATTATCCCTTCCTAAAGGGGTTTCCACACTTTCAGGAACCATTGAATGATGATGTATTTCCAGGGTTATGCACTCACATACAAAAATAGCTATTATTAATATCATGAGTTTCATTGGGAGGTTTCTTGGTACCAAAAATATTTCTATCCTAGAGAATAGAAATTAAAACTGAGATGTTTCCCTGTGCCCTCACTGCAGACCCAACAACAGTACTGCAAATCAGTTTGTAAAGAATGTGTTCCTGATAGACACAACTCTTTCTAGAAGCTGTTCGGGAGCATCCCAAGCCCTGCTGGAAAATTCCATAATAAAATGACATCAAGGACCCCCAAACCTCCTTCTCTGTTTGGCTGCCTCTCTGCAGGATTTACCCTAACATTTTTTAAACAGACTGTATGAAAGAGGTGTCTTGTCTGGTTTGGCTGGTTATCATTATCTTTTTTCAGAATGATTTCAGAAAAGACCATAAGCTTGTGACAGAGTGAATTTGTGATCTTATCCAATCATCTGGGCTGTTTGCAAAACTTCAGTAGGTGGCAGCGTTTTGTTGATAAATGTTTTGTTAGCCAAGTGATCTCATTTAGTGCAACTGTTGCAATATTAATAAACTGAACTTATGATCGTGTTTGCCAGGACTGAAAAGACTGCCATTCTATGCAGCGGGTGCTCTTATCTGAACTGACAGCAGCATTCACTGCATTAGAGGTGGGGAGGGGGGGCTCAGTGCAACTGTACGTGTGCTATTATGAGGAGAAAGGGATGGAGGCAGGGGAGAAAAGGCATTGGGAAACGGGGCTTGAGGTGAAGAAAGGGAAAATAAAGGAATGAAAAGAAGATGTTACACCCTCTTCCTGGCTGGTTCCAACAAAACGCTGGGCTGGTACGAGTGTTCACTCCTTCCCAGGTGCCATGCTGTGGTCCATAATGACCATAAAGGTGATCCCTGAGGTCCCAGGGAAACTGGGTGAGGGCCGCTGGCTATATGCAAGCATCTCAGGTCCCTGCAGCAACCACAGGAAGGCTCACAGGAGCTGAATCCCCTTAACATCCACTTTCTGAGTTTAGTCAGTGCTCCAGATGTGTCCCCAAGCTTCCCAGGGCTGGGACAGACAAAATCCATGCCTTCTCCAAATCAAAACAACTTCTGCCAGACCGATCATGACCATCGGGACAAGTCCTGGGGTGGCCTCTAGAAAGAAGAGACAGCGCCTCCTTTACCAAAAGCCTCAGCCTGTCTGTCACTCAGGGCTTTGCAACCTGATCCCAACCATCCATCTGCTCACTTTTTTTCATTCCCCTTGATAAACACACCTTGCTTTGCAGGTTGTAAAGGTCTGCCTGGTGAACAGATCCTTGGGGACTCTCGAGGAAGTGCCCACTTTGGCTGGAGATCTATGGAAGCTACCGTCACACAAGAAGGTTTTCAGAGACACCTAGACCAGCGTTTCAGAACCGTTCCTTGTGAGAAACCTAGGCACTGAGCCCAGAATCTGCCCTACACTCTCCTGATTCCAGAACTTTACTACTGCCAATCCTTTTACCCACTTGT
Source organism: Catagonus wagneri (assembly GCA_004024745.2). Taxonomy (NCBI): domain Eukaryota; kingdom Metazoa; phylum Chordata; class Mammalia; order Artiodactyla; family Tayassuidae; genus Catagonus; species Catagonus wagneri. The sequence continues at coordinate 4,350,804 of PVHT020000077.1, read as the reverse complement.
GATGTCCCTTATTCTCTCACCTTCATCTCTCAAAATGACAAGTTTCATGAGCAGACCCAAACCCTTCCTCAGTGATAAGGCCTTCTCTGATCCCTCCAGCTGGAATGGACATCTTTCTTGCACGAACACCCACTGCAATCATCAATGACCACTACGCCAGCTGCCTCACATTGCTTGACATCAGTAAGATGATGTCATTGCTGCAACTGGCCTACTCCTTCTGAAAGCATGAGGACCTGTCCCATATGTTTCTACAGGCGCTCAGTGAAAACCAGGTTGGTGCCTCATCTGCACTGCTTTCCGTTTAAGTCTTTTAGGCCACTTATTTTTTGGCCTTATATTAAAATCCTAAAACTGCCCTACTTGCAATATCTGCTTTCCACTCCAGACTGTAAACGCCTTGCATGCAAAGACATATTGTTATTATCTTTGTATAATCCTAACACCTAGCACAATGTCTTACCAAAAATGTCTTTCAAATTAATTACTGATGAAATAATGTCTCGATGGTCAAATTTACAAACAGTAGGTCTCACTGCAATCTGAGAAGGATTCCTTCAGATCTCTTTTTTGAGAAGTCACTTCTCTAAGATCTCAGGATTGAGTTCCTCAGCAAGGCGAGACCTGCATTTTCTATCCCAGGCACTGCACCACAAGACCCAGGCCTCTGAACACTTGCCCTAAGGACTTCGTGAATGGATTAAAAATTATGGACTGCCTTTGTCTCCAAAACAGCAGAAAGCCATTTTCTTAACATCAGTTACTAATCTTGTATCTTTGTTCATTCTATTCATAATTAATTTATACTCATAGTTTCTTATTTCTGTTTGTAATTTCTAAGGCAAAACAAGGACCATTCCCATGAAGACGTTCACCTCTTCCTTCCTAAGTCCTCCTATTAAAGCCAATCAGGAGTTTTGGAAGATACTGGAACTAGTTCTAGAGTAATTTAGATCATCCCAGGGGACCCAGAAGAGCACGTCCTCTTCCCTAAGGGTATCCTAAGTTGTTACTTGCTATAAGTTAGAACTGAAGCCCATTTCCCTGCACAGTGTCTACTGCCCAGTAGAATGTGCTTTAGCAACACTGTTTTATCAGCTAGTTCATCACATCAGAGTGAGTTAAGTAAACGTAAGAGTACATGACCTCCCATTTACAGGAGGCATCATCATTACATCCAAATATCTTCTGAGAACCTACAGTGAGCATAGTGACGTCTTTGCCAAAAGCTCTTAGGCAGAGACGGAAAAGATGGCCTGGTTCAGAGAATGGATTTGCGTGTTTGAGCAACAGGCATTTATAAAGAAATCATTATTTCTTACCTTCTCTTAGACATATAGTCTTAGGCAGGAAGGAAGAAAAAAGGGCACTGGTGGCATTATTAAGTCCCTCCAATATGTCTCCCTGGTACTTCAGAGACCTTCTGTGATAAAACCGTCTCAGAGGTTTGTGTGGGAGAACAACCACCCTTTAACTTCTGTCCTACAATCCACAAGGTTGTGTTCCTTCACATGATGTTATAGTTCAAACGACTGGCTTTCCTCCATCCCAGTCCCTCCCCACAAACACCAACCAGCTCCCCCTAACTGGTTGCATGTACAAGTACACACACACACACACACACACACACAGATACATATCCTTGGATCTGTAGATGTTTCCAGCAAGAACTACATGTTCATGGTGAGGCTGAAAATAAAGCTTTGCTTTAACAAAGATGTCCCAGGTGTGCATGTCATAGAAACAAAATAATGTGGGTGTTCCCTCTCCAGATTTAGCCTCACAGCCAGACACTCACTTGGGACCAAATCACCACCAAATGTCTACACTAGCCAATTAAACCATGCTCATTCATTCTACTTAAGCTTCTAAGCTGCACTTTCCTGGAAACTTTGCATTTAAGTCAACTTGCCTGTGGTTCACTTCAGAATGTTCTTTAATGTAGTCAAGTCCCATCAGATAATCAGTCATTACATTCAGGGAACAACCCATTGCTCCATTCTCCCATGCTTCAGCCCACACAATTCCCAACTTGCTGAAGCAAATAAAGAACTACACTTTGGACTGAAGAAAAAAGTGCACCACAGGAAATGTTAATCCATTCATAGAGATGACAAAAATTAACTACATAATAATGGGATACTAAGCAAAACTGTTTTTCATGACTTTCCCTCATAATTGTTTCTTTATTTTGTTATGTCCCATGTAGTTGCACCATTATTGCTGAGAAATTAAAATTATTATATAGTAGATAGAATGCTACTCCCCTACTTTTCACATTTAGCATTAATCAGCCTAATGGAAGGTCTAGAATTCACACCGCCATTGCTGTCTTACATGAGTGGCCAGTGGACAATCTTAATTTTAAGAGCTTTATAACACGTCATGTCGCGGAAAGGAGAAGGGGTCTGACGGTGATTGTCAACTTGAAAATTCTCACTATTGTCCTGATTGTCCTAATTACTGATGAAATCTTAAATCTGACATCTCAGCTAGAGCCATTTTTTTACTTCACAGTTAAGAGAAGTTGTGCAGTTGTCTTGAATCCAAGAAACCAGCTGAGAGATGTGCCAGAAGGAGCAGTGGGCAGGAGTTTCAAATCTGGGTACCAGCCTCACTTCCATCCCAAATTAGATGGCTTTATGCAAATCAATTTTCTTCTCTGGGCTTCTGTTGTCTTACTGGCAAGATGAAGCCAGACATTTGCTGAGGATCCTCCATTTTTAACGTTCAGTGATGCTAATAGCATTCTATGATATTAATTCTGAAAGTCTCAAAAATTTTGGTTAACCACCAAAACCCACAGAATTCCTGGAAAACTTTACAAACATACAAAGCCAAAGTTGACCAGCTAGCCAGAGTGATAACAGGAGCCACTGGAGTCATATCCACAAAGGACTCAAGTAACTTAGAGATAGCGGTGAAGAACGAACATTCTATTATTTCTACCATCTTGGGGGAGAAAAGCAACTTTCTTTTCTATATGCTACTTCTCTGCTCTTCATTACAGCAAAAATCCTTGAAAGGTTTGTCTATACTTACTGTCTCCAACTCCTCTTCTCTCATTCTCTCTCTCTCTGTCCCTTTCTTTCTTTCCTTTTTTTTTCTTTTTATGACTACACCTGTGGCATATGGAAGTTCCCAGGCTAGGGGACTAAATCAGAGTTGCAGCTGCCAGCCTACACCACAGCCACAGCAACACTGGATCTGAGCTGCATCTGCGTACTACACCACAGCTTGCAGCAACACTTGATACTTAATCCACTGAGCAAGGCCATGGATTGAACCCACATCCTCACAGAGACAACACTAGGTCCTTAACCCACTGAGCTACAACAGGAAGTACTCTCATTCTCTCTTAAAATCCCAGTTGGTAGCCTTCACCTGCGCCACTCCACTCCACTCCAGTTGTTCTTGTCAATGCCAACAAAGACTTCAACATTGTTAAATCCAGTCATCAATTCTCAGTTTTCACATTATTTGACCCTTCTGAACGTCCTCCCCTACTCCTTCTTGAAACAGTTTCCTCAGTTAGCTTCCATGACACCAGACTGTATTGGTTTTTCCAACAACACACTGGCCTTTGCCATTTTCTCTCTCCAAACATAATCTCTCCAAACATCTCTCTAATCTCTTATTTCTGGTGTACTCCAAGATTCAATTCTTGAATTTCATTATCAATAATTTTACTTTAAATGCTACACATATATTCTAATGGACACCATTTTTTTTTAATCACTAGCTGAGATAGCTCCCTTGAACTGTAGACTCAAATGTTTATCTGCCTATTACTATTTGGATGTTCAGCATTATAAACAGATTCCACATCAAAAACTAAACTCCTGATGTCCCTATTTAAATCTCCTCCATCTCAGAAAGGGCCACGTAATTCTTCCAGATGTTCAGGCCAAAAATCATGGTGTTAACCTTGACTTCACTCTTTCTCTCATCTCCCTCATATAATTGGTTAATAATGCCATCGGTTTTATCTTCAAACTACATAAAGAATAAAATCACTTCCTACCACCTCCACCACTACCACACTGATCTGAGGAACCATCATGTCTTATCTGAGTTACTGCAATTGCCTTCTGATGGATTTTTTGTGCTTCCACCTTTTCTCTCTACAGACTATGTTCAATATAACTGAGTGATTTCATTCTAAGGTAATGCAGACCACGTCATTCCTCTGCTTAAAACCATGCAGTGATGTCTCTTCTCACTAAGATTAGAAATCAAAATCTTCCAAAGGCCTACAAGCAACAAGCAATCTCCCTCATCATTAATTCACTGATCCTGTCCTCATATTATCTCTTCCCCATTGCTCACTCAGCTCCAACTGCCTGTCACACTGGCTTCCTTGCTCCTGGAACACCTGATATAATCCTGTCTCTAGGCTTTCAGCAGCTATTTCCTTGCCCTGGAACTCTCTGCTCATATCTTATTCCTACATATCCTTCAAGTATTTGCTCAATGTCACCTTCTTAGTGAAGGATGCATGGCCTCCAACTTACAATTTATAATTTATAATTACAATCCATCCATACTCCTTGCTTCATTTCCCATCCATGATTTATGTTTTTCATAGCACTGGTAGCCTTCTAATATTACATATACACACATACATAGAAACATACACACACACATATATATAATATACAAACTTCTAGTGTATATATATATATACATATATATATATACACAAAAACTTCTGACATATATATATATTTGTATATATATAACATTGTATTGTGTATATATTCATACAAACTTCTAATATATATATTACTAGAATGTAAGAGACTTGAAATCTTTCTCTACTTGACTGCTATAACCTCAGCAACTAGAAAAATTCCCAACACATAGTAGGAACTCAGTGTTATCGAATGACTGAATCTCTCCATCCCTCATTCCCCAACAGCATAGCATTCAGATATTACACTTTATGATCATCCTCCCTCATATATATTGGGGGGGGGTAATCAATGAGTTAAGGGACAAACTTTTAATCTAAGTATTTTATATATATAGCAATTGGAGTTTTATTTAACTTAGTATAGTGGAAGGATCTTAAATGTGAAGCCAGGTTAGAAAGACTTCAAATTTTGGTCATATCGTTTGTCAACTAAATAACCTTCAGAAAAAAGTTTTGAGCCAACTGTGGAATTGATACAAAGGAGGCTGCTACTCAAGGTTTTTGAGAAAATGACACATATTGACCTATATAAAGCACCCTGCAAAGAATCAGTACAGAATAGCTGCTCAGTAAAAATAGTCTCAAATGTTTGAAAGTGCATGAATTAATCAGGTGGTCTAGTGCTGACACAAAGTGTAGTACATAATCCTCTTCCCACAAGAGAGTACTTTGATCCACAGGAGGAAATCTTATAGGAGAAATTTCTAGTATCTGCAACAATGGAGGAGATTTTGTGTGTGTGTGTGTGTGTGATGGAAGGAAAGACAAAAAAGAGAGGGAAGGGGTGAGCTGAGCACCCCCACCCCCACCCCAGACCTCCTCACATTCCCTGGAAAATGGCTCTCGTTGGAACCCTCAGTGTCGATGCATCTCTGTGCCTTAATGGGGTTAGAGATTGATTCAGGAGCACAACCATGTCTTCTGTGACACAGAGATGGACTGTCTTTGAAGATTAAAATCCTACTAGATGTCCCCCACAGAGATTAAATGCTGGAAGAGAGAAAAGACAAGTGTTGGGGAAAAAAAACGGTAGGATAAAGAGAGAGATGAAACCAAAACTTAAGAATCCTTTCTGGGGTAATAATTGCTGCATTAACACCTGAATGGCTAACATGAACACCCTGTGGCATGTTAAATGAGAAACTTCAAAGACTGTAAATATAAGAAAAATGAGAATGCTTGACCCTAACAGTTGGTATTCACAGACAGGCAGCAGTTGGCATATATAGACGCATATTCCCCAGCCCACACATGCCGAGAGACACTTGTTTCCAACACCCCTTTTCCTTTAATAAGCCAATAAATATTGATTCTGACCTGGCTGCCACTTGTTCTCCTAACATCTTCTTTCATTGCAAGGCTTCTCGAAACTATAAAAAAGCTAATTTCCAGATTCCTAGTCTGGCCAGAAGGACTCAGTTTTTCAATCAGATCTCCCAGATGTCGGATAGCAGTCATTATGAATGAGAAAAGGCATTCTGTATTCTTCTCAGCTTGGTAGCAGAGAGAGGGAGCAGAGCGAGTTACCCACGGAGGCAATGATCAAATTAAAACACTCGGTTACCTGCTATTCACCCTGGAAGATCACAGAAAATGTGGAGCCACAGCCTGACATCCAAAAAGGGAGTCAGCTGTCACTGAAAAGTACAGTTTTCCAGCTAAAAATCATGATCAAAAGTTAAAAATGATCTCATTTTTTTTCACTGCCAGGATTTTATCTCAGGCGATACAGTTCTGAAGAACGTGACGTTAAGCAACATACATGAAGATTAAATTTGAGTTTTAGAAAAACATTTTCCTGGAAGGATGCTCTAGACTAACATTTTGAAGCAAATGATTTCATTTCCCGGAATCTCTCAGTCATCAATAAGAATATGCTGAGAACCTTCTATATGCTCAGCAGTGCTGGAGGAGGTCATCTGGGCAAGAGAATTATAAGACAGTTTCCTACCTCAGAGCTTTCACTAATTAGAGAGACAAGTATGTACATTCAGAATGTTGGTTCTTGATATCTGAGGGGTCATGGACCTCTGAGAATCTGATGGCAGTTACAGAGGCTTGTTTTAGAAAAGTTCAGATATGTTTACATTTTAGAGTTTTCCCACACCCCGCGGACCCCTCCGTGGTCCAGGATGCGGTCAGATTCTCATCACACTTCCACTTAGCACCCTTACTTCCTCTTTGGAAACACACGTCACCTATTTGAAGCATACTCCCCATTTGTCACTAGCATCTAGCAGAGTTCTGTCATCCTAAATATCACTGAATGACTCAAGGCATTGGTGAGTTTAGAACACGTGCCCCGGAGAGTGTAGAGCGAGGTGCTGATGCTCAGCGGTCTGGTCCACACTTGGAGCACAACGGAGAGTCAGCCAGGGCTAGAGGAAAGGCATTGTGAAAGGATTTGAAATTTGACAAAGGGATAGGATTGACAGGGGTACAGCAAGGAAGTGAGCCAGTGCTATCAGAAAATCACAAAGTGAGAACGAAGCCCCTTGGCAGTGGGAGAATGAAGTGATGCTCTGGACTTGAGATGCAAGGTGACAATTGTCCTCTTGCTATGTGGAAAAGGGACCTTTATTTTAAGGATATCTGGGGTACCTGGAACCATGAAAGCCACAAAGCCTGGCGTTGGAGAGCAGGCAGAAAGTAAGGAAATCCAGCATCTGAGCCTCTTATACCAAAAGCAAGGCTGCGCCACCGCTGGGATTAATCTCCTCTTCCAACGTGCTTTTCATTTTGTGACTAGGATGCAAATTCTGGGGATCCAGCGCTGACAGGATGAACTCAGGTCACGTGCCTGCCCTAGGTACACCACAAACACATAGCTTCTGTAGTCAGACGTGGCATGAGAGGGAGACATAAGAGGCGGGCACTAAGAATCGCTCTCCCACAATGACTGCACGAAATGCACCTCCCCAAATGGAAGTCAGAGGTTAACAGGAAGTGAAGAAATAGTGGTAGATATCAGAAAGCCAAAAACGACACATTTCTGAGTGACGCTGAGAAAGGTATCTAAGGTACCTTCCCAAGCCTGTTACATCATCTGTAAAAATAGGGATGATGACAATAAAAGCGGCCTTAGTTTTGGAGGGAAAATTAAAGGAGATAATTTATAGAAAGCTTTTAGCTTGGTACTTAGTACATGTTCCGTAAATGTCTATTATCATTGTTGCTGTTGTTATTTATTATTTGGATGGATGTGGAGAACCAGATTTGGGCACCCAGGTGTATTTAACTTCAGACTCCAAAAGTATCCTGTATTTAGTTCCACATCCTGAAGGTACAGAAGGAAATGAAGAAAGCTGGTGACTTGATAAACCCTACATAGAACAGGAGCACACTCCTTTGCTTTCTAAAGAAAAGATCACCTCATCATCTCCCCGCAAAGAACTCCGCCTCCCCACTCAGCCTTCCCTCCTTCTCTGCTGTCTCAGCTTTAGTCACTGTCTTAGCACCAACGACTTCTCCCAACTGTACTGTTTCCTAGAGCTTGGAATTGCCTTTTTCTCATTCTTTCCCACCTTGTCAAAGTCCAGGTTGGCTGCTGGCCCTCAGGAAGGCTCTCCCAGACGGACAGAAGGGGGTTCACAATCACCCGTTTCCCATAACTCCCTTGTCCTCGAACCTACAATGTGAGTGTTTCTTCAGCCCATATCCAACCTGAAGAGGGTGTATGCAGGGCAAAGTACGAGTCCTGTAATGAATTGACTTAAAACGTTAGACGTTATTTGCCTCACACTTGTAAGAGCTTCAGAGCTCCACCATAGAGGTATATTTGCACATTTCCTCAAACGTTTCTTCAGCGCAGGAGCTTCACTTTGAAGCAGCCACATACATAATCTTATCCACGGTGGGGATGGTACGATTAAGACTCTTCCGCAGAAGCTTTAACTGGTCCCTACCATTTCTGAGTGGACGCGATGCACTCCTGAGAAGCATGTCCGCCACCTTCTCTCCTAAATCCTCCTCTGTCTCCAACACCGAGAGGGTGTGTGTAACAGTGAAGGATAACTGGGATTTGGGGAATGGTGTCAAAGATGAAAGAGGTAGAGGAAACCTTACACTGCTTCCCTTTGCTCATTTTCCATGCTTATCCTCTTGACATGAAAAATAGGAAGCAGGAGTTCCCGTCGTGGCTCAGAGGTTAACGAATACAACTGGGAACCATGAGGTTGCGGGTTTGATCCCTGGCCTTGCTCAGTGGGTTAAGGATCCGGCGTTTCTGTGAGTTGTGGTGTAGGTTGCAGACGCGGCTCGGATCCTGTGTTGCTGTGGCTGTGGCAAAGGCAGGCAGCTACAGCTCCTGTTAGACCCCTAGCCTGGGAACCTCCATATGCCGTGGGTGTGGCCCTAGATAAGGCAAAAAGCCAAAAAAAAAAAAAAGGAAGCAATGTGACTGACCAAAGACTTTGAATAATTCTTTTCATATTCATCAGAGACCAACACATTGAACCATCTTCACAACTGCAACCATCTGCATATTACTTACTGTATATTACTTACTGCATATTACTTACTGCATATTACTTACTGTCAAGAAGTAATTACAAAGTTTTCATACATGCTTAAAAGTCTTCTTATACAGTCAAACCTGGCACACTGACTCCAAGATGTTTTCTTAGAAGGAGCTCCCTCCCAGCCAATATATAAGGTGAGAACACCAATCTTATTATTTATAGTGGCTAAAGACTAGCAGAGACTTAGGCTCACAGTGTATGTTAATAATGATTTTCTGTCATCTCAGACTGCCCCATACAGCCTTTTCTAAATTGGCAAAGATGGACACTATCAAAACCATATGGATGCCTTCCAAGGCATAATCAGCAAACCCAGTGATATTCTGAAGGTACAAGGCTGATGATCACTCACAAAGATGTTGATGTCCTTTCGTCTGTTCATTTATCTGCTTAAATCAAAGGGTTAGTGGAGGAGGAGGGGGCGTCGGGGGGGGCCTGGACATGATTAACAATAGGTGCAAGACAGGATGAGCTAGATTAAACCGTTCCATATGCAAATTACACAAGTCTGATTGCATCAAACCATGCACAGTTTAATGAGGATAGTAAGATGCCTTTATCTCTGCTTGGATATGTTCCTAAAAGGAAGACTGTTCCCAGATAAAGCACAGTTTAATAAGGAGATTTTTCATCACAGAGTCGATGAGCATTTGCGTTTCTCTCCCTCAGCTTCAGGCCTTCTCTCTGGGTTGCATTCAGTCTCTTTCAGTCTCTCCCTCCTGTTTTACCCTCCCTCTGTCAGATTCCCTCCCCTTACATCCACCAGCCTGTCTCCGATCCACGAGGCTATTCTGATTCCTCCTTTTTTTGTAATTGAAGTCAGTAAACATTTGCGTGTTGTTGGCATATATTTTAGGAGTGCGTATACTCGGTGCAAATTAAAGAGAATCCTACACAGATGAGATTGAAATCTTTAAAATGTGATTTGAGAAGTTATTTCTCTCAGAGGATTTTCAATTTGTTTAACACTGCCATGTTTTAAAAATTCTTTAATTGGTTATTTAAATATGTCCCAGTAATTTACTATTTCTATTTTTTAGTTTTGCTTTTTATTTTCATCTTATTGGATTGCTACGTAGATTTATAGCACAAGCTACCAGCACAGGCTTTGGGGTTTGAGGCCCTTTTACTACCTCCTGGTAACATCTAATCTTGGACAAGTCACTTACCGTCGCTGCCTTTATTTTCCTAATCTATGAAATGGTGACAATAATCCTATTCATAGAATCATTTAAGGATAAAATATATAATGTATGTAGAGTGATCTGCACACTGCACGTGCTCCATAATGGTCATTATTCTTTGTGGCACAGCTTCTCCAAAAGTGGTAAATATGTACCTGTGTTTCTGGTATATACATGAAAATGGTCTCGTGGGCCAGGAAGGGAACTCTAGGACATGTCAATCTATATTTATTCAGTCTGTAGATTCAGTCAGTCTACACTGACGCAATCCAAATCATAGACACACATTTGGATGTACATATATATTTCTGTATATGTACATCTGTGAGTGTGTATTACATACATATACACATGTTCGTGTTTGCAAGGTTTAGATTGTGTCAGGATAGCTTAACTGAACTGCATGTCCAGAATTCCCTTCCTGTCCACATGAGACTTAATGCAAGATTTAGAAGGCAAAGTGGAGCAGCCGTCATCTTGCTTTTAACTCTTGAAAGATCAGAATAGAGCTGTCCCAAGCTCACCTCCGTAGATCGTTGCAGCTCATCTATGTTGTCTTATTTTCTGCCTGAACAGGTCACCTTGGGGCTGACTTCTGCTCACTCAGTTTCTGGGCCATCTGAGTGTTTAATTCCATCGCAGAAGTTGGAGGTGGCGAGAGACCATCTCAGGTACCAGTCTTTCCCACTTCTGTCCATGTCCACCTTCTCTTCCTGAAATACCTAAACTGAGGACTTATGGCTCCTGCAGAAACAACTATCCTGCATGGACTGTGTCAGTTGCTCCCCAAATTGCAAGTAAGTTCAAATCTCCATTTTATTTTTACTTGTGTCCCTTTGAAACGTAATTATTACCTGAGATTAAAAATAACCATTCTCTAATGAGATGACGCTGTGAAAAAAAAAAATTGGTATTTTAAAGATTAAGATGCCCAGCATAGAAGTTGCTTCTTTATGATTTTTCCAAAATTGAAATCTCACTGAAGGCTAAATCCTTTTGGTTTGTTTCAATTCCTTGCTCCTAACATTTTAAGCCTAGTACTTTCTAAGTTTTTGATAAATAGGAGTGAAAAATTACAATTGCTACGTTAGGAAGATGGCAGTGAAAGAAATTTTTGTGCATGGGAAAGATGGTTAGGTACAATGGACAAACAATAAAACGCACATATTTAAAGTGTAAAATTGTATGCATTTTGATACATGTACTCAACCATGAAACCATCACCAAAATAAAGGCAGTGAATCTATTCATCACCTGCAGCCTCCCCCTCTCCATGCCCGTTGGCAATCCCTTCCTTCTCTCTTTCCCCCTTGTCCTCACAGAACCATGATCTCCTCTCTGCCACTGCAGGTAAATTTGCTATTTCTAGAATTTCATATAAATGGAATCATACAGTTTGAATTTTTTTTTTTTTGGTCTGGCTTTTTTCATTCAGCATATTTATTCTGACATTTATCTATGTTGTATGTGTTAGTAATTCATTGTTTTTTTATTGCTGAGTAATATTCCATAACATGAATATGTTAGAATTTGTTTATCCATTCACAAGTCTATAACATTTTGGGTTGTTTACAAAGAAAACTGCTGCAAGTATTCTTGTACGATTATTTCTATGGACATTTGCTTATTATTCTCTCAGACAGAATGATCGGATCATCTTGTAAATGTATGATTAAAATCTTAAGGAATTTTCAAAATGGTTATACCATTTCATGTTTTCACCAGCAATTCATTAGAATTCTAGTTCTTCCACAACCTCCCCAACAGGATATTGTCTACCTTTCAAAATCTGGACATTCTAATACATGTGTAGTGGTTCTTTTTTCTCTCTTTTCTTAAATTATAAGCTGAGGGTACTGACTTAAGACCGTTTTTCTTTTGTAATATAGGTATTTAATGCTTGTAACTTTTGCCATAGTGCTACTTCGTTTTGTTTTGCTTTGCTTTGTTTTTGGCTGAGTCCCTGGCATGTGGAAGTTCTCAGGCCAGGAATCAAAGCTGTGCCACAGCAGTGACCTAAGCTGCTGCAGTGACAACGCTGGATCCTTAACCCACTGCACCACAAGGGAACTCCTCCATAGTGCTACTTTGTAAACTTTGTTTCCCACAAAAGTTGACATGCCGTTTCCTTTTTTTTTTTAGATTAAAACTTTCTAAAAACTTTCACTTCTGATTTTTTTTTAAATTTGTGGATTATTTAGAAGTATGATATGTAGTTTGCAAATACTTGAGAACTTTCCAGAGATCTTTTGGTTACTAGCTTCTAATTTAATTAAACTGTAATAAGAGAATCTACTTTTTAAATGTATTGAGACATTCTGTGGCCCAGAGTAAGATCTCTCTTGATAAATGCTCTGTGTACACAGGGAAATAATGAAGTTAGTGCTGTTATTGGGTGGAGTTTTATAAATATCAGTTAGATAAAGGTGGTTTATGGTGTTGTTCAACTTTTCTATATCCTTATTGATCTTCCATCTGCTTGTTCTGTCTAGAGAGGCATATCGAAATTTCTGGCTGTAATTCCACATTTGTCTATTTTTCCTTTTAGTGCTATCAGTTTTTGCTTTGTGTATTCTGTAGTTTTGTAATTGAGTGCATCTATGTTTAAGACTTATATCCTCTTGATAAATTGACCCCTTTGTTTTTATAAAGTGATCCTCTTTGTCGCTAATAATATTTTTTGTTAAGAAATACACTTTGTCTGATAATAATATAATTATTCCAGATTTCCTTTGATTGGTGTTAGCATAGTATATTGGTTTCCATCCTTTGGCTTGTAATCTTTTTATCCTCATATTTAAAGTGAGTTTCTTGTAAACAGCAAATCGTCAAGTGTCACTTTCATATTCACTCTGACCACCTCTGTGTGGTGTTCAGAACCCTAATATTTAATGTTACTATCGATATGCTTAGGTTAAAGCCTGTCATCTGACATTCTGTTTTCTGTTTGTTCTTTCTGTTCTTTGTAATGCCTTTTTCTAATTGATTGTTTTTACAATTTTACTTTATCTCTTTTGTTGGTTTATTCACTATAAATATATTATTAGTACAGTGGTGGCTGTAGAGTTTATAAGAGAGTACATTTTTAACTTATCACAATCTACCTTAAAGTGATATTATACTAATTTCATATCTAATATAAAAACTTTGCAATAGTAGATTCCTTTTTATCCCACCATGATCATTATGCCAGTGTTGTCAAACATTTTACTTTTATATGCATTGTTATTACTTTGTTTAAACATTCGATTATATTTTAAAGATGTTTAAATAATAAGAAAAAAATTTCATATATTTACCCATGTAGTTACCCTCTCTGCTGCTTTTCATTCATTTGCATGGATTCATATACCCATCTGTCATTAGTCTTCTGACTAAAAGACTGCCTTTAACTTTTTTTTGTCTTTTTGCCTTATCTAGGGCCGCACCCGCGGCATATGGAGGTTCCCAGGCTAGGGGTCTAACAGGAGCTGTAGCTGCCGGCCTACACCACAGCCACAGCAATGCGGGATCCGAGCCGCGTCTGCAACCTACACCACAGCTCACGGCAATGCCGGATCCTTAACCCAATGAGCAAGGCCAGGGATCGAACCCGCCACCTCATGGTTCCTAGTCGGATTCGTTAACCACTGAGCCACGATGGGAACTCCCTTTAACATTTTTTAATGTTGCTCTGCTGGTGATGAATTCTTTCAGCTTTTTCATGTGTGGTATGTTTTTGAAAGACGTTTCTAATGGGTATGGAATTTTAGGTTGACTTTTTTTTAAATCGGTATTAAAAGATAGTGCCCTGGGACGTCCTCTGTGGCTTGGCAGGCTTAGGACCCAGCATTGTCACTGCTGCAGCTCAGGTGGCTGCTGCGGCTTGGCCTCAGTCACTGGCCCAGGAACTTCCAAATGCCCCAAACATGGCCAAAAAAAAAGAAAAGAGAAAAGATGCCCCATCATCTTCTCACAAGACCTCAAGGCCCTACCAAGCAGGGCCTGAATTCAGAACAAGCCTTCCGAGTCAGGAAAGAACATAAGCACCAGGCACGGAAACTAAACACAAGCCGAATTTAGCAAACACGGTGAGGATTCATGCTACAGGAACATCCGTGGCAGCCCCAGCATGTGAGTCACCAAATCTGTTGGTAACAAGACTAACTGACAATCCAGTCACATAATGGGAATTAGGGTCCTGCTTCTGCCCTGACTGACTCAGTCCTGGGTCTATGAATGGAAATTATCCATCATTGGGTGGGCCTCTGGGGAGCTAGAGAAAACAGTTTGGGATACCCTGAAATACATTAGAATAAAAGTTTTTAAGTCATGGTATATATATTTAAATTTAAACAGAAGATGACTCATTCAGTGCATTTCTAGCCTTCTGAGGTTTACATGAGGCTTTCGTTATATGAACTGAAAATGTATCTGCCTTCTACTGTTTAAACTGAGACCTCAGCAGCAGACTCAGAGTAAATAAAAGAATATGTTACACTCCCTGTTTATCTGACATCTTATGCATAAGCTTAGTTCTACTGTAACAAGCATCTGTCCCTACAGTGATATCAGCCAGCCACTATGTGGATGGGCAAACCTGGTGTACCAGTGTGATTATAGAACATCTTGATCAAAATCTTTTATATCCAAGACAGGAACCACTGAATGGAGATTTGAGAGGGAGAGGAAGAGTCTCATGTATTTGCAAAGTATTTGATTGTTCAGAACCATTTTTCACTCTTCTTATTGGTAAAGGTCTTGGTGACAATTTGATTGCTGCCTGAGGTCTGAAAGAACTGAGCCAATCGGTTTCATGCCTTTGGATGTTGTCCTTGAATTATTAAATTATTTTAAAAGTTAATTGCATTCCAAAGAGTTATTTGGGGGCTGTGATCCTATCAGAATTCACAAGCCTGTGGATAGGGTCAGTCAGAGTGAAAAAATGTATAAGAAAAGCAACTGTATGTTCTGGATGGACTCTAAAGCACAGGTTTAGGCTTAGGATAGAGAGATCACAATCATTTGTTCATTGAACACATTTTTATAATCTTTCTGCATTTCAGATAAATTTTCTAATGGAAGTTTGATAGATGCTCTAAACAATTTATAGTATCTTACACAGCTGCAGATTTATGTTTATGACCCAGGACTCTACGTTGCCCTCATTCTTAGGTTACTCTCTCTTCTCTGCCTTTTCATGTTATCTGAACTAAGTCGACAGTAAGCCCTCACTGGATAAGAATCATGTGTTATAATTCTTCTGAGTATGTGCACATAAATAGATACTTCTTAATTTACAAAGTGGCAATTGCCTTTTAAAATTAATTATTTTCTTAATGCTGTTCTTTGGTCTCTTAGCGCATTACTCCAATGAGGACTCCAACACAGATTGCCACCTGTGAACCAAAACAAAGGCTGCAGCTCCTTCTTAGGAGAAGCAGAAGCAGTGAGCAATCCTTACCATCAAAACCCAAAGCTAAAATTCTAATTAACCTATTTTTTGGCAAGTCTAGCCCCTGTGAGTGTTGTACATTCTTTGTCAAAATCCTTGAAATATTTAGTAATTCCAAGATATCTGGAAAAGAGTAAGTAAAAATAAAACACATTGTCTTGTGTGTGATGTTATTCTCTTTATGAGATTTTAGACAGCTGTCTAACTAATAAATCCTGGGGCCTCATGTGGACTGGTCTCTGTATGGAATCATAACCAAGACATATATCCTAGCAGCCAAAAAGTACACTCAAAAAGAGAACTTTAATATTTACTTGTCTTTCTTAAAAAAGATCAAAAGGGCACCAATTAATAACATAGAATACTACTCAGATTTCTTTCCTACTTCCTTCAGCTCTCTTCTGCACAGCCTTTCACATCTGAAAGTCCAAAACTCCCTTTAGTTCCAGCCATAATGATATTCCCTATCTTCTCATACCTGGCAATTTTTTTTTTTTTTTTTTTTTGCTTTTTTAGGGCCACACCCGCAGCATAAGGAGGTTTCAAAACTGGAGCTACAGCTGCCGGACTACACTACAGCCACAGTAACGCAGGATCCGAGCTGCATCTGTGACCTACACCATAGCTCACGGCAATGCTGGATTCTTAATCCACTGAGTGAGGCCAGGGATCAAACTCACACCCTCATGGATACTAGCTGGGTTCGTAAATCGCTGAGCCACAATGGGAACTCCAATATTTAATAAGCAAATAAGCCTCTACTCTCCAATCTTTAACCAGCAAGTCAGCCTAGCTTCTCTGGCTTTCACTTCCTGGGTCTCCATGGCCTTCTCTTTCTCATTCAACATCAGAGAAGTTCTGGAACCAGGCCACAAGAGTCCCTTTTAATGGAGGAAGGAGTAGGGAGAGAAGTAGATATGAAAGATGTAACCCTAAAGAAAAATAATAATAATAATAATAAATAAAAAAATCACACCCTACCATGTGGAATAAGAATCTAAGAGAATGCGGCAATTTGGCAGAGTTTGGCTACATAAGGCAGAAAATCAAGGCCCTATCAATACAGCAGTGGGATTATCTGATACTTCAATGACATTGATATTATTACTCAATGCCCCAGTCAAATCAATAATGGGACACATCCCTAAATAACACAGATTCAGTGTCTACACAAGACTTGGCCTGCAGCTGGGCAAGTAACAGTGGACCTCATGTTCTGTACAGGCCACAAGCTAGGAATATTTTACCCCTCCAAGTTGTTGGAAAAAATCAGAATGATATTCTGTGACACACAAAAAACACGAGTAACTCAAATTCCAGTGTCCACGAAGAAGCTGTATTGAAACGCAGGCACCTCATTCATCTGCATGGGTCTCTGGCTGCTTTCATGCTACAGCCGCAGAGTATCTGTCATAGAGACGGTCTGATCCACAAAGCCTAAAATATTTACTATCTGTTTTTTTATAGCAAAATCTTGCTGACCCCTGCTTATCTCAGAACACGCCAGTCTGACCTGATTCAAGAGATTACACCAGGTATCTGCTTAGTATTTAGACAGCAAAAGATCATTGTGTGTACCTTACATGAACTTTTCATCCTTTGAAAAATAAGGCACCGCAGAATTATTTGCCCGGAACAACTTCAACCCTCAGAATGGCTAAATTCTATGAAGAAAATGCATACTTATAGGAGAAATACAGACCTTCATGCTGTGGATACTATTTCTGTTTTTATTAAAATAGCGCCAAGGACATTTTTTACTATTGTTATTATAAAAACTTAGTTAATATCTAGCCCAGAATTCATTTGCATAATTCATCCAGACTGCCTTTACTGTTTCACTTAGGTCCCAAGTATCTTTCTGATGATCACTGAAGAAGGTATTATTTTCCGTTAAATCATGGTTCTATTCTAGAACCACTAGAGACGGCCGCACCACATGCAGAGGCGGGACTTGTGGGGAAGAGGGACACACGTGAAGCCATCTGCACTCTTTCCAGAAGAAAAGCACCATGTAGCTGCTGAATACATCAGGAAAATAAGAGGTTCGGTTGGTGTTACAGTATTGACATGCTACATGGCGTGCATCTTAAATTATAAAATTATTCCACGCCGGTCTTTTTTTCCCTCCTTACTTCTGCTTACTTCTTTTAGCTTGAGTTTGGAATATCTCAAGCCCTGTTCCTGTTTCACGTAAAAGCCAGGCTCACTCTCTTGGCACCACGTCCCTACCCCCACCCTCATCTACTTAACTCACTTGAAAACATTTACTTACCCAGCCTTGGAGGGAAAAGTATTCTGAGAACTTCAAGGTTATCAAATGCAGAAGCTGCCTTTTATTTATTTCACGGTCTGCATACTGAAAACACAGAACAGAAATTTCAATTGTACAGATGTGCCTGAGCTTAGGAGAAATGTTAAAAAAAAAAAAAGCAATAGGTCTTCTTAAGACATTTTTTACAAACCATATTATTCAGTTAATAGCCTTGTTTATACTAGCATAGCAGGCAGAAATGCATAATTAAAATTGATCTTAGAAAGAAGATGAGCACAAAAAATGTTATTATCAAATGTGTTAGAAAAGGTAAGCCACTGGCGAGCATTAAGTGGCTGGTTAGAAGAGGAAACGTTTGAAGTTACCAGAGGAAAAGTCTTGATGTTGAAGAGAAAGAAACTCCAGTTTAAAGAACTGAAGCTACTACTTGTATTTTATTTTATTTTTTTTTTTTAATTTTTTAGGGCCATACCCGAAGCATATAGAAGTTATCAGGTCAGGAACTGAATCAGAGCTGCAGCTGCTGGCCTACGCCACAGCCACAGCAATGCCAGATCTTTAAATCACTGAGTGGTGCCAGGGATTGAACTGGCATCCTTATGGATACTAGTTGGGTTCGTTACCACTGAGCCACGATGGGAACTCCGAAGCTACTGCTTTTAAATGGTGTGAATTTTGTAGTCATTGAATGAGATTTAGAAGATGGTTGTGCAAGAGCTGACAGCTGAAGGAGCAGGAATAATTGGTGAGACCTAAGAATGAATCAGAATGTTCTGGGGAGCACAGCTTCAAGAGGGCAGTTACCCTAAACTGAAGTTTCTCTTTTGTGTAAGTAGTCTGGCCATAAGGACAAACGCACACACACACACACACTCCCCTGGCATCCTACATTAATGTTTCTGGTCTTAATCTGGTAGATAACATTCAGGCAGCACGTTCTGGGTTCTGATAATAGGTTGGAAACGCAAATATAAATCCTGACTCTCCTGTCCATCATCTGTGTGATGTAATACGCAGGTGTTATTGTCTGAATTGTGTCCCTCCAAATTCCTATGTTGAAATACTAACTCCCCACCCACCCAGTACCATAAATATGACTGTATTTGGAGAGAGACCTTTAAAAAGGTGATGAAGTTGAAATAAAGACTTCAGAATGGGCCTTAACCCAATCTGACTGGTGTCCTTATAAGAAGAGGAAATTACGACACACAAAGAAGTACCAGACATGACATGCATAGAAGAAAAGCCACGTATGGACACAGCAAGAAGCCGGCTATCCATGAAAAAAGGAGACAAGCCCTTGGGAGAAATCAACCCTGTCAATGCCTCGATCACAGACTTCTAACCTTCAGACTCAGAAAATATTATTTCCATTGTTTAAGCCACCAGGTCTGTATTTTGTTGGGGAAGGCTGAGCTGACTAATATAGCAGGTAATCAGGTACCAGAATATAAGCCTTATGAGGGAAGGTAATTTTATTCCTTTAGTCAGCATTTTGGCTGGTCCCCAGCATGTAGCCCCTAAGCAGTTATTGAGTGAGTGAATAAATGAGTGAATGAACTCGAGTATTCTGAGCCTCTATTTCCCCATTTGTGAAGACAGAACCATCGTAATCCTTTCACACAAGGTCCAGGTCGGTATCCAAGATGATGCACAGGTATGTGTTTCTTTTTATCCACAAAGGACCACATGGAAAGCAGTCCTCATTATCATCCCCATCCCCATCATCACAGCAGCATATGGCTCAAGATTATTCCAAATCTCAGATTCATTGTAAAAGGAATAGAAAAGAACTGTTTGTCTCAGAGGGGTGATGGAAAAAATGAATTATCAGTTATTATGTGGGAAGAACATAAGACTTGTTAGATGACAGACATTTTAGAATCATTATTATTATGACTTTGTGTATTCTGAGGCTGAAAAGACACACGAGTTCAGGATATATAGCTATCAACACACCTCAAAGCAGTGGCAAGCTCTTCATGCAATTAGCATCTGAATACACAATTATGGAACACCAGCAATAGGAAATCTCCATACGATAGGGGTCATTTTCACAAATATTACAATACTTATTGTACCCAAGTGTATTTTTGTATAACTCTGGTAATATTGCAAAATTGCCCTCTGTTTTATAGAAATGCTATTCAGTAATGCTAAGGGGAAAGAAGTATCAAATTTGCAAACTAGGCATTTTTTTCAGCATTGAAAATATGACCACAAGAGATTGATGACAATTTAATTGCTTCAAAATCATGGTTTTAGAAACACAGTTCATAACATTAAAGCAATTCATCCATGTCCAACCCCGAATTACCAGCCCACAACTTCTTGGAGTCTGTCTTAGTTTTGTCAGTTAAAACTATTAAGGTTAACCTGATGTAGAAAAGTGAGAACTGGAGACACATTTTGAGTTTCATGTCCCTCTCTACCACTCTGGATTTCTAGTGATGGGCAAACTGCATTAAGCCCTCAGAGCTTTAGTGTCCTTATCTATAAAAGTCAAGGTGATGTTGCCAACCACACGTGTTTACCAACACAGCCTCTAAAGCTAGACCATGAAGATGGTAAACCCTGGTTCTCCCCTGCCTAGCTGTGTACCAGGGAGCAAATGAACTAGTGAAGTCCTCATCTGAAAACTGGTCATTCACACTGTAGGAGCTGGCACTACACAAAGGTACCCAGTGAGGGGTAGCTGGATCCTTCATTTGTTGAGCTGTGTGACCTAGCACACCTCTGCCTCCCCACACGGAGGAGGTACTTCTCTATCCACCCAGATACCATCTTCTCCCCAGACCTGGTACCCACCATTAGGAGGCGCTGTTTCCTGATTCACACAATGTATGATGTAGCCTAACTGTGGCTTATATCTCATTTTGTATGTGCCTTACTTTAGCATTAAATTAGATATCTGTATAAAGGGGTTTGCCAGTCCTGGTATGCTCCACGTCAGCTGTCAGCTGTGATACTATATTTCTCTCAGCTCATCCTCTCCTTTGCATACTCACAGCAGCATCCAGAGCGGCCTGGCTTCTCATCATCTCTTGCCACAGATGTTTCTGAAGCCTCCCCACAGGCGCCCTGCCTCTGCTGTCATCCTAATTCATTCTAACCCACTGTGCAAGTGCAAAGGTGAAGTGTCATGCCTGCTGGGAATCCTGCAATGGCTTCATCCAGATCTCGTAGTGTGGCTTACCAGGTGATTTCCATCACTGCCTTCCCAGCCACTGCTAGCTCTAGCCCTCTGCTCTGCAGCCAGCTGGTCAACCCACCTTCCTGCCTCTGTGTATCAGAGCATTATGAACCAGTGAGCATCTGAAATGCCTTTCCACCCATTTCCTCTACTGACTGGCTACTACTCACTCTTCAAGATTCATCTCTCTTCTACTGTGATTTTCCAGATGCTTATCCTATGCAGTTCCTTGATCTATCCCAAAATAATTTTCCCAAAGCATCCAGCTCACAAGTGGTTAAGTCCACATTTGCATCTGACTCCAGAATGATTTCTCTTTCCTTGGTGTTCTTCTGCTTTCTTTTATATACCAAACTCAATTCAGATCCTTTAACAGTGCTTGTAATTTCTATTCAGTAAGCAGAGCTGAATTGGGCCCAATCAACTTTTACTAGAAATCTGTTTTTATAATATGTAACCTATTACACTATACTGGAATTGTTGATTTTTCTTGTTGCTTCTTAGGCTGCTCAAAGCCTAAGGAAGGATTATTTCTTTCCTGGGTATCTGGAGTCCTGGCACAGAAGGTACCCAACAAAGGTGTGGGCAAAGTGAGGGAGGTGCATTCCTTGAGGGATAACAAAGCGATAGATGAAAAAGCATTTTATTAGCAGTAAAGTGCTACTAAGTGATCATTTTGTTCCCTTGTTTCTCCTTTGCTCTCATACTCTCAACATTATTCCTCTTTCCCCTCAGAGCCCAGAACTATGATACACAAAGAAAGAAAATCCTGGAAGTCATCTATGCCATGAAGAGGTAAAGAGTCACAGATTTCCATAAACTATACTTAACATTAAGGATGTTAGGCCCATTAAAACCAGGAACTAGAGCTTAGATACTTTTGCATCTTCATAAGACCCTAATACAAATCAGAGGTTCCAAGAGTGTTGACAGTTGTTTTTGAATATCTCAAAGAGTTGTACAGAATTTATACCAGAGTTCTACTATGTCTTTTTCCCACAGCTCCTAAAATAAAGGTGTAGAACTAAGGACCAGCTAAAACTAAACAAACACAACAAAAACAAAAACAAAAACAAAAAAACAGAGTTGCTTTTGATAATTTAGCAGCCCAGAGGCTATAAAGTATAGAGGATGTGTGTGTGTGTCTGTGTTTGTGTGTGTAAACATGACTGCCTTTTACAGAAAGAATTGGAAAGATCAAGACTTTATGTCAAATATATAACTCCCAAAGCTTTTACCTCTAAGGGAAAAAATTAAGAAGAACTCTGAACACTTTTGAATGAGAGAGAAAACATTTAGAAAGATTTGAGAAGGACTCAAGGAATAAGGTGGCCTCGTCTTATGACTTAGTTGCCAAGAACAGGAGACACACTACTGGCTTTGGGGAAGGAAGATCTAGGGGCTTGAGATGTGCACAGGGCTAGAGCAGCAAACCCCAGTGAAAGAGAGTTGCAGGTGCAATGCCAAGGACTCAACTTGTCAGGACCTCATGAGACGAGGTGTGCAGAGGGCACCTTGCAAAACTGCCATTTAGGTGAGGGTTCCTCTGCTCTGGTTCCTGCAAAGACCCAGCCAACCACTAGGTAGAAGAAAGCCCTGGTTTCTACAGGATGAAAGAGGCCCAGATCTCAATTCTTGTGGCCCTCCGAGGCCAGGGGAGTACACTTGGAAGGTGCTGGGCCAGATCATCCCTGGATGTGACAGGGAAGCCTCTTCACAGAGGCAGCACTGGGAAGTCTGTGCTGGTTGAAAAGGCACTGGAAATGCAAATAATCTCTTCAACTGACTCACTTCATTTCCTTCAGATAAATACCCAGTAGTGAGATTTCTGGATCATATGGTAGTTCTATTTTTAATTTGTGGGAGAAACTCCATGCTGTTTTCCATAGTGGCTGCACCAGGTTACATTCCTACCAAGAGCGCACAAAGGTCCCCTTTTCTCCACATCCCCACCAACACTTGTTATCTCTTGTCTTTTTGATGATAGACATTAAAACAGGTGTGAAGTGATATCTTATGGTTTTGATTTGCATTTCCTTGATGACTAGTGATGTCAGAATCTTTTCATGTACCACTTAGCCATTTGTATATCTTTTTTGGAGAAATATCTATTCAGGTTCTTTGTTCATCTTTTAAATGTGTTATCTTTTTGTTACTGATCTATATAAGTTCCCTATGTATTCTGCATATCAATCCCTTATGAGGTTTATGGTTTGCAGATATTCTCTCCTGTGCGATAGGTTGTCTTTTCGTTTGGCTGCTTGTTTTCTTGCTGTGCAGTCCCACTTATTTACTTTTGCTTTTGTTGCTTGTGCTTTTGGTGTCATATCCAAAAAAATCATTGCCAAGATGAATTTCCGGAAGATTGTTCCCCTTTATTTTCTTCTAAAATTTTATGGCTTCAGGTCTTATGTTTATTTTATTTATTTATTTATTTATTTTGCCTTTTTGTCATTTTATGGCCGCACCCGCGGCATGTGGAGGTTCCCGGGCTAGGGGTCTAATCGGAGCTGTGGTCACTGGCCTGCGCCACAGCCACAGCAACGCAGGATCCGAGCCGCGTCTGCAACCTACACCACAGCTCACGGCAACGCCGGATCGTTAACCTACTGAGCAAGGGCAGGGATCGAACCCGCAACCTCATGGTTCCTAGTCGGATTCGTTAACCACTGCGCCACGACGGGAACTCCCAGGTCTTATGTTTAAATCGTTAATCTCTTTTTAGTTGGTTTTTGCATATGGTGTAAGAGAAAGGTCCAATTTCATCTCTTTGCATGTTCATATCCAGTTATCCCAACATCATTTATTAAAGATAATATTTTCCCATTTTATTCACAATAGTCAAGCTATGGAAACAACCTAAGTGTCTGTTGACAGATGAATACATAAAGAAAAGTGGTAGAAATATACATACAATGAAATATTATTCAGCCACATAAAGGAGAAAACCCTGCCCTTTGCAGCAACATAGATAAACCTAGAGGACATTATACAAAATGAGATAAGCCAAGCAGAGAAAGACAAATACTGTATGATCTTACTTACATAATAGAATCTAAAAAATTCAAGCTCATAGAACCAAATCGAAGAATGGTGGTTACCAGGGGCAGGGAAGATTGGGAGATGTTAGTCAAAGAGTACAAATTTTCAGTTATACAATGAAGATGTTTTGGCGATCTAATGTACAGCCTGACGACTATAATTAACAACACAGTATTGTATACTTGAAATTTGCTGAGGACAGATTTTGTGTTGTCATCACACTTCCCCAAAATGTGAAAGATGTGTTATTTTACTTGACTGTAATCACTTCACAATGTATATGTACATCAAACTATCACATTGCACACCTTAAATACATACTAATTTTTATTGATCAATTATACCTCAAAATCTGGAGAAAAAAAGGAAAAGAAAAGGCACTAAGAACCTTATACCAGGAGAGAAGACACAAATTCAGGGCATCAGAGCCACTGTGTCGTGTCAGGGTGGTACTTTCCTGCCTAGTCAGGTCTTTGCAGGAATGCTTTGCAGGAAAATTAAGTAACCCAGGTAAGATTTTTTCAGAACCTGCTTAGGCTGAGTAACATCTCAGTTCCAGTTTCTCGGAGATGAGCTAAGCCACTGCCACCAATAGGAAATGTTCCTGCAGGATCCTACCTAACCTTAGCCTTTGACAAGGACTCTTGTCAGGACCCCCGACTGACATACCAAGAGCACCCAAGAGGATGCCAGTGTGTGAAAATCGAGAACACTTAAAAGCCTTTCTCTGAGGAGTTCTGTCATGGCTCAGTGGGTTACGGATCTGGTGCTGTTTTCTGCTGTGGCTCAGGTCACTGCTGTAGAACTTCCACGTGCCACAGGCACAGGGGAAGGTGACAGAGGAAGAGAACTTGACGGCTCTTAAAAATTTTACCTTCACTACAATCCTCCATGGTAAATCTTTTCATCATCACTTCACAAATGAAGAAGCCTATTACCCGGGAGACGAGTAATTTGCCCAAAGCAACAAAGCTTAAAATAAAGTCCATATTTGGACCTCAAGCTATCTGCCTCCATTTTCATCTTTCTTTCCATTTCCTTCCAAACTAGATTCTGATTAGTTTAACTACGACTCTGATTCCAATCAATTAATGCTGAGGCTAAATTGGGCCCAAAGTTTACTTCAGCTATTCATGGTTAATTTACAATCTGCTGGTAATAAAGTTGGTGTTTAAAGATAAACAAAGATCCACTATCTACCATCTATGATCCCATCACTCCTGTGTTGGCAGATCTTTCGTTTGGTTTTTAACAAGGGCTGCATTTGTAGTTTCTCCATCAGCCTATTAAGTGTACCTGTTTCATCTTCTGACTTTAGAAGCTTTCAGGAAAGAAAGCTCATGAGCTGGAATATGAGTAAGACTGATTGCCTTCCTTCTCCTTCTAGGTCACAGTAACTATCACAACAGCAATAACAACAGTATTTTCTGATACGCATCATTTTTGTCCGTAAGTATTCAAGATCACTTTAACTTAAGTGGTGGAGGAAAACTCTAAAGAGTTGCCATGGTTTAAATAAAATTGACTGGGGAAAAAAAATTGCAGAAGAAACCATCTCAATTTAACACACAAAGAGCTATATTTCAGTTCTATCCAATTAGCAGTGTTCAATGTTATTAAAATCTGTTGACAAATAAGTAACAGATGCTCTATTTTCCTTGATGTTAATTAATGAAGTTTTTACCTCTGAAAAATTTGAAGAAACCGGATCTTTTATAATCAAATAGCTTTCGCCTACACAAAATCTACGTCTGGAAAAACATGTAAGTGTGTCAATATTCAAAAAGGATAATTATCCCTTGAGTTCTCTAGATCTTACTTTCTCTTTCTTGGTGTTCCAGCTCCAAGTATGAAACAATTTCCATTGAGATAAATAGTGATAATAATTGCATGGTGGAAATTATTAGATATTTCTGGCTGACTCTTTTATGATAGCCATGGCTCATTGGCAACACTATGAAATTAGAAGATTGTTATAATTCTAACAAAGAACTCCACGAATCTCCAACTTACCAAGAAGAGCTTTTGTGAATGTTGACTTTCTAACTTAACGGTAGAAAATTTCAAACATAGACAAAATGAAAATAATAAGGTAAACACCTAATTATCCATTACCCAGCTTTAAGGATTACCAATCCCTGGACATTCTTAGTTCACTTATAACTCCAACTGTTCCCGAAGGGACGGTTGTTGTCTGTTGGCAGAAGGAATTCAGAAAGGAGACAGAAATTGAGAAAGTAAGGATTTTTTAAGTGAGAAATACACCCCTTAAAGAGAAGTGGGCAGAGAGGCAAGCAACTGCCTTGCATTTCTTTGGCACGCTGGTTATAAGAGGCATTCAAATGCGTGGGTGGAATATTTACTGGGAAGGAGGGGTTTGGGGGGGTGTATTCCCTCATTTTCATTCCAGCTCCACCTTTTCAAAGGGAGGAGGGACTTTGTCCTTATTCAAATTTGATTGGAAGTGTCATGGCCTCAGTGCCCGATGGGTACTTCCTATCTGCATAGCTAATTTTATTATAATGAGGGCATAATGAGCAACAGGTTCCACCTGGATGCTGGAGATTGCTGCCCTTTTCCACCTTTCTCTGTGTGCCTCCAGGGCACTTTATACCCCAAATGTGTGATTTCCTGTCAGTCTGGAGGTTCCCGCTTTTCTCTGTCTGCCCATGGACCCTGCTGTTTTCGTGACGTGTAGTTTCCTGTCCCCTGTGCCCCCCTTTCTCTGCTCATACCTAGCTATCTGCCTCCTGTAACACGCACTGTATCACTTTACGCAAAAGTATTTCAGTGCAGATCACTAAAGATAAGGATTCTTTCCTTAAACACAAGCAAAATAGTTCTATTACATCTTTAAAAATGACACCAATTTCTTAAGGTCAGTATACAAATTTTTCTGAATATCTCATATATTTTTTTGCTTGTTTGGTTTCTTTGAATCAGGAGTTAAGGTTTGTATGTTGCACTTAAGGGTAATCAGCTACACTAAAATCTCTCTGGTTTTTAAAATCATAAACATTTATTTCTTGCTTGGGTTACATGAGGACTGAGCCAGGCTGGGCTAAGTCCTGCTCCATGAGTCTTATCCTGGAGCCCTGGTTGGTGGAGCAGCTTTTATATGAGCCCACTGTTCTCAGGGTAGAAGGAAGAGCCAAGAGTCAGGGCCAAACTATTCAAAGATATTGAAGGCTTCTGCCAGGACTCAATGTATGTCACTTCCACATGGCAATGAACAGAGCAAGTCAGTGTCCAGGCTCAAATTCTGTTTGCGGCCCAAGACCATGCCAAAGTTTTTTGCTCTGCTGAAGGTGGAGGAAAGGAGGTTTCTGTGGCCTACTG
Organism: Catagonus wagneri; assembly: GCA_004024745.2. Lineage (NCBI taxonomy): Eukaryota > Metazoa > Chordata > Mammalia > Artiodactyla > Tayassuidae > Catagonus > Catagonus wagneri. The sequence continues at coordinate 4,323,121 of PVHT020000077.1, read as the reverse complement.
AAGCTTCTACAACCTAATAAATGAAGACATCACAGAACCAAGAGTCAAAGCATCCTGATTTATTCACATTGATAGAGGCCCACCTCCATCCTCCCATCACACCGCTGTCATTTATAAGTGAACTCTCAAAACTGGGATTCCAAGATCTAGATCCCTCGACTACTTAATACATGATGGACAAGAGCCCCAGCCCCAGGCCACCCTGCATGGGGCTCCAGCCCCTGTCCTCCTCACCAGAGTCACTGCCTCTGGAGCTCCACAGGATGTTAGTTGATGCTGTGACAATAAAAAATGGCTTCCATGAACAAAACCTGGATTAAGCCACCTTAAATTTTTCTTGGTCACAGACCTTTTCAGGGATACTAATGTGTACATGCATGTAAGTCTCAGAGATGAGAATTGCAAGACGTGCCATTTCTCAAGTGTATTTGATCACAGCATCCTTTCTTCAGAGGATCTTGAGGAGGTAATGTGCTGAGCAAAGTCTTTGGGAAATGCTAGTCTGTCTGAATGATGCTCTGTCTCTCCAACACAGGACGATTCCCTCAAGAGCCAAGGATCCAAACCTTCCTTACCACGTTCTTAATCCCAGCATGGACCCGCTGTGTCACTGACCGCTTGCCTACAACCCCTGTGGTCTGAACCCTGCTCAGATTTAAGTTTCTGATTTAATTGGCAAATGTGGGCCCTGGGGCACAGGTATTGAACAAAAGTCCCTCTGGGTTATTCTGAATGACACTGTTATTGAGGAAAAAAGTCCATTTCACGTTCATTTGCTTCATGCTACTGATGCGACTCTAGGGAGTTGTTTATTTCATCATCTCTGGGGTTTCCATTCCGTACACGTCGGAAGATCACTGTTATGTATTTTCAGTTACTACTCAAAGCAAATTATTTTAAGCCAACATCAAGGCCCATAACTACTTCCAAAACTGGTGATCATCAAAGTTAAAGCAAATTTGAACAATGAGCGTTCTTGGGCCACTACTCCAAACATTCCAGTCCACTGGTGGTAGAATTCCAGGAAATCTGCTTTCCTTTCTTTTTTTTTTTCCCCAAAGTTCCTCGGGTGTTTCTCCCAGTTAGCCAGCTTTGGGAAACTCTGTTTTACTCAGTGTGGGTGCATCTCCCTCCCTGAGATTCCTAGACGGCAAAATAACTCCAATTCTGTCAGGTTGACCCATGGAAGCATCACAGTTTTGAACCTACAGAGTCCATTTGCATAAGCATGACATTTAAAACACGCTAAGAAGTATTCTCTCCCCAAACAGCGCTGTGTCAGTCATAAACATTTGTGACTGGTCCTTCACGATACTGTATAAAGATGAAGGCCTGATATTTTGGAAAAGTTAAGGGAAGAAAAACAATGGCCAAAAATACGCTATAATTTCTATCACTTTTTTCTTGCTAGTAATTATGTAAATGTTAAACTAGTCCTGGGTCAGTCAGAAGACAATTCACTCCGGGAACTAATTTATTTTGGGGGTTGGGACTTCCTACCCACATAGAAGTAACAGGCACACACCAATGATTACAGTAGCCTACGTAAGAGTCCTGCTAAAAGCAAGTCCAGAGGAGTATTTAATTCACACTGGGACATGAGATCAGGAAGAGCTTTCTCAAGCAACTGGTAGTGGAGATGAATTTTTTGCGCGGGCAGAGATTAGCTTGAAGCTTGATAAGAAGGAAAGGGCTAGCATTATGGACACCCCATGTGCAAAGGTCTGGAGACAAGAAAAGATAATGGCGCAGTTAAGGAACTGCTCGAGCTTCTCCATTCCACGCCTTGATATTTCCATCCATAAAAGGGAGCTAAAATGGTACTCACCTGACTAGAGCATTGCCAAGGTGAAATTATGTACTTAATGTGGAATGCTTAAAAGAATGCCTGTCACGCACTAGGTGCTTAATCAGTGTTAGCTAGTGTTTATTATTTGTTCATATGATATTCAAATGAGTGGGGAAAGATGCAAATAGGTAATCCAAACATCATTTTTAAAAAAGTCTCCAGTCCAACACTTCAGAGGATGACACTATGACAAACACAACTGAAGAGCGGAGGCAGGAAGATGTGGCCTGTACCAGTTTTTAAAAATTGAACTTTTTTTTTAAAAAGGAGAATGACATGTTTGTGTGAGAGTTCAGATCTGATTTGTGGCATGAAAATGACATTTGACGTGCCTCTGATCTCCACCACCTAAAGAACACGCGTTAGTGTCAGAGCCTGCAGCTGGCTCTTTGCGGCCCAATGCAGGAGGGGAGGCAGGGGAAGAGGCCAGGGCTGTTTGTGCAAAGGCGGCAATTATACGCTGAAACCCAGAGCCTGACAGTCGCTACTCCTGGGCAATCTACACCGCTTCCCGCCGCTGGCTGCTTATTGCTGCAGAGGTGATGCGACCCGAAGGCAGGGAGAGAACAGGTGGTAATTATGACTGACACAATGACGGCCCGTGCAGACATGTAACCGCAGAACAAAACACCGCAGTTAGCTAACAAGAGATCGGTGGAAGGTTTTTTGCTGGCACTGTGTCTCCTGTCTGACACTTCTGAAATTGGAGGGTGGGGGGAGGCATTGTGAGCCTGGGTATTCAGAGGTATAATAGGCCAGCTGAGCCGAAGGGGAGAATGCTTAACATTTGTTCCTTTCGCTGTGATTATATCAGCCCCTGTTTTCATGCTGATTGTCCACAGTGCTCTTTGCTGGCAGTTTTTCCTTTTGAAAATGTGTCCTTTGGAGGCTTTCTTTTGATTCAGTATAGCTTTCTCGCACCCAGCAAATTCTGAGCAATTTTCAAACTGTTCCTGGATTTCTTGATATTTCATAATATATACAAAAGAAGCTTTTATAATATAGACATCTTTTTCTCCCTCTGCCTTGAGGTCCCTCTGCCTTACTTTGTTCCTTTATGAAGATAAGGGGAAAAAAGTATCGGGGCATGCCCTCCCATCATTGGCACTTCTACTGAATCTTTTAAAGTTAGTGGACATCACCTAGAGGTATACTGACCTCCCAATCAGAAAAGAAGAAAATGGAACAAATTCTACAGCATCCAACGCATGCATATTTAGATTACCAGCTTTATTCCCCATACTAGTTTTCCTTCCAAAGTTTTTGGTCATCCCACCCCTGAGAAGCTCGTTTCTCTGGTTCTGCCAAGCCTAAACTCTCACTTGCCCTCTGGAGGTTGTGTCACTCAGTCCCTGGGTCTAACCCAGGGTCCCATCCACGTGCTAGTGGCTGAAGAAAATGATTTCTCTTTGTTCTTTAAAGAACTAGACTTAGTCCCATTTGCCTGACAACGCGACATCAGACAGATGTTTGGAGGAAGAACAAATGCGTTTCTGGGTGTGGACAAGGGTTTATTAACCCCTTTATCATTTGTCGCTCTTCTCTAAGAGAAATCCATCAAAAAATCTACCTGAAATAATTAACATTTTTTGTCCCAATAATTTATGAAAATATAAATGAGAATATAATTTACGTCTTCCCCAATTCAATTGGAACTTTCTGTCCTGTGGGTACAGAACGATACCATAAAAATAACATGTTGACGGCTTTTTGTGGAACAGTGGTGGTAAAAGAGGTCACGCGAATCCCTGAGGGTTGGTGAGAAGTTTGTAGATCCAGTCAAATTAAACTTGAATTTCTTACCTTAAACCATAAACACTAAAAATATTTGGTTTTTGCAAAAAAAAAAATCCCTTGAGTTAATTTTCTCCCTAGGTTCCTATGGGACAGTGCCCCCCTGAATCTCCTCTCCTCCCCGACAGCTCTGTCCTTTTAGGATTCTTCCCTTTTACCATTTTCTAAGCATCAACTCTCAGTTGATCCTCAACTCTGTCCTGACTACTTTAAATCAACGTGACGATCAACCTTCCATCACTTGTATAAGGATAATCCCCAAATCTCCAACTTGAACCTGATATACAGACTGGTCTTTAACTAGATATAGTCCCTTTGTTCCAGAGCAACATGTTTCCAAGAAGTTCTTCCCAGGGGCCCAGTTACCATTCCGAAGTTAGTTCTGAAATTCGTTCGGTCTGTTGTACCACTTGCTCCCCCCATTCTTTGAAGCCGACAACCTTTGGCATCCTCATTGAGGCTTTCTGTTATTTGCTTCTTCTTTTCTCAACTTACTGAACTGCAGATTCGTGGTTTGAAAGAAACTTAAGAGTTGAGACTGATTCTTCTACTGCTGAGAAAACTGCAGCCCAAATAAAGGGAATGGTCAAAGAAGGCCCCAACCTTCAGAGGCCTGGTGGCAGAACTGAGGTTCACTCATCCTCAAAACAAGCGTTCCTGGAACACAAATAGGGGCCGAGAGCTGTCCTAGGTGTTGAGAACACAAATCAAGGGATTATGTATACAAGTGTGTATACAGGTATGGGGGAGTCCCTGACATTTTTTGTGCCACGGGTCTCGTTCCGGAGATAAGTCATACTGCAGAAACCAAGAACAATTATTATAAGTGCAATGATAGATTAGGCAGGGGCTTATTACTGAAGCTCCATACGTGGACATCTGAAGGGGGAGAAGGGAAGGGAAAGGCCAAAAGAAGCAGGAACTCCCTTGTCTTGCTCCCCTGACCTATCTCTCCTGCCACTGCAGATAAATCTTTCTAGTTCAAGACAATTAGTGGGATAGCTCCAGAATTCCTTGGGGAGAGTTAACTTAGATAAAGCCAGAGAAGCTACAAAATAAACCATGCCTTTACTTTTATTGTATCTTTTGTTGAGGATGACTTGAAATTGCATTTTTATAACTATTTTATTGAGGCGCCACTCTGTAGGAGGCTAACAGAAACCAACTTTGTATTTTCTATTACGGTCATTTCAAAGAACTTCCCTGGGCTTACTCTTCTCTGACCCTGAATGAATGAAACGCCCTCCTTGGGGTCAGACCATTCCTTCCTGTGGTCCTCCTGCGCAAAAGCCCTCTAAGCTAACTCTAGGTTGGCTGTCTATGTCAGACTCTTTTTTTTTTTTTTTTTTTGTCTTTTTTTCTCTTACTAGGGCCACACCTGCAGCATATGGAGGTTCCCGGGCTAGGGGTACAATCGGAGCTGTAGCTGCCAGCCTACACCACAGCCACAGCAATGGTGGATCCGAGCCACATCTGCGACCTACACCACAGCTCAAGGCAATGCCAGATCCTTAACCCACTGAGCGAGGCCAGGTATCGAACCCTCAACCTCATGGTTCCTAGTTGGATTCGTTTCCACTGAGCCACAACGGGAACTCCTCTGTCAGATTCTTGCCTGGCCTGGAGACAAGCCCCCTGACCCTGGCCAGGGCAGTGTGCTCCTTGCTGGGAACTCAGGCCTCTTTTTCTCTGCCAGCTCCAGACAGCATGCCTCTTTCTAGAATGCCTGTGTTCCCTAAGCTCTCGAAGATGCAGCAAACTCACTGCTGGCTTCTCTTGAAGCTCCCTCCTTCATCCGGCTGCAGTAAAGGCCAATGTCCTCACTGCTGGGGGTGGTGGAGAATGTCCAGCACACTGACCGCTGTCCCTGAGCCGTCCTCGAGCATGCTTCTTTGGAAAGACCGGATGGTAGATGGTGGATGCGGATGGTCTGGACTCATGATCACACAGGCAGGAGGTGACCTCGCACATAGCTTCAGAGCGGGAGATGCTTGATAGCTATCGTGTCATCCTCAGCTTTTGAGGCCTCAGCTGAATGAAATCGACAGACTTCAGGACAAGTCACAAGGAGGAAATCTAGTCTGGCCAGAAACGGCCTAAGGGACTTGGATTACAAGTACAATGCTTTCACCTGTTATTTGGAGTAACTTTGGAGTAGAACTAAATCGGGTTGAGGGGAGCTAAAGTGCCCGCTCCCCACCACAACCACCAAGCAGCCCTTAGTACGTGACTCAAATTCAGCTCCATAACTCACCTCATGAGAAGACATACGATGCCCTTTTCTTATCAAGAACAAAATTTTGTAAAAAATTATTTGGCCTAATTGTATGGGTTTATTGAATTCGACCAGACTTAACCACACAACTTATTTCCTGCTTGTGGACAGGCCTGCCCACAATCTGGGCTTTTCTCCTTGCTGTGGACTTGAAGCTGGTATAAACTGGCCAAACATCACTACCTCTGTGTCAGATCCTCAGATCCATAATGAAGACCATTTGCTGATAAAGGATGGGTGAAATGCCTTTATCTGAACCAGCAGTCACCAAATTTTAGGAATGTGTAACATGTATTTGAACAGGGTTATTACTGAATTTTTTTAGATCCAGGCATTCAAAAATAGTTGCAAGAAAGTACTTCAGGGCTAAGATTCTCAGCTGTGGGATTCCAAGGTCACACTCATGGCCTAAATGGTAAGAATAACAAATAATTGGTTTAATTAGGTAGATCTACTTACACTATTAATGTTAAAGCAGAAATTGAGGATAATTGAAATCAATGAGAGACCCAAATTCCTATTTTGTTTAATCATTTTGATGTACATGAAAAGTGGGCCAGGAAAACACTGTAAGTGAAATATAGGAATGTAATTATACTTTTAAGCATCAAATAGACATAATCTAGACTGAAAACTAGTGAGCGGAAGAGAATAAGTTGAAATAAATAAGGGCTTAAGTCATTTCAGTTCTGAGATTCAAATCACATGTTAAATATACTAAGTTCCACCCAAGAGAAAATCACAAAAGACCTTTAGACAAACATTGTAAATTCAGGAAAACTCATAATAAAACCATGTGAGAAGGTGGACTGGCGGTTCCCAGAGAGCCGACAGCCCCCTGAACCTACCGTTGAGCGCCAGAGCGGCACAGATGGATATTCTGCAGGGCCGCCCTCCCCCAGGCTACCAGAACCCATCCCACACTGCACTGCCAATGGCCTTATGCTCCTGCAAACCATGTGACTTGCAAGTGCTAAGAAATGCAACTTCAGATACAGACCTCAGGGCTAGACAAGTTTCTCAGACCTCACATGGACATTGTACCAGCTCAGAGAAGCAAATCTAAATGATGACCCAGAGAAAGTTCCCTTTAAAACCAAACGGTAAGAGGAAACAGTCAGCCTTTTAAAATCATCTTAACCTCCAAACATTTGGAAAATTATCTAGAGTCTTATTGCTAATGAAATTTGTGCTTCTTTTCTTTTTTGCCACGTCGAAGGCATGTGGAAGTTCCCAAGCCAGGGATCGAACCCATGCCGCAGCAGCAACCCGAGTCCCTGTAGTGACAATGCCAGATCCTTAACCCACTGCTCCGCAAGGGAATTCCCATGTGCTGGTTTTTCTTTTTAAGTGAGGAGACTATATTCAGTCATACAGGTGGGTAAAGGAGCTTGTACTCACAGTTTTAGTCAAAGGACATTTGAATTAGAGTTCAGGAAGATAACTCAGATAAGATCGTACCATAGAAGGAGTGGGTCTTGGGATCAGTGGCTTGATCTGCTCTTGATTCAGTACAACTGAAGCTGGGGCCCAACGCAACCTTTCTGCATTTCGACTCTTGGGCAAAACAGCAATGAGATCTGCCCACAGGGTTATAAGGATCAAATAATTTTTTTGGAAGTGCCTGCCTCCCGGTGGTAGGTGTCACACCTCTTAGTATTAGCATTCTTTTCCTTTGTCCTCTTATTATTAGTATTTTTTTTTCCTTTGCAAAGTGTCTTAGTCCATTTAGGCTGCTATCATGAAATATTATAAACTGTGTGGCTTCTGAACAATAGACATTTATTTCTGCCATTCTGGAGGCTGGAAGTCCAAGATCAGGGCACCTTTTAGGCATGTTCTGGTGAAAGCCCTCTCCTGGGCTGCAGACTGCCCACGTCTCCTGTGCCCGCCCAGGATGGAAGGGGCTGGGCAGCCCGTGCCCTGCCTTCATGGGAACACCAAGCTCATTCATGCGGCTCTGCACTCATGACCAAAGCACCTTCCAAAGTCCCCATCTCCTAAAACTGTCCACTTTGTTGGTTAGTTAGGCTTTCAACATATGAAGTCTGAGGAGACACAAACATTTAGACCAGAGCACCAAGGAAACACGTGGAGGTGAATCCTACGTATACAACTCAATCCTTCCTTCGGCTGTGCCTCCACCAGCTCCAGTGGTTTTCACACTGAAGTCACTTGGGGGAGGATTTTTAAAATACTGGTGCCTACACCCAATCCCAGTCCAACTAAATGAGATTTTTCTGGGAGTGGGCCTGAGGCATTAATAGATTTTAAAAGTTCCCACACATAATTTTGATGCCCAACCAGAGCTAAAAATAAAAATCACTGTTGACCTCTCTAAGCTCTTTCTTGGCAATGTAATTTACTGGAAAAGTCACTCTTCACTTTCTAATACAGTAGCCAGTGGCCACATGTGACTACTGAACACTTGGAATGTGGCTAGTCTGAAATCCCATGTGCCAGAAGCAAAAATACACACCAGGTCACCAGGACCTAATACCAAAACAGGAATGAGAAATAGTTATTAATCATTGTTATATCGACTCTATGTTTAATGACAACATTTTGGATATATTAGGTTAAATAAAATATATCACTATAATTAATTTCACCTGTTCCTTTTAACGATTTTATGAGGCTACTGGAATATGTAAAATTCCCTAGGCGGCTCACATTATAAACCTATTGACAGCACTATTCTTGATCAGTGGTTCTTGAAGGAGGGTGAGTCAGAATCACCTGGTAACTGACTAGAAATGCAGTATCTCGGGCCTCACCCCAGACCTACCATATCTGACTCTGGTGGGGCCCAGCCACCCGTTTTAATAAGCCCTCCTAGTGAGTCTGATATGTGTGACATTTGATGACCACGGCCCTAGATGATGATCACATCAGATATTCCATGTCAAATGAGTTTCCATATTCTCTGCCAGGTGGTCCTCAGTTTGGGCTCAAAAGACTAGACTCTGTTCTTTTGGGACCTTCTCCTTCTGTCTGACATTAGGGACAAGAGTTCACTGAACCTAAGAGCAGCATCTTTGTTATGGACATAGGAAAACACTTACTGAATTAAAAAATGAAAGAGGTACAATCGTATTTTAAAGAAGATATGACTCTTGACATTCTTGGGTCTCCGCATATGTTTAATATGGCCTATCTAAAATCTGTTTAGACTCAGTTAAATCCCAAGAAGTTGAGTACAGAAAACTACTTAAATGCCATGCAATTTGTTTGGCACTAGATATAATCACCTAAAAGGTGTGGACGGTTTCTGTCCTGGAGGTGACGCCCCCTGTCTCTGACATATTTACTTGCTCCTTGATCTGTGTATTTATGCTCGTAAGCTCTCTCTGGTTTCTCCAGAGCGTGTTAAATCTCATCTGTCAGCCCTTTTGTCAACGCTCCTTCGAAAAGGGAAAAGAAAATGATTCCAGGTCAAGCAGCTCCCTCACCACAAGCAGTTTAACCTAATTTGACTGAAAGGAGATTTGAATTCTCAAAAATAAGCCTAAATTGGAAGCTAACAAATTAAACACTGACATTCATGGAAAGCTAAGAGCTATGTCCTTCTAAATCGAAAGAACAAGTGTTCTGAGCACCCCTGGAAGCTCTCTGGGGTCACAGGAGCTCACCGGGCAGTGAGTACCAGGCACTCTGCCGAGCCCACCGGGGGTGAGGCTCCCACCCCTTGGGCACTCTGATGTGAGTGGATTTGACTAGTGATGGAGGCAGTGGGCACAAAAGACCCAGAGTGAAATTCCCTGAGTGAAGTGAGATGAAAGATAAAACTCAGTCCATAATTTTCTCTAGATTATAGGGTCTGGAATATTTCACCCTACATGTGAATAAACTGAAAATGGTGAATACATATTTTTGGTTCTATACCATAAGCAAGACCTAAAAATGCCAGAAACAGACCTAATGGGAGACTAAAAACCATGGCAACAGGAAGGAGTGGTGGGTCCAAGGCCGCCTACCTATCAAAATCTATGGGAATTGTGATTACAAAAAGATGGCAGGTCATGAAATCTCAACCATGCAAAAGAAAAAACTCTCACCTGAGTGGAATGAAAATGAGAGCTTCATCTATGCTCAGTACAAATACCATCACTTTAGTTCTTTCAAACATTCTTCTAGAGTATTAGCTGAGAAGTATAGAGTAAGAGAAAAATCAGCCTGTCCTGGGTCTGAAATCCAGTTCTGCCACTTGAAACCTTTAGAACCTTCAAGAAGTTAACTTCTCTATAGTTTCCTCTCTTGTGAGATGGTTTTGCTGCCGTGCATCCCATAGAACTGTTGATAGAGTTAAAAGAGATGTATTTTAGATGTTAAATCTAGTACTCAGCACATAGGACGTGCTCAAAAATTGGTAGATATTACGTTAATTAACTATTGCCATTGCCAATAAAATCCTTATCATCATTTCCAGAATTCACAGGCTCACACATCTCAAAGAGGGAATCAACACTTTTTTAATGTCTCCTGCAAGCAAAGCATTCTGTTGATATTACTTCCCCCTTATATACTAAAGATAGATATTACCCTATGACTTTTCTTGGTGGGAAAGGAAGCCTCAAAGATGTTAAGCCACTTGCCCAGGATCACACAGGTAGAAAGATTGGATCCAAAATCTAATCTTTCCACTGTACCATGTAATCCACATGAAATTCTGGGCATTGAAGAAAGAAAAACAAAATCCTACTGCACCTTTTTTTTTGCAGGGAGAAAATAATTTAAAAAAAATTTTTTTTGGTCTTTTTAGGGTCGTACCTACAGCATATGGATGTTCCCAGGCTAGAGGTAGAATCGGAGCTGCAGCTGCTGGCCTACACCACAGCCACAGCAGCATCAGATCCAATCCACATCTGCGACCTACACCACAGCTCACAGCAACGCTGGATCCTTAAACCACTGAGCAAGGCCAGGGATTGAACCTGCATCCTTATGGATGCTAGTGAGATTGGTTTCCGCTGAGCCATGATGGGAACTCCAATTTTTAAAATTCTTACAGATTCAAAATTAAATTTTAGCCAGAACAAATATAGTATATTATATGCAGGAATTAGTAACTTTTTTTTCAATTTTTATTTAGGTAGTCTGAGACTTTATGGCCCTTAAACTCTGGGCTAATACTAGGTTCTATCCCATGGCAAAAGGAAAACTGGTTCTCAAGGGATTGGATATATCAGAACAGATGCCCAGTTGCATATATGTTTAATTTTAACAAATAGTTTTTCATAACTATAGGATTTTCTATATTTATTAAAAAAATCTGGCACATGAGAAAATATCAAATTGTGCTATTCCACCTCCATATGTGCCAGTTATCTATAAATATAGAAATGCAATAATTATCACTAAAACTGTTACTTGTTAAATTTTTGAAAACAGATAAATTATGAATATGAATTTGAAAAATACTTTAAGGAGTTAAGAAATGGATAAGTATATAGAATCACCGAGTCTCTGAATCAGATGGGATTCTGAAAGCTACCTAGCCCAGTACCCGGAGAACGGGTTTGACTTCACTGTACCAAGTGGTTTTCAAGCCTCTGCTTAAACACCTCCAGTGACAAGAAGCTCACTACCCACAAAGGTCCTCATTTCCTGTGGGATCGCCCTGTGTGCTATAAATGCCTCGCTTATGTTTATGCAAATCCTGTTAACATTAATGTTGCCGTGAATGAAGCCACTGCTGAAGGTCAGGCATCTGTTAGCAGCAGTGGGTCCATCACCTCAGAGAATCATTCACACAACTTTATGAGACACTCACGTTCACGTGAAACACCAAACAGGACATGGCTAACACGTGGCCAGTCGGTGTGACCCCAAGCCCCGTGCGCTTCCCACTGCATAGCAGAGCTTACAAGTGGCAGGTCCCGGGTGGTGTTGGTACCAAACGGTCTCCTTCTGGCAGCACAGGGCATGTGCAATCCTGTTTCCACAGGGCACCTCCTCAAATTCATGATCGATGCCTATCATATCTCATAAATATCTTCTTCTCCAGGTTAAGTGACCCTGATCTTTCATTCGTTTTGTGCACACGATAACATTTTGTGTTTCTCCACCTTCTATGGAAACTCTTCTAGGGACACATTCTCATTTGCCCACGTTCCCTTCCAAGCATGGCGACCAGAACTAGATCTCATATACCAGGAATGACCTGAAGAGTCAAGAACAGACACTCATCATGCCCTCAACTCTGGGTACCCTAGTACCATCCCAGCAAACTTCTAGCTTTTTTGGGACAACCCCATATTACCAACAACTCCTATCATCTCTACAGTCAACAAAATCCCCACATCTTTCTTGTTTTAGACCCTCCGTCAATTACCTCCTCTCATTCTAGAAAAACTGTATAACCATGTGTTCACATGGCAAGTGCCTGATTTTTAGACACTCGCCTCCATGACTGTCACGCTTGGCCTGGAGTGGGACTTGACTCAGGACAGTGAGCATCCTTCCCAGGAATATTTTTAACTGAGGCAAGACACTTATCTCATTTCTTTTGACTAAACCAGAAACATGTGAGAGTTGTTTGAGGCCAGAATTCCTTCTTGATAGAGAAAACCAAAAAAGTACACAAGGAAAATCAGAAATGAGGCAAATAGAGTTCCAGCAGCACTCAAATTCTAAGGCTTTCATGGTTTGCTTATAAGAGCCAAAAACCTCCTTCTTTTGTGTCCATGTAAGCTGCATTTCTGTCACTTGCAACTCCAGGTGTCCTGACTAAGTCACTTCTACCTTATTTCTGCTTGAACAATTAGCTGAATTTTTGGAGCTAAGTGCTGGCCCTGATATCTGTTTAATATTCTTTGATTCAAGCCAGGTTTCTAGCTTGTAAAAATACTTAGGAATCCTAATTTGGTTATCTGTTCCAGCTTCATGTCATCTACAAATGTGATCATTTAGCAGACACCTCATCCAGGTAATTAATTACAGTGCAAGGCAAAGCTGTAGGACAGGCCTAAAATCAGATATAAGACTCCTCCATCAAAACTGAATGGATCTGTCCATTATCAGTATTTCCATGGCTTAGCTGTTCAGTAAGTCAAGAAGTGGATTCAGGAATTCCTGTTGTGTCTCAGTGGGTTAAGAACCTGACATAGTACCCATGAGGATGCGGGTTTCATCCCTGGCCTGGCTTGGTGAGTTAAGTTTCCAATGTTGCTGCAAGGAGCAGCATAGATGCAGTTTGGATCCGGTGTTGTTGTGGCTGTGGTATAGGCTGGCAGCTGCAGCTCTGATTCGATTCCTAGCCTAGGAATTTCCATATGGTGCAGGTGCTGTAAAAAGAGAAAAAAAAAAAAAAAGAACTGTGTTATTGGGTTGATGCTTCTACAGTTAGTCTACAATGCAAGCTCCCAGTCCCCAAACACAATCTTATTTCTTTGTGACTCAGAGTTGCCATCACTAAAGCACTTTCCAGGATTGTAAAGCACAACAGAAACAAATGGCAATGTATTCACAAAAATCAAGCATTGCATTGACTTATAAAAGAGAAGGGAAGTCAAGACTTGGAGAGATCTAGTTCCTATTTTACAGATGAAGTATCTGAGGTCAAGGGCCTTGATTATTGTCATTCGGTTTGCTAAATCTAGAGCTTTTTTTTAAACAATGAATGTGAGTAATTAAAATGCTTTTCAGCATCTACTGAAATAATCATATGGTATTCCTTATTCAGCTATGTGTTTTTCCAATAAAAGAGAGTGATTCCTCTTTAATAAAGCTAGCCCCAGGGCTGACTTAGATGATAGATTACTTGGGGGTGTGGGAGGGGGTAATGAAAGTGGGAAGATGTTAAAAGTGGAAGGAATAACCAAAGATAAACTTTATACATTTCCAAAGTGCACAGTGCTGGCTTTCTCTGGACTTTGTCTTATGCGCAGCAAAGAAGTGGAGAATGAATGAGCTTTGTGGTCCAATGGGCTTGGGTACAACTCACTCCACTTTCCTCATCTGAATATTGATGCTCCAGTGCTTCACAGTGCTGTTGTGAGACAGGCGTGGTTACATGTAAAGAATATTGCCCAGGGCCGCACCCATAACAGCTTCTCAAGAAACACTCATTCCTTTCCCTCCCTACTTTATTTATTTACTTATTTATTTATTTGTCTTTTTAGGGCTGCACCTGTGGCATACGGAGGTTCCCAGGCTAAGGGTCAAACCAGAGCTGCAGCTGCGGCCTACAACACAGCCACAGCAATGCCAACTCCTTAAACCACTTAGCGAGGCCAGGGATCGAACCCATGTCCTCATGGATGCAGTCAGAATCGTTTCCACTGAGCCACAATAGGAATTCCTCCCTGTTCCTATCCTATCCTCCCTATTGTTAAAAGACATAAAAACATCCACAGTCACTTTGGAGAAGGAGGAATAATAATAATTTTTTGTTGTTGTTGTCATTTCTAGGGTAGCACTCACGGCATATGGAGGTTCCCAGGCTAGGGGTCTAATCGGAGCTGTAGCCACCAGTCTATGCCAGAACCACAGCAACACCAGATCCGAGCTGCATCTGCAACCTACACCACAGCTCACGGCAATGCTGGATCCTTAACCTACTGAGCAAGGCCAGGAATCGAACCTGCAACCTCTTGGTTCCTAGTCAGATTCGTTAACTGCTGAGCCACAATGGAACTCCATGGAATAATAAAATTAAATTTGATGAATTAAAAAAATACAATATATACGTATTTCGGAATATTATACAATCTTAAAAAGGAAGGAAACGCTGCTACAATATGGATGAACCTTGAAGACATCAGGGCAACAAGCCAGTCATGAAAGGACAAATACTGAATGATCACACTTATATGAGGTACCAAGAGTAATCAAAGTCACAGAGACAGTAAGTGGAAGAGTGGCTGCCAGCGACTGGACGGGGTGGGGGAGGGTGAAAGAGGAGGAGTTGTTTCATGGGGACAGTTTCAGTTTGGGAAGATGAAAAAGTTCTGGAGATGGATGGTGGTGATGGTGCCCCAATGGTACGAACGCACTTAAGACCATGAGACTATACACTTTAAAATGGTGAATTAGGTATATTTTACTGCAATTAAAAAATTACCACTTAAAAAAATTAAAGTTGGTGGGGTTTTCTGAGTGTTATCAATTCTGGATTTAAAATGTAACCTGGGAGTTCCCGTCGTGGCGCAGTGGTTAACGAATCCGACTAGGAACCATGAGGTTGCGGGTTTGATCTCTGCCCTTGCTCAGTGGGTTAACGATCTGGCGTTGCCGTGAGCTGTGGTGTAGGTTGCAGATGCGGCTCGGATCCTGTGTTGCTGTGGCTGCGGCGCAGGCCAGTGGCCACAGCTCCGATTAGACCCCTAGCCTGGGAACCTCCACATGCCGCGGGTGCGGCCATAAACCCGCGGCCATAAAATGACAAAAAGCAAAAAAAATAAAATAATAATAATAATAATAATAATAATAATAGTAATAATAAAATGTAACCTGGGGATTTCCAAGCCATGTATTCCACCCCTCTCCATCTGTAGATCCCCAGAAAGCCTAGGTCAGTGTTGTCAGAGCTCCTAGCTGGAACAGAGCACAGCACAAGCATAGAGACAGGGCCACCACTGCCCAGAGGGACTGAGGTCAGCCAACGCCCAAGAGCCTACAGTTTGCAGCAGCCACAGAGCCACTGCTGTTCCCAGCACAGACGTGCTAATGCAGGCTCCCTAATGCAGATACCGAGGCTGAGACACACAAGAAACAGCAAGATTCATTTTTTATATTTTCCCATTCAACTCACCCTAGTCCCACATTGATAATAATATTTCTATCATCATAATAAAAATAAAATGCGCGTCAGCTAACATCACAGTATTACAGGGAAAATCTTACTGTAGACCCCTGATCATTGTGGGTCACCATCGTCGCTCACTCCTGTGAACTCTTAGCTCCGACTGTCTGCACTGTTCAATTGGCATTTGTCATTTGGGGCTTTGTGACATATCTTTTTTTGTTCTTTTGTATTGTCATCTATCACAGAGTCAGAGTTAGTAAATTCCCTAACAAAAATTGACATCATCATTGCCTTGGGGTTGATTGTGCAGCCCCTGGCTGTAGAAGAAAAACACATGCAGACCTTTCCTGTTATTGTTCAGCATATTTTCTCTGGCATTCCTGCCTAAGCCAATGGGATCTAAATTGCCACTTAATATTTGAGACCTCTAGCCTCTCTCTATATACCATTGCCAGAATTATCTACTGGAAATGCAGATCTGGTCCTGTCACTTCCATGCTTAAAATCACCTCGTTCATCTGTTTGCTTAGTCCATGGTATTTTAGCAACAGCTAAGTGGACTTTGTGCCAGGTCCAGAGTAGGTTGTTGAGGATGTGGAGATGAGGAGGTCCCGGTCTCCAGGAGCTCACAGTGTAGAGAAGAGACTAACGTGACACTCACTGCAATATAATGTGATGCCTGCTAGTAGAGGTGCCTACAAGGCACCCCAAGACAGGAAAGATCATCAGGTGTGGGGGCTTAGGGACAGCTTCACAGGAAATGCAGCTTCCCACTGTCTATGGGCATCTCCATTTCCCCCTTGGGTAATCCCTGTTTCCTTTGGAGTCCAGTACAGAAATACTGGAATCAGGCAAAACCAACAGTGTCAACACCAGAGAATCCTGGAGAGACAGCACTTTTGAGTCAACTGATAATCACAGAGAAGATATTTGCCATAACGTGTATATTTGGCAAAATACTCCAGGAATATACACCAAATTATGATAAATCTGTAAGGAAAAGCCAAGCAACCCAGTTTTTCAAAATGAATAAAAACCGTGGACAGACACCTCCTAAATGAGCTATCCAAATGACCAATGAGCACAGAAAGGGAGGTTCAATGCAAAATGGTATCTGCACCAGGAAAATGCAAAGTAAAACCTCAGTGAGATATCACCACACACTTGCCACAATGGCTAACATTTAAAAGACTGAAAATACTAAGTACTGGTAAACACGCAGACTATCTAGATCTCCCCTCCACTGCTGGTAGCAATGTAAATCATTATAACCACTTTGGGAAACTTTCTGGCAGTGTATACGATGGTATAAGAATGTTCATAGCAGGTTTTCTGTTTTTATTTTTCATCAGAGCCATGAACTGGAAACAATTCTAATGTCCACCAGTAGTAGTCATACAGTGGAATACTAAACGGCAATCACAAGGAACAAACTTATGCTACAAACAGCATTCTAGTGAATCTCACCAACATAATATAGAGGGGAAAAATGCAAAATATAAAAGAATTCAAAAATAGCCAAAACTAATCTATGGAGTATAAGATGGTAAGATTCTTATTCTTTGCATAAGATTTAAAATAATGGTAGGCTTGGAGTTCCCTTCGTGGCTCAGTGGTTAACGAATCCGACTAAGAACCATGAGGCTGCAGGTTCAGTCCCCGGCCTTGCTCAGTGGGTTAAGGATCCGGCGTTGCCGTGAGCTGTGGTGAAGGTTGCAGACGCGGCTCGGATCCCGCGTTGCTGTGGCTGTGGCGAAGCCCGGCGGCGACAGCTCCTGTTAGACCCCTAGCCTGGGAACCTCCATATGCCGTGGGCGCAGCTCTAGATAAAGGCAAAAAGACAAAAAAAATAAATAAAATAAAATAATGGTAGGCTTTAGGGTGTATTTACTGGGAGAAAATAGGATTGAGCCTTCTGGAACACTGGCAGTATTCTAGAACTTGATTTGAGTATGTGGGCTTGGGATGTTCACCAAAATATACACTTAATATGTGTGCACTTGGGGAGTTTCCATTGCTGCTCAACAATAACAAACCTGACTAGTATCCATGAGGATGCAAGTTCGATCCCTGGCCTTGCTCAGTGTGTTAAGGATCCAGTGTTGCCGTGAGCTATGGTGTAGGTCACAGACATGGTTTGGATCCCATATTGCTGTGGTTGTGCCACAGGCCGAAAGCTGCAGATCCAATTCAACCCCTAGCCTGGGAACTTCCATATGCCTCAGGTACAGCTCTAAAAAGCAAAAAAAATAAAAAATAAAAATGTCTGCACTTTATTGTACATATATTATACCTTCATAGGATTGTTTACCTGCTTACTATCTTGAGTCTTGTAGTTGCTCCAGGCTTTTACCTGCCAGAGTCTCCATGTTACATCCAGTGTCCCATCTACAATTAAAGACCCCTCTGTCTACAGTAGGTTGAGATGCCTGATAGCAAATAACCAAATCTAGGGATTCAAATTGTTTTTTATATGCATTAAAGCCTTGATGCTTCTTTAAGGGACGGCACAGCTGTGGCGATCCTCGCTCTGGATGCAGCAAAAAGATGCAGGCTGAGAGACATCCTCCACGGGCTGCCTTTTCCCTGATGCAAGCAAAGCTGTCGGGAGAGCTTGGATGAGGAGACCCTTTTCCCAGTAGACTGGAAGGACATTCTGTTCTACGTTGCACACAGTTCTTTTGGATATTTAAAACACTGGGCATCAAGTCAGGGGACACGGCCCAAATTTTCTCTTACAAAAGAATCCCGCAGCCAAATTTTGTTGGGTGGAAGTTTGTTACAGGAAGTCTAGGTCTCTGACCAGCAGGGCCTGAATGGTCTCCACCTTCTTAATTGAATGAGAAAACATCTGTAAATCTGCAAGGCTGCGGCAGTGTCTCCAAGAATGGTTCCTCACTTAAGAGTCGTCACTATTGATTGGGCTGTGTCAATTCCAATGTCTGACGGAGCAGATGCAATTACAACAATAAGAGCTGAGGACAGAGTTTTTTGGTGACATTACTGCCCCCTGGGACTCTTTCATCTGCATGGGCAGAGTCGGTGTAAGATAAGAGCATCAAGTTCAAAAGATCCGAGAGCATCCAGACGGAAACACCACGGGAGGATTAAATAAGACTGCACAATGCACCTTCAAATGTGAGTCCAGATAAAAATATTAAAGAAAAGGAGTTATGTGATTAATCATTTGTGTATTTTATCCTTGTTTGAATTGCCTTCCCATCAATCCAGGAAGCTCTCTGCATTCTTAGAATGACTCCAACATCCATCTTCATCCCAGGTGAACCTTGACCCTCCTCACTTCCAATCCAAAACCTAGACAGCCTGATGTGAGCTTGATCCACGTATATTTTTATCGTCATTAGACCTGATGCTGCACACATTCAAAAACAGAATACTGCTCCCTGGGGGAACAATGACTGCTCTATCCCCAATGCTCTCTTAGCTGTTTATGCAACCATAGCAAGCAGGGGTCAGAAAACTTGGGGTAGTTTCTCTGACCCCCAAGAAAAAATAGTGCAGTCAGGTTTGTCTTTGTGTCCTGAATGCCTCCTACTCTTTATTGTTTTTCTACTGGCCCAAGACTGCCTCTCTTTTTTAGGTACCATTCTATCCCCCAAAGAACTATGGAATGCTTCAGATGGCCCCAACTAAGCATTGCTAAGCCAACTTTTATTAATAACAGGTAACAGCTTAAGATGTGACCACTGTGATAGAGATATTTTGTATTTTTAAGGAGGCTGGGGAGAGCTTTTGTACTGCTCTGTTCTCTGGGTTTCATAAGACAGGCATTCAGGCGAACCATCATTCATCTGATGAGCTCTGAGATGGGTGGTACCACTTGCTGACAGAGTGGCCCTCCCTGCCTCCCAGAATCTTCGGGCAGACTGTGACTTGTCAGTCTCTATCAGAAGGGATAACGAACATGAACTTAAATAACTTAATTAATAAATGTTGTGCCAGGAAAAGAGCAGGACCGTCTCTCCTCAAGACGTGTAACAGAGCCTCAGCAGAGTACATCCATAGCAGAACTCCAGATTAGAATTTCCAGGATGATTATCCCTTTACAGAGAAGTAACAAGAACAGATTAAGGCACACAGAAATAACACTAAAGCTTCTAGCACTTCTCTACTGGCCCAGAGGTCAGGCTGTTCCAAGCCTTCTGGTCCTATTGCAAAGCTGGCCAACACATCTGTTTAGGTAAGAGTTTGAATTCACTGTTTTCTGTAACTGCAGAATTGGTAGAGATTCTGAAGATAAGTCAGGATGGGAATTACCAGGTTGTCTCTGCCTGATTTTGAACTCTCCAGGGGAAAGGAGAATGCAGATGTGACCAGCCTAGAAACTCTTCTGCTTCAGTAAGGCTGTCGCCTGCCAAGCACCATGCTGGATTCTGGGGACAAAAGAGATCAGTTTTTGACAAGCTTGAATTTGAAATATGAGAAGACAACTGGAAATACTAGAAGGGAGTTCAGGCAGGAGGTCAGGGCTGGAGATAGGATTTTAAAGTCATCCAGGGGGATGATAACAGTTGAAAACACGGGAGTAAATAACAAGGCCCAGGGAGAGTTTGTAGGATGAGGCGAGAAATAGGTGAAGGTGGTACCAAAGGGAGAATCAACTTTTAGGCAGAGGACAAAGGGAGAGGGGCCAGTGAAGATTAAATGAAGGAGTATCCAGAAGTGGGAGGAAAGTCAGGAGAAAAAGAATTTCCAGGAGGAAAAATAAATACTGGTGTCAGGCCAGGTAAAGGACAACAGCAGATGATTTGATCTGACAATTAGGAGCTGATCATTGCTGATCTTTCCCAGAGCAATTTCTATGAAAAGGGGTGGTGGGGGGAGGGGCAGTGGGAAAATCAAATTGTGAATCAAGTTGTGTTGATGAGTCAAGTGTAGGTCAAGAAACAGAGGCGCTAGTTTTAAAGGGAGTTTGAAAAGGATAACAGTTGAGGGAGACACAGAAGTTTTCGTAGGATATGTTTTTCTCCTAAGATGAAGGAGATCTAAGTATGTTTGTAGCCAGAGGGGGAAGAAGTCAGTGTAGAGGAAGAGTAATTGAAGATTTAAGAAAAAGAGGGAATAATTGATGTAGCAGAGACTTCGGGGAAACAAAAGGAGATAAAATCGGGTCCACAAGTGCCGGGGTTAGCCTGCAAAAAAAGAGAAAGGATGGAAGGAGAAAAAAAAAAAAAACACCCAATCTGGTAAATCAGAGGGCAAGGAGTAGACAGAATTCATCCTTGATGGTTTCAGGGGAGCAGGGAGGGAATGCAAGGAGAGAGCCGACAGGTAGCTTTGCTCAGAATTGTCTGTTCTTCCAGTCTGAGCGAGATCCTGAAGCAAGTACGGTGGGAGGAGGAAAGCAGAGGGAGGGGGGCCAATAAGGAGCCCACAGTCAGAAAGCAGTGTTTCTGAGATGATTACTGGGAAAAAGCTCGATGTCTTTCCAGGCATAGTCAGAGCTATGGGCAATCCAGTGCCATGACAGACAATGAGGGCAGCAAATCAAATGTTTTGAATCAAGATTTGAAAGCAAGTAGGCCACTAATTGAACATTAGTATATAGATGAGCACAGCTCATGGCCTAATTCTGTGTTTCCAACACAAGGATTAACACCAGTGTGAATACAGCCAGCAGTCCAGAGCCGGGCTTGGAGGCTTGAATACAGCATCAGAACACACATCAGACCTTACATAAAGTCACTGCGTGTCACTCATCCTGATTTCTGTTTGGTGCCTTTAGAGTTTTCCTATTTCTGAGACTGACTTCTCTAGCCTTTCCTCCTTATCACATTTTTATCTGATTTTAATCATTTTTTTCTCACTTAAGGATGTAACTTTTATGCAACTTTTCATTTACCATCTCTCTGCAACTCTGGGTTGCTTGTTGGGCATTAACAGGCTTGGAAAGCAAAGAGAAAAAGGAGGACAGAAAAATTCCTCCTAGCTCAATCCTCCCAGCCCTGTTCCATCTTAACCCTTGACACAGCCATCTCCTTTCCCCACTGGTTTCCCTAAGGCAGGGGATGAAGAAAGGAGCCAACAACGGTTTTATGGGAAAAAACTATGCCCGCTCAGCCTTTCCACCGTCTTTGCCTTCCATGTTTGAATCCAACTGCCGTTTATTGAAGATGACATCATTTCCATGAGCTCTCTAGGAAATGCAGCATAACACGGAAGCTCTTTGATCCCCAGGTGAGTAAGACTCCAAACGACCCCAACAAGACCTTTGGATGCCACAAGGCTCCAGAAACTGAGACCGGCTGGTGACAACGTATTTACTAGCCAACCGCACTGCAGCTGAATCCTTTTCTGTCCCCCAGTGTGTCTCCAATGCAAGGAGTCACCCAGAAGGCCAGCTCTGACAAGGCAGGCGCAGGCCTTCCGGCCCTGATGCTCTCAGGCGGGAGCTGACACGGCATCTCCCCACCATGCACAATTTCCTCTGCGGGCTTGTCAATCTCGCACCTTTTGTGACAACTAAATTTACTGGAAAAAAATTCAAAATTATTTCAGCGGCAGCCAGCTTCTGAAAATTTCCAAATGTACTTTTTTAGCTCTCTCTTTCCCTCAAGCCATATGATGTCATTTGCCTCTCAATCCCTGGATGCCAAAAATTCCACTTTCATATCCTTGACGCTTTTGCCAAATGATAAAAAGCTAAGATCTTAGTCTGTGTTCTTATTCCCCCCCAAAAAAGGCCCACATTACTTTCTACAATTCGCAAAGTAAGAATATCAACAACAACAAAAATCACAGCTCACAAAATCCATTAAGTATTACCAAGTTTCCCCTGTTTGGGCTAATGGGCTGTCCTAATTTTATTCTGAATTTTCATTCCAACAGCTTGTCAGCTGCTGTTTCAGAATACACCTAAAACTCCTGAAGCTCCAGACTTGACAGATAACCAAGAGACTGATTTTCACACACAGCACTTTGCTTCAGGATGTATTCATTACCGATTTTTGAAGTCAGAACATTTTCCCCAGTGATTTGGAAGTTTCGTAGGTCCTTGTTATGTATTTACGGAAGCTTTTTAGTTCACCTAAAAGAGAGCGGGGTGGGGGAAAGCCTCCATTCTGCTTCCCTTTCTAATTACAGTCCCATTTCCTTAGCAAGTCCTTGAAAAAAAGAATTCCCCAAGTCTCTAATCATCTCTCTAGTCATAATCTCCATAATTGTGTTCCTTCCAAATTCCTTCCTGGCACAGCCCAGAGAATGATTTGCTCCATGTGGTTAAAAACCTTTTCTTTGATGCCAGTGAGGACTTGTTTTCATGGCTTTTGCCTTCTTGAGCCTTAATGCTAGATCGGGTGCGATCAGTCACTAAGGGCGCCTTTCCCGTCCCCAGTGAGCGACTGCACCCCCGTTCCATTATCTTATTTTAGGGACTGACTAAACCCTGCCAGGCAGGATTACAACTCTGGGTTCCCGCAGATTACTCCCTCTTCTCCACTTTCTTTTACCCATTTGGTTGGTCAGTTCAAGATCAAACCATTGTGAAGAGAATTCTCTCTTCCCTAACTCCACGTTGCCTAAAATAATCAAGGGTCACTGGTTTTAATATAGTCTTAGACTAGTGATTCTCAAATCTGGGCAGGGGACCTCCCAGGCGACATTTGGCAATGTCTGGAGACATTTTTGGTTGGCACGGCTTGGGGGAGGGGCTGCTACTGGCAGCTGGTGGATACAGACCAGGGTTGATTCCGAACATCCTGACATGTATAGAACAGCCTCCAACAACAAAAAGGTATCTGGTCCCAGATGTCAAGAGTGAGGAGGCTGAGAAACCTTCCTTCAGAAGAACCACCTCCCAACCACGATAAGCCCACGACTGTTTCTTAGGTGGCTCTGAATGCCCAGCCCCTGGAAGACCCACCCATGAGAACTGGTTGTTGGTGAGTCTGTTCGCTTCAAAAAAATCTCTCTCACAGGCATTCAAATGATGAATAAGCTTCAAGAGTAGAAAACTGTTATTCACAGCCTAACTTGAGTTCTCTCTGCTGCGGAGAAGACTCTTTCTTCCTTGCTCCATCCTTGCTAAAGAGGGAAGTGGCTGCACACTTTCCCCTGTGTGATGCACCAGCAGTCTAGACAGCCAGTCTGAACCCTGGGAAGTGGAATCAGGCTGGGAGACAGGAGTACTTTTCGCCCTGGGGATCCCCAGCTCTGCTGGGGAATTCTGCCAAAGACACTCTAGGCCTGACAATCAGGCCCTCTTACGCCTGGATGAAGTCTCTCCTCAAGGAAAGGTTAAACCTATTCTGAAGAAGTGCTAAGAGGTGTCCCTCGGAAGGTGGGAGCCATCTACAGGTATGAGAAGGTCAACAGACCCTGCTGCGGACAAAGGCTAAGGGGCAGAGCTCAGAAGGCATCCTTACTGCCCTTCCCAACAGCCCCTGGCATATATGCTCCTACAAGAAGCGTTTCTAACTGAAAGCCTGCGTTCAAGGGCACAAGTGACAAGACCAAGGCAGCAACAAACAGACCAGGTGATCACCACAGCCAGAGCTGCAAGTGGGAGACCGAGATGGGAAATGATGCCGTCACCTGGGAGAAGCAGCGGGAAAGAAGCGCACAGGGCGTCCTGCAGGACTGCTATGCTCTCCTGTCATCAGAGAGCTCTCTAGAAGCGCGCCGAGCTTTTCCACTGACTTCTTACGTTGTAGAGTCCAAACGGAGCACCCGGCGCGGTTTCCCTAGGAGGGCTCTGAGAAAGCAGAATCCGGCTGAAACCTGAGGCGGGGGTTTTCCCTCAGGTGTGGTGGTGCTTCTGCACAAACACTCACACTGCGATTTCTGAATTTTTAACAAGTTAGTAAATCACCAAGCATCTCATCACTGAGGAACCTGAGTGTCTTTTTGAGCCATACAATCACTAAAGTCATAGAATAATCTCCTTCGCTAGCTGCTTTTGTTTATTTCCCCTAATAGGAGATAAGGCTTACAAACGTTTATTTTAATTAATCATATATAAAATATAGATATTTAATAATATATGAAAATTTTATTATTTATAACACATTGTATATATGTTTATATGTTTGCATATCCATATGTGGCAATGTTAAGTTATAGTTTTCGCACCAAACACTTCTCAAGACCAGCCATTGGATAACTAGATTAGCTGGTCTGGACTCCATGCTCTTTTATGTGCACTGATCACTCCCTAAAGAAGCTGTAGTGAGTAATGAAAAGGACTAATGCTGAGCTTCTTACTGGACTTCCCCTCTACTTCCATGGCAACAATTTCAGATGAACTTATGCCTTGAGTGATTGTTTTATCGGGTCTTTGCCATAGATTTCCTCGTGTGTTTAGAAATTTTGAGTGAAAAGTTACCAGCTCTTCATTCTCTCTCCTCTCCCTTTATCGACCATCCCTTCACTCCTGTCTAGAACTTTGGTGATCACTTCTTCCTGCCTCCCTCTTAACCACACCTGCCGGCATCGAGCTCATTCTAAAAATGACATTCCTGGGCTCCTAATCCATATATACTGGGCTCTCGGCCACTCAGTCCATCCCCTAGTCACGGGGTAGTGTTTTGTTCTGCTCCATCCCTGCACCTGTACTGTAAGTCTAGGCAGTAGGTCCCAGTAGGTCCCAGGCTGATCAGTGCCATCTACCCAGCCTCTTCTCTTGGGCACAGGACCTGGGCTGGGCAGTGCCCTCGGCTTTTCTCAATGAGTGTGGTTTGCACAACTTGTCTCATAAGGAGCACGTTTAGATTTTATTTCCCACAGAAGTCAAAGCCTCAGTCACGGATCCCCTCTCCTGTCTCCAAGACCTGTAGGCCAGCTCGACACACCACCTTAAATCGCTATTGTTTTTTGAGCCCAGTTATTTTTTTTCTATGTTCCTTTAAAAAATTATGTTTGAACTTGCATCGCAGTATGTTTGGAGAGATGGGGACGCTCTGAAGCATGAACCTCTATGTCATCTTGAAAGGGAGACTACCAATAAGTGCTTAATTTGTTATTAATATTTATCTTTTTCCTAATTAGCGGAGTAATGGCTCTTCTTTGCAGAAAATTTGGGAAATGCAGAAACCCAAATCCCATAGTGCTCAGATAAACACTATTAATAGTTTAGCATATTCCTTTCAAACTTTGTCTCTTTAAATTTACACACACACACACTTAAAAAGTTAGTTCATGCTGTATATTCGGTTTGGTTTTTTTGCTCTTATGACTGATTATAGTTTTTCATGTAGGCTAAATATAATACCTACTCACTGGTAGAAAATTCATACAATACAGAAGTATGGAAGTTAAATTTCCTCTAATTTCACAAATGGTAGCCACTGTGGAAGTTGTATTATTTCATTCTTTACACTTAAGAAATTTGGGTAATGAGGTACACAGTTTTGAACTATGCTTTTTTTACATTATATTTTCATAATATTAGGAATATTTTCCAGAGCATTTCTGGTGCCACACAGCTCAGGTTTTGTGTTTTTCCCTTGAATAAAGGTCAGAGTACATAACCTATGAATTTTGTAATTTTTTTGGTAATTTTTGGTTTAAAAAATGCACTCAGCCCTTGAAAAGAACATACATCCTCAGCTTAATATATAATCATTACTTTAATCCCAGTTACATTATTTTACATTTTCTATGCCATTGTTTATTTTTTATCTTCCAAGATCTTTGAAGATTATGTTAAATGTTTTCACAACAGTCTTCAACCAATTTATCTTTTTTCTTCTAAGAAATTTTGATTAATAGGCTTAATTTAGGTAAATGCCTCTTAAAAAAACTTTTCATAATTAATGTCTTTTATCAAAATAAAGGAACGTCTTTGACTTAATGTATTAGCCTTATCTGTTTTGTCTGGTGTTAAGTCTGCCACCACATATGCTTTTTTGTTGTTTCCCTGATAAATATTTGAAAAAAAAATTATTTTAACTTTTTTGTCAGTTCTTTACCAAGAAGTGACTCTTGTAAACAAGTTATAGTGAGGCTTTATTTTATATTCCTTTAACCTTTGTTCTCTATTTATTGTCACACATGATATATGTGGGCTTATTTTGATCATTTTATCATTTTTATTTTTATGTTCTTTGGGTATTATTTTGGTTTTTTGATGTGTAAAGAACATTTTTGCTGCCTTTATCTTCTTTAGTAGCTGGGTAAGTATATATTTTATTTATGACTCTCTTAATGGTTAGATTTATGCTTTCAAAAACATTGTTTTGTTGGGAATTGAATTCAGTTACCTGAAATAGAAAATCATCCAGACCAGGACTTAACTGTTCTCATGAAAGAGGAAGTCAGGACATAGTCAAAATATGTGCTGCTGCTCCCCAGGGTCTCCCTCCCCCATATCCCAGGCTCCCCCTCTCTCCACTCCATCATCCCAAGCATAAGGCTTCATTCCACCAAGCAGTGTCCCAGGGGATGGTTATATCTTCAACCTTGAGTCCACATTCCAAAGGGAAGGGGGCAAGGAAAGAGGAGGAGGAGAAGGAGAAAACAGGAGGAGTGCACAGGAAGGAAGTGGCAGTCGTCTCTATTTCTGGAGTAAAATTTCCCCAGAACCTCCACTCAAGTGTGGAGGTTCTCTTCTGCCTCCTTGACTAGAACTGTGTCACACGGCAACCTCTAGCTGCAAGGAGGCTGGGAAAGAGGATTTTTATCTGGGTCGTTTGCCACTCTGAACAAAATTGAGTTTTTCTTAGGAAGAAGGGAGAATATATTTTAGGCAAACAGAAATTGCTTGCCTATTGTTTCTAAGGTTGTCAAAGTCAAGAGTGAAACAAATGTTGTGTCTGTCTGCTTCTTCTGCTTGGCCTCAGCCCCACCCACAGCCACACTCCTGCAGAACCACCCTTTAATTCTGGGTATTCATGAATTTAAACATAAATTTTAAACCTTTTTTCCCCCACCACATTATAATTTTACATTATATAACTTTCTGTTCAAAGGTTTTTAAATCACTCTAAAGTTTTGAACACTTTCAAATATTATAAAACCTTACATTTATAATTATTGAATTTCACTCTTCAGATTCTCTTAAACCCAGATATCGTTCTTATATTTTGGATTTTGGTTATTTTCTTGATTGTCTAAAGTGTGTGTTGAAGTGTTTTTGGAAAATATGTGTATGCAGGTGGTGAACACTCTGTGCTCTTGTATGTAGGAAATTTTCTCCCTAACTCAATATTCCAAGGCCTAATTTGTGCATCACAGTTGAAAATAGTGTACATAAAAAGGACTCCATTGAAAGGAGTTCCTGTAGGCCTCTGATTATTTTATAACCATAAATTAACCTGTTCTTTTCTTAAGACCAGGCTCAACACTGCTTAATTCAAAAAACAAAAGATGTAATTCTGAAGGCGTTGATGAAAGCACACATCTTTTAACTGAAGTTTCCTTGTAATATGCAGGCAGAAATCACATTCTGTACCATCGACAAGACTTCTAAAAAAGTATTTATTCTACAATTCTGTTTCCTTAAAGTCTCACCCTTTACAGCAGGCCCCATCTCACAGCATCTGTGATGCTCCTTGAATATCCGGCTTTCTATACCCTCCAAACTCTGTCCATACGCCTTTTTTTTTTGGGGGGGGGGGGCTGCACCTGTGGCATATGAAAGTTCCCAGTCTAGGGGTCAAATCAGAGCTACAGCGGCCGGCCTACACCACAGCCACAGCAACACAGGATCCAAGCTGCATCTGTAATCTAAGCTGCAGGTCATGGCAACACCAGATCCTTAATTCACTGAGTGAGGTCAGGGATCGAACCCACATCTTCATGGATACTAGTTGGGTTCGTTACCACTGAGACACAATGGAAACTCCCATATGCTTTTTATTTTACTGAGAAATAATTAACATATAACATTATGTTAGTTTCAGGTGTACAACACAGTGATTTAATATTTGCATATATTGCAAAAACATACCAAAATAATTGTAATTAACATCCATTTTATGTTTTATTTGTTTTTTAATTTACTCTTTCTGATATATAGTTTATGGATTTTAGCAAATACATATGGTTGCATAAACTTCACCCCAACCAGGAAACAGGAAATATCACTGTAAAAGTTTTCTGTGCTCTCCTTTCATGATCAAACTCTCCCTCCTTCTGTAACCTATGACCACTACTGACGTGTTCTACCTCTCTATCATTTTCCTCTTTCCAGAATATTATACAAATGGAATCATACTATACATAGCTATTTGAATCTAGCTTTTTTTCATTAGCACAATGCATTTCAGATTCATGTATACTGTTGCCTGTGTAAGGAGTTGGTTATGTTTTATGTCTTAACAACAGCCCATGGAATGGATATACCATGGCCTGTTCATTCCACCACCAGTTTAGCAGGTGAACTTATGTCTCCAAAAAGTCCCAACCCCCATTACCTGTGAATGTGACTTTATTTGAGACTAGGTCTTGGCAGATGGCAGATGAAGACCCTACCTGCTAGAGTGGACCCTAAATCCGATGACCGACATCTTTATAAGAAAAAGAAAAGAAAGATTTGGATACAGAGACATGGGCAAGAAGGCCACGTGAAAATGGAGACAGACAGTCGGGAGATGTGTCTACAAGCTACGGAACATCAAGGATTGCTGAGTACTACCAGAAGCTGGGAAGAAACAGGTAAGGATTTTCTCCTGACAGCCTTCAAAGGGGGTATGGTCCTGCCAACACCTTGATTTTAAACCTCGAGCTTCCAGACTTGTGAGAAAATAAATCTGTTGTTTTAAGCCATCCAGTTTATAGTATTTTGTTATGACAGGCCTATGAAATGAATAAAACCATTTGAAGGATATTTGGGCTCTTTAGTTTGGAGACAAAATTATGAATGAAGCTGTAATACAAATTTATTTGCAAGTTTTGTATGAAAATAGGTTTTCACTTCTCTTTCATAAATTAGGAGTGGGATTGCTAGATCACTTATTAAACGTATGTTTAGATCATGTTACTACTCGCCTACCATTTTGCATTTCTACAAGCAATATATGAGAATTCTAGTTACTTTTCATCCTCACCAGGACATGGTTTAATCAGGTAATTTTTTGTTGTTGGTTTTCCTTTCTTTTTTAAAGTTTTAGCCATTTCAGTAATTGCATGGTAATACCTCACTGTGGTTTAATTTGAATTACTTTAATGACTAACAATTTTAAATAATCTTTTCAGGTCCTTAAAGGGCACCCATATATCTTCTCCTGTCAAAAATCTTTTCAAATCTTTTGCCCATTTCTTATTAAAGTATTGGCTTTCTTATTGCCAACTTTTGAGAAATGGTTATATATTTGGCTTACATATACGTCATCAGATATATGTTTTGCAAATATTTTCTCTTAATTATGGCTAGTCGTTTCATTTCTCTATTAGCATCTTCTGAAAAACAAAAGTTTTTAGTTTTGATAATGTCTAATTCATTAATTTTTAATTTTATGGACCAAGTTTTTGGTATCACATCTAACATCTCTTTGTCTAACTCAATGTCACAAAGATTTCTCTTTATTATTAAGTGTATTATTAACTTATTATATTTTAACTACTCCCTTTTTCTCCTGATTTTAATCATTTGTGGGTTCTTTCTTTTTCTTTAGTCACTCTGGCTAAAAGTTTATCACTACTTTTTCAACATTTCTTTCAGTTTTTCTATTATTGTTATATTTTAAATTTCTATATATAAAAACCAATAATATAGTTGGTTTAATTTGCTCTTTTTCTAGTTTCTAAAGGTAAAAGCTAGATTATTTATTTCAGATCTTTTTTCTTTTCTAATTAAGCATTTTAATGCTATGAATTTTCCTATAAGCACTACTTTAGCTATGTTTCAAAAATTTTGATGTGTTGTATCTTCATTTTCATTTGGCTCAACATATTTCCTAATTTCTCTTAAGATTCTGTCTTTGACCTGTTCACAAGTGTGTTGTATTATTTCCAAATACTTAAGAAAACACCAGATGTCTTCCTTTCATATATATTTTAATTCATCATAATCAGAAAACACACCTTGTATGATCTTGCATCTTTTATGTATTTTAAGGTGTGTTTTATTGCCAATTTTAATGAATGTTCCAGATGTACTTGAAAAAAAATGTGGATTATATGATTGTTGGGTGTAATATTTTATGAATATGATTTACTAAAATTGATGATAACATTATTCAGGTTTTTGTAATCTTGCTGATTTAAATCTAATTGTTTTATCAATTACTAAAAGATGTCTGTTGAAGTCTTCACCTATAATTGAAGATTTGTCTATTTCTCTTTTAAGCTCTATCAGTTTTTTGTTTGGTTGGTTTTGTTTTTGTCTTTTTAGGTCTACACCCACATTATATGGAAGTTCCCAGGCTAGGGTTTGAATCAGAGCTATAGCTGACAGACTATGCCACAACAACATGGGACCTGAGCCACATCTGCAACCTACACCACAGCTCACACTCACACCCATGCTGGATCCTTAACCCATGGAGCGAGGCCAGGGATCGAACCCACATCCTCATGGATATTAGCTGGGTTCCTTAACCACCGAGCCACAAAGGGAACTCCTCTATCAGTTTTTATTTCATGTGTATTGAAACTCTTTTGTTACGCACATATACATTTGGAATTACTGTGTCTTTTTGATGAATTGACTCTTTATCACTATGTAATACTTTGTCTTTACTTTTGGTAAGTTTTTCATTCATTTGAACTCTGCTTAGTCTGATATTAGTATAGCACCTCCACCTTTCTTTTGATTAGGTTTTACCATATAATTTTCCATGTTTTTAATTTGTTATCTATCTATAATGTATTTATTATGGGTTTACTTTAGACATCAGATACTTGAGACTTGAATTGCTCTCCAATTGAGCAATCACAGTTTTCTCTCTGGTTTATTTTAAAAAATCATATTTACAGAAATTATTGATACGTTTACATTTGAATCAATATTTTATTATTTGGCTCACTCTACTCTTCTTTGGTATTTTGCTTGGCTCACCTCTTCTGTCTCCTTTTAGATTATTTAAGTATTTTAAAATATTTCCTTTTAATTTATCTATTGGATTTTGGGATATATATGTATTATATGTATGTACATATATATATATATATGTTTACTATTTATTGTTGCTTTTTCACAGTTCACTTAGAGTTAATATTTTATTTTAGGACCATTTTCTCACCTTCCTTTATGCTATCTTTATATGTATTATATTTACACACCTTTAAAATCACATCATAAATATTATAGTTTTTGCTGTCAACATTTACATATTTTTGAAACTCAAAATAAGAATAATAATCTATAGTATTTACCCAGATATTTACCAGTTCTGTTGCTCTCTTCTTCCACTTTTCATGTTTCAGTCATTCTTGTAATATCATTTTCCTTCGCTCTAAATAAACTCCTTTAGCTACTGAAAATATCTCTTTCACCTTTATTTCTTCAGGAATTTTTCCCTGAATATAAAATTCAAGGTTTAGAGGATATTTTCTTTTGTTTTGTTTACATTCTAGATAGTGTTCCACTGCCTCTGGCCTCCATGGTTTCTGATGAGAAATCTGCAATCAAATTATCTCCTATATGTAATTTTTCTGGCTGCTTTTCAAGATTATTTTTTTATCTTTTGTATTAAGCAGTTTGAGTATGATGTGTCTGGGCCTGTATTTCTTTTAGTTTATCTCGTTTCATTTGTATTAAGCAACTTTAATCTGTTAATTTATATCTTTCACCAAACTTGGAAGTTTTCAATCATAACTTTTTCAAATACTTTGTTTCTATATTTTTACTGCACTCTTTTTTCTAAGGGAGTTGAGTGACAAAAATGTTAAAGATTCTGATATTACCCTATATATCTCTGAGGCTCTTTTCATTTTTTTTTCTATTTTTTCTCCTCTGTTCTTCAATTGGATAATTTCAGTCTATCATTGTGGTTCATTGATTTTTTTTCTGCCATTTCCATCATTCTATTGAGACCATACAATACCTTCATTTCCAATATTATATATTTTTATTCTAAAATTTTCATTTGATTACCTTTTAATTGTCTCTTTTTTTCTGCTAAGAACTTCTGTCTTTCTATTCATTTCAGGAGTGTTTGCCTTTGTCTCATGATGCAAGTATAAAAGCTGCTTTAAAATTTTTATTTGATAATTTCAACATGTGAGTCTTTTCAAAATTATGTATATTGGTTGTCTTTTCTCATGAGTTAGTCATATTTCCCTGACCCTTTGTATGTTGAGTGATTTGGTATTGTTTTCTGGACATACTGAACATAATGTTATGAGATTCTGAATCCTATTAAAATCCCCTAGAGAATGTTGCTTTTGTTTGGCTTGTTTCTGAAGTCAATCAATTCAGTAAGTTCAGATTGCAAGTTCAGTCTCATCTGCTGTGGATGATAGTTCCAATGTCAGCTTAGGTTGCAAAGTCTTTACTGTGTTTTTCTGTTGTGCTTTTCTTTTTCTTTTTCTTTTCTTTTTCTTTTCTTTTTTTTAACAAATACAGCTCAGGTATGATTCCAGGGCTTGTGTTGTTTCATTTCCTATAACTAGAATATGCTCTTCTCTGTCTTCTCTCAAAGAGTCATCAACTCTCTGGCCCCCAGAGGCCTATTCTGCCAGATCCTCTGGCCAGAAAGATGAGTTACTTTTGGGGTTTTAAGCCTCATTGTGTTACACTGTTTTGTGCAATGGGGATAATAAGGAGAGAGAACAAATACAGAATTCCAACCTACAGACTATTCAGGCCTCTGGGGCCCCTTTTCCCAGTTTGTCTAACCATGGAGATGAGTTATCTCTTGGGATATAGACACCTCAATAGCGCCACGTTTAATAATGCAACATGATGATGGGGCTGGCCTCAGACATGGACAGGAAAGGGGTAAAACGGACACCAAAACAACAGAGATCTCATCCCACAGTCTCTGACTTTCAAAGCCCTCTTTTTCTGGTCTTCTGGCCAAAAAGGTGACTTTCTTTCAAAATTCTACTCTTCATAACTTTTGAATAATTCCACCTCTAAAACTGCTGGCCTTTCATGAATCAAAACTGAGACACACAGGCAGGGAAAAACAGAAAACTTACCAGCCTTGGCTGTTCTTCAAGTTTAGATGTTCCTCTCCTGCCTGACTGCTATTACTTTTCTGAGTCTTCAAGCAGTTGTCTTTTGTATTCTATCCTGAGGTTTGAGTTTTTATATATGAGATAGATAAGAGGTAGTAGGCTTACTCCACCTTGTTCGATACCAGAAGTCTGTCATATGTTTGTTATATAGAACAATTTGTCTACCGGCTTCTGCCATTTTTAGTTTTATTTGCCATCTGACATTTTGTTATTCTGTCATAACACTGATATAAAGTTAAGAGAAAGTAATGTCCCTTCAAGAATACCTGCCCACCATGGGCCTTTGATTTTCCAGTTAATGGTGTTTTGTATTAAAATCTTTATAAAGTTAAATCAGTGCATGTCTTTACGATATGTGTCCATCATTCAACTTCCTGTTTAAGGAGGTTCGGTAGCCCATCAGAATAATATTAAAACTACAAAATTTTAAATCAACTATCGGCTCTTCAGTTAGAATTGTTTTATACAGCTAAAGGATGGGTAGTCTATAATAACATGTCTCTTCCTCTCCTACGAGTGTGTGATTAGAAAGACACCATATGGTAGCAGTCTGTGTTTTATATATAAACGGGGCAGGGGAAGGAGGAGGAGTGAGAGAGAAGGAGATAAAGGTAGTTTTGATTGTTAACCAAGTATGGTAAGAAAAATCAAGTAAATGAATTCCACTTCTCTAACAGAACACCTACTAGTCAAGGAAGACTATATGTTATATGTTGGAAGAGGTTCAAAAAATACGTGAGATAGCTTTCCCTATTTCTCAGCGTTTAGTAGGACAGATAACTTGTACACCACTGTTTTAAGCTGAAGTGTGATAATACCAAGAGTGATCAGTATTAACTGTAATGGTGTTCTGAAATGGAAGGGAGAAGAGGAAATCAACACAGACTTCTTGGAAAAGATGGAACCCTTCAAGGAGAGGTAAGATTGTGGAATGCAACGATTGGGAAAAGTGCAGAAAGAATAGACTGAGGAGAGTAAAAGAATATATAAAGCATAGAAAAGACATATAGTACATTTCAGCTTTACCTGAACTGTAGGAAATAAAACTGAAAAAGTAGACTGGGATCAGATCATCAAGGATATTAAAAGCTCTGGAAAATTTGTAACTTGAAAGTTAATGAAGAGACATCACTGAAGGTTGCTGAGCAGGAAGAGTAGCATAACCAGAGCTATAATTTTGGAAAACCCATCTTTTTTGTGAGAACTACAGTGATGCTGAGTGTGGAGGGATAAGGAAGAGAGGGCATCAGCTTCACTACTGCAATGATCTGGACAGGAGGTATCGAGAACCTAAGTAGGACAATGAAAATGGGAATGGAATGGACAGAAGATGGATTAAAAGTATAATCAATATTGGTTCTAAGTGCCTTGGAAATAGGGGACACAGAGGAGTGATAGGCTGGGGAGAAAAATAGCAAGTTCTGTTGGAAATACTGAGTTTGAGTTGCTTGGAAGACAACTTTTTAGAGATGCTTATGAGGCAGAAGAAGGATGGCTCGAAAGCAGGGGAGAGGCATCAACTATGGAAAGGGGGAGGTAAATGGTAAGATCACGGTGTGGATGGAATTGCCAAGGGGGAGAGAAAAAAGAAGAGAAATATCCAATTTTCTAGGGAAGGAGGCAGAGAAGAGAGAGAAGCTTTGAAAAAGGAGAATGACAGTACTGCAGAGAGTTTAGGAGTGTGGACATTGAAACAGTATGCAATCAAGAGACCAATGGTGATCTTCTCAAGAGCAGTTTCGGTAGGGTAGGGAAGGCAGAAGCCAAGCCTTCAGAAGTGACAGGTGAGGAGAAAGGGGTCACAGTGTGGATGTTTCTTTTTTAAAGGAGTCTAGCAGTGGGAACCTGGGTTTCATGGTCCAACAAGAGAGGAATCTGGCCTCTAATGGGCAGACCTAATCAGGGAGAAAACTGGGTACCAACGATGTGAGGGAGGCAACGGTCCAATGATGTCAGATGTTTCTGATCATTAAGATCAAAAATTGATGTGAGAAACAAGAAATGATGGTGCCGGGCAAAAGAAGCCTTCCTTGGGAAGAGTGATATGGATTTTCTTTTCTTCAAAAATTCCTCTCGTCTCATTTCAGAAAAAGATTTGTTTGCCCTGTCTCCCTGTCTTTGTTGAGTTAATGATGTTGCCACAGAAGGAGAATGATGTCAGATTCCAAAGACTCAGACTACAAGGAAAAAACATGCTCTTTCCTAGCAGCTGGAGGAAAAAAAAGAAAGAAAGAGAAAAGCAATGATCTGGGGAGCTGTGATGGCAAGCAGATGTACCACTCTGGCCTAACGTTCAGACTTGATGCCAAATTATTGCTACAATAACATCTCTGCTTGGGAATTTCCAGTGGGAAGTGAGCTGTGTCATTCTTCTCCACTCGGCTACACTCCCACGTTCATTTTGCTCTCAGCACCTCCTCCTCGCCCTGCTTCTCTCAGCCACCACCTGCTCCCACATGACAGTGAGGAATGTGGCAGAAAGAGCAAGAGCCTTGCAGAGGAGCTGAGCCCCAGGCACCTCTTCCTGCCTCAGACATAAAGTAGGGAATACCAACTTCAGGACCTTGCTCTGACACAGGGGAGTGGTACCTGCATCACTTGTTGCACTAAGGGTTTATAAAAACTGTGAAAGGAGAACTTGGGGAAAAAGTGAAAAGTTCTACAGTGTATTGTTTATGGGACCTTCCCATCAAAGTCTTAGGGAGATAATACAGTGCCCCTGTTAAAATATCCCTGAAGTTACCTAACGGCAATGAAATAAATGATTTCTTGTTATTCTCACCATAGTCTTCCGAGAAGCTTACTCAAAGCCAAAAAAAAAAAAAAAAAGCTTTCTCAGGACTCAGTGGAGCTCATATGGTAAATACACCCCCTCGAGACTGACAAATGTTCTCTCTTCCTTCTACAGGAACATTTTAGATGATGAGATTTGTATCTAGGAATGCTTTTGACCATGGAAGGGTACAGAGAGCCGGGGGAGAGGGGTCAGCGTAGAGAGGAATAAAAGGTTAGTAGCTTACGGACCACTACCATATGACCCAGCAATCCCACTCTTGGGCATATATCCAGACAAAACTTTCCTTGAAAAAGACACATGCACCCGCATGTTCATTGCAGCACTATTCACAGTAGCCAAGACATGGAAACAACCTAAATGTCCATCAACAGACGATTGGATTAAGAAGATGTGGTATATATACACAATGGAATACTATTTGGCCATAAAAAAGAACCAAATAATGCCATTTGCAGCAACATGGATGGAATTAGAGACTCTCATACTAAAGTGAAGTCAGAAAGAGAAAGACAAATACCATACGATTTCACTTATATCTGAAATCTAATATATGGCACAAATGAATCTTTCCACAGAAAAGAAAATCATGGACATGGAGAACAGACTTGTGGTTGCCAAGGGGGAGGGGGAGGGAGTGGGAGGGATTGGAAATCTGGGGTTAATAGATGCAAACTATTGCCTTCCGAATGGGTAAGCAATGGGATCCTGCACAGGGCACTATGCCTGGTCACTTGTGATGGAGCTTGATAATATGAGAAAAAAGAATCTATACACGTTGTGTGACTGTGTCACCTGGCTGCGCAGTAGAAAATTGACAGAACACTGTAAATCAGCTCTAATGGAAATAATAAAAATCATTATAAAAATAAATAAATAAATTTAAACAAAACGAGGTTCCATTCGATAGACTTGGACCAAACAGGGTAGGGACTGGAGACAAATCGTTTGACCAAAGCTCAGGTGTCTTCCCTTTCAAGAACACCTCTCAGCAACCCAAGGGAGGGGCTCGCGGCCCGACAGGGTGCTGGCGCAGCCAGGGACAAAGCACTTCCGCTCTGCCCCACGGCGGATGGATCAGTCAAAGGCGATACACCGAGTCGTGCGAGGGAGGGCGGGCAGGAGGGGGACGCAGGCCACACAGCTGGCGAGGAGCAGGCCTGGGATAATGAATTGTGTAACCCATCTGCCGAGAGGCAGCAGAACTGTGTTCTTCCGAGGAGAACCAGGCAAGGAGCTCTCTCGCCAGGGAGGCCTTGCTGTTGCAGCGCTGAGCTGGGAGCGGAGGCCCAGGCCTGCTGTGGTGCGCCCCGCGCAGGCTGCCGAGGAGCCGCGAATGCCCGCAGCTGCACTTGGGCAGGCCTCAACGGACATGCAAAATCTGTTATTAAACATCCCTGTGCTACCAGTGCGAGTCTGTATTTATCCAGCACTCTGCCAAGAGCCCGAGCCTTTATCCAGGAGACCAGAACGGTTGATCTTAACACCTTTGCACAGATGGAAACTGCACAAACGGGAGAAACGGGAATAGAAAAGCAAACCTGTACCTCTCCTGCGCTAACCTTGGCCCAGAAAGGACATAATGTGCAGAGGGGAACTGTCAAGAGAAAAACTGCAATCTCTTCAGAAGTCAATGTACCTTTAATTTCAAAAGTACAACTGAGTACCATTTTCTAGACAGATGACTCCCCACTTCCTATCGCTGGCTGTTCTTTGGATAGCTTCTGTTATTTCTCTCCCATCTGTTATTTTCATTTATTTCAGCTAGATTTTTCCAAATTGGAGGATCTTATTTTGGGAACGATATATTCCAGAGATGTTACCCCATTTAAAAAGAACAATTGTTTTTTTGTTGCATCTTGGAAGAGGATATTCTGGGTCCAGGGGCAGGTATAGGTTCAGAGATGAACAGTCTTCTCTTTGGAAAAGAGCTGCTGGAGCTCCTGATAGGGCATCAGGCAGAGGGGCTGTGTTTGGCCATCCTTACACTGCCCCTGGTGGGGGCCGGGGCGTGTGCTCTCCCGAAGTATGGGGCCTCCTTGAAGAAGGCCTTCCATCGGGATAAGGCTCCCTCCTGGGTTTTGGCACCGAGGGACTGAAATAGAAATGGGTGTATCTGTGCTGTAGCCAAGGATCCAGCTTTCTCAGGAGGACCAGAACTTTCACAAGAAAAGCAGGGAAGAGAAAAGGCGGAGGAAAAGCAGGTAACTACTTGGAGGGTGATGATGAGAGGTAGAAAAGGATATGAGAGCACAGGGAGGGCAGGGAATGGAAAGAGTCCTCAAGGTCACTTTAAAACACAAGGAAAAGGAAGAGGGTACCAAGAGGAGTTGCCCTCCTACCCACGGGGCACATGTGCACTTTGAGTCTCCTCCAGGTGTTGCTGATATGTGAACCTTGTGACATTTATCACGGGACTCTGCTCTCCAGTTTATCCCTGAAGTCTCACCCCCTCCCAGGCTCTAGCCATGATGGGTCACCGCTGATTCCAAACGTGCCACTGCACTTCCCCGAAACATAGGAGGAGTCTGCCTCGATGCCATTTGCTCTCTTCTGTGCCTGGCAAACTCCCGCTCACCTCCAAGCCAACTGAAATGTCATCGTCTCCATGGAACCTTCTCAGTTTCCCAACCCACAGTTTTTATGGGTTCCCCCAGCTGTCTTCCGTGCACACAACTCACATCTCACTTGTGGCACTTAGGACATTTTATCTTAACTGTTTCCCCCTGGACTGTATCAGCTTTAAGTGTCCCGCCTACAAATGTGGATGCAGGTAAATCACGCCGGGTGACTGTGCCCTGCGCAGGAGGGACAGCCTCGAATCAAGCAGGGCTGCCAGCAAGTTGACTTAACCAGCTTCCTCACAGGGTGTTATTTTAGTGACAGTGTCTGCAGACATTCTCATTAAATGTCTCCGTGGTTCTCACTGCGACTTGGTAGAAAAATCATAAGGCTCAGACCCAAGAGACATCAGTTCTAATATCACTTCTGCCGTTAACTGGTTGAGTGTTGTCCTGAAATCTACTCACTGTCACTTTCCTCAGCTGTCAAAGTCATTGGTGTTATTTCCTTTACCTTATCTCACATGTTTTGAGGCTAAAAAAAAAAAAAAAAGCTAGTAGATGTGACAGTGTCTAAAGGTTGTATAGGGAAATTATCGTCTCATTGAATTTCCTTAAACTGCCTCTTCTCAACCCACCGAGCTTCTGCTATAAATTGTATTGTAGCTCGAAAGTTCTTGCTTTTGATTTTCACTTGTATGTTGTAGGTATAAAGGACTTAACCAGTAAATTCTTCAGGAATAGGCATCTCAGCACATGAAATAAAACCCTATCACATCAAGGTGTGCTTTTAAAAGAACAGTGGGCTTCAGCGCTGGGAAGGGGAGGAACTGGAAATCCACTAGCCCAAATTTCTGTTCTATGATGAGGAAATCTAGGCCAGAAGAGGTCACAGGGGTTAGGTTAGATAAGGCTAGGACTCAAACCCAGGTCATCCATTGCTAGTCTGTGCTCCATGACACACAATGGGCCAAGAGAGGTACCCAGGAAAAGGGACATCAGCGGTACCACCCAAGCAGGATGAGCTGGGGGCTTCTGGGCCAGCCTGCAGCTGGGGCAGGCATCAGAGAGAGGCTCTGCTGTCTTCCTTCCCACCCCTCCTTCTGATCCAGCACCCTGGCCTCCTTGCCTGACCTCTGCCAGGAACACCCTCCCACCACCAGCCAATGCCCATGATTGGCTCCTTGACATCCTTTAAGTCTTTGCTTCAGTTTCACCATTTCATTGAGAATGTCCTTTACCCTTTTTAAATTGCAGCCCTTCCCCCAGCTCTTGCTCCTCCCTTGCTAGCTTTACGTTACCCTGAAGCGTTTTACCTCTGTTTATGTATTGTCTGCCTCTCTCCCTCGCAGCTAAGCTCCATGAGGACAGAGACGTTTATTAGTTTTGTTCGCTACCACAACTCCAGTGCGTGGAATAGTGAGTGTCTGGCATTGGCTCAAAAATATCTGAGGAGCGAAGGAACAAATGAGTGCATGCATAAATGAAGGACGACTTGCAGTGGAAATCATTCCTGCGAGACAGTGGGAAAGTAGCTAAAAACCTTGTCGCTAAACACCTGGAGTGCTCCCCTGTTTCCAGCTGGCTCTTCAGCCAGACTGCAGCTTGACTTATTATGTGAAGCTCAGAGAACCTGTCTTTGGGAAACTGTCACTATTTCCGGTTACCTGACCAGAAGGTGGCCTTTAAATTACTGAGTTTGACCAAAGCAGCTTCCTATGGTTAGAATTCCTTACACTTTCTTGAACATCACATTCCTATTTGATGATTTAGATGGGGTCCCAGGATCTTGCAGGCCCTCAGTTCTTGCTAAGGGCAGAGAGAGATGGATTTCAATTTGAACTTGAAGGTTATAGTGAATTTTAACACATCTGTAAACCTGTTCACTGGCCACTGACAGACAGCATGCTTGCTGACACCCAAAGGCATCAAAATGGGAGTGAGAACCAGAATTTGCCAAGCCAGGGGTCATTACCAGGAGTTGCAGCCACAAAAGTACGGACCAGAATGCATGGGCAGGGACAGAGGAATTTAGAGTCTGGAGCTTCAGAGCTAGCAGGTGTCAGCAGAGGCAAGACTGAGAAATGAGACCTGTCAGCAGTGAGACGTCATCCAGGTAGGACCAGGTGTGAGCTGGAGAATCTGGACAGTTCAGGGGTGGAATCAAGAATTCAAGAATTTACTGCAAGGAACCCTGTAACTTGCTCTTGGTGAGTTTCTTGGGCCAAAGACAGAGTCTTAAAGGGACAAAGTTGAGCCAAAGATAAGAAGACAGACAGTGCTGCTGATGAGATAACTGACTCCCCGGTTTGCCTGGGACCTGCTTCGTTTTAACACTGAAAGGTCCACATCTCAGTAACCATCTCAGTTCCAAGCAAAGCAGGGCAGTCAGGCTCCCTGGGCACTGGGCTGCATGGAGACAAGGGCAGAGGCAGTTCCCTCTTGGAGGCTCTGTCTCAGATGTTCAAGACAAAGGCAGCCGCTGAGAGCAAGGTGGTGGAATGCACTAAAGAGACTCACGAAGAAGGCTAGGGTGGCAACAGCCTGGACAATGAAGGAGAAAATGATGGTCAGACAGTGTTGAGAAGGGGAACCTGTTGTGTTTGAGGGGGCTTCTCCAAAGACCTTGCTAAAATCCAGATAAGTGCATGTGAGCAAGACATCCACCCCGAGGTTCAGTCATCTAGTAGCCTTCAGAACCGGAAGAATGATTCTCCTTACACTTATCTGTTTTTTTTTCTTTTTGCCTTTTTAGGGCTGCTTCTGAGGCATATGGAAGTTCCCAGGCTAGGGGTCAAATCAGAGCCGCAGCTGCCAGCGTGTGTCACAGCCACAGTAACACAGGATGTGAGCCATGTCTGCGACCTACACCACATGCAGACCAAACCACACCATCACAGCAATGCCGGATCCTTAACCCAGTGAGCAGGGCCAGGGATTGGAGCTGCCTCCTCATGGATACGAGTCAGGTTTGTTACCACTGAGCCACAACGGGAACTCCATACTTATCTATTTTAAAGTAGGGTTTAATGTGCCCAGTTCACCCTCAATGTCTATGGTTTACCCCGTGCAGTAAGCATTTTGAAAGCACGTTCAGTCTTCTTCAGGTGACTGCAGCAACTCAGGAGATCAGTGCCTCCTAAATCTTTGTCCCAAAATCCCTCATACTTCGTAGCATCCCATACTCACAGATATTGGAAAATAGCATTGCTGCTAAGAAGAGAAGCAATAGGCTATTTCCTTTGCTTTGACCCATGGCATATCAAAACTGATTAATGTTATACTTCAAATGCTTTAATACTGGTAATGTTTATCCACACTTAATAGTATATACATCGGGGACTATTTTCCAATAGCAGTGATGGATTTTCCCTCTGCCAGTACTTTTTAATTTATTTTATCTTCTAACAACAGATCCCTTTTTTTCAAACAGAAGTGTACATGGTAGCCTGATACATAAAGCAGATAAAATCTGATCTGCTATGAGAAAGGCAGGCTGGAGGATCCGGAACACATACTACATTCTTTGGCAGCACATGAGAGACCTCTGTGAATCCTAAGGGATCTCAGAGCATAGTTTGCAAACCTCTGCACTGACACATTCAGACTCGGGCCACAGCAAAACAGACCAATGAATGCACAAGAGATGAATAAATGTAGGGTCATGGTAACAAGCAAAAAACTTAATTATGCACAGACAGTATCCACTTCACGAGAGCTGCATACTAACCATCTGAGCCCTCAGTCAAAGGAACATGTTTAAAAAGCATACGCATTAATTATAAAATAAAACTGAAGGACAGTTGAGCCTTTTCAAGAGAAGAAATATTTTGCTAAAAAGATCAACAGCAATAAAACCTATCAATAAGAATGGCCAGCTGCCAATCCTGATGGATCAGATCCTGAGTCAAAGCTGTTTGGAGTCCTGCTGTTTCCAGGCTGTGCCAACCTTGACATTTCAAAAAAACTCTAAAGAGAGTCCCACAAACCAGCCTGGAATGAGCTGTTCACAGAAGTCAGCCTTTGCTCTTGAGGCAGCCAGGGTTCAGACACATATAACAGTGCTGATTTGCCTGTGTGTAGCAAGAATCAAGCCCTAAAATGAATGAGCAGAAGAATCTTCTATTTGTTTTAGGATTGTTCTTCATCTAGTAAATGTAGTCAGTAGGCACCTCTCCTGACTGCTCTGAGCTGCTGGTATCTTTTCAGTGACTATTAAATCACAAATGCTCTGTGAATAAGAAAAATTGAGGCAAAACAAACTACTTGTTAAACTTACCATTAAGAGGATGAGGGAATGGTTTCCTCCACTATGAGGAGCCAATTTTGTGTAAACTGTTCTTGGGTTTGGGGGGGATTTGGGGCTTTTTTTGTCTGGTCTTTCGGATTGTTTGTTTTTGTCTTTTTAGGGCTGCACCTGAGGTATATGGAAGTTCTCGGGCTAGGGTCGAATAGGAGCTGCATCTGCCAGCCTACGCCACAGCCACAGCAACATGAGATCTGTGCCGCATCTGTGACCTACACCACAGCTCATGGCAACAGCGGATCCTTAACCCACTGAGCAAGGCCAGGGATTGAACCCGTGTCCTCATGGATACTAGTCGGGTTCATTACCACTGAGCCACAAAGGAACTCCCCTAAATTGTTCCTTAAAAAAAAAACAGCAGTTCCCATTGTGTTTCCTCAGGTTAAGAACCCAACTAGTATCCATGAGGATGCGGGCTCGACCGTGGGCCCTGCTCAGTAGGTTAAGGATCCAGCGTTGCTGTGGCTGTGGTGTAGGCCAGCAGTTGCAGCTCCGATTCAATCCCTAGCCTGGGAACTTCCATATGCCCCAGGAGTAGCCCTAAAAAGTTAAAAAAAACAAAGCAAAACAAAATTGTCATTCCAAAGATTAATGAGGAAAATAGAACCTACCTCAAGACCATCAGTGACCTACTCTATTCTGGATTCTATGTTGGTGCTTTCATATTTTCGTGTATAAACTCTAATCTAATCAGTTGCACAACACATACTAAACACTGATACGTGGCTTTCTCTATATGCAGACTGAGATACATATTGCCTAGTAAGGAATTAAAAGTCCCACCAAATCTAGGACTTTAGTTCTCCATTAGCTCTGAATGAGTTAGGATTAGGTTTGTTGTATGTGACAGAAAATAAATTAATTAATTAATAACAATGGCTTAGAAGAGAGAGCTGTCTTCTTCCTTATGAAAATGAAGGCCAGAGGTCAGTTGGGCAGCGCTGGTTTGACCCTGGTGGTCCTTACCACTCATGTTTCTCACCCCTCATCCCCAGAATCCAAGATGACAGCATCCAGCTTCTAGGCAGCAAAAGAGAGACAGGGCTGAAGCAGCAGAGAGCAAAGGTATGTGCCCGCTGCCTCTTCAGAATGGTTTTCACAACCTGCCATGGGTACTGCTGCTTTCATGCCCTTGGCCACAGGCCCTGATCTGCAGGTGTGAAGTGTCACCATTGGTGTTTACGGGGCATCTCCTCACCCTACTGGATATGTTACATAAATGATAAAATCGGAAAAACTCCAAACTCTGAAACACATTTGGCACACAGAAAGGTTTTCAGAAAGGGGATGGGGGAGCAATACTGACAAGTTCCTGTTTAAAAGTCTAGTGGTAAATAAAGTAATATCATTAGTAATCTGATCTCTTATTTTACTGGTCTCTAAACCTTTCCACCCACCTTGGCAGTACGTGCGGTGGTAATACGTGTGACATCTCTGACTTCCTCCCAGAGCA
The DNA here is from genome assembly GCA_004024745.2 of Catagonus wagneri. Lineage (NCBI taxonomy): Eukaryota > Metazoa > Chordata > Mammalia > Artiodactyla > Tayassuidae > Catagonus > Catagonus wagneri. The sequence goes on along the minus strand of PVHT020000077.1, from coordinate 4,278,257 downwards.
GCACTCTCACTTACAGCATCCCATCCTAGAGAGCTCAGGGTCGGAACGGGGCGGGTGGGGGGGTGGGATTCTGACTGATCGGTCCAGGCGTGCGCCACTTGGACTGGAAGCGTCGACGCCACACACCCCCCCCAGGAGGTTTTGACAACTCGATGACTGAAAGCATATCTTCTGAAAAGGAGAGGGGGACGTGGAAGCAGACGATCCCCTGTTCCTGAGGGAATACTTAAGGGAGTCCCTTCAATTATGTCAAAATGAAGTAAACATTTCTTCCTAGAATAGGGCGCTGAGATGTCAATGAAGACCTAAATTTTAATAACGTCAAAAAAGGCATCGTGATGTATGCGGTTCTTACTTAGAATAAAATATTTTATTTTCTGAAGCTCTCGGTTCACTGCAGTTAGTCTGAGAGGCTGTTATGAGGCAGCCATTTCCAGCATCCAGTTTTAAAGGGTTTGTTCCCTGCTTCATACTACTTTCTACAGGTTGCCGCCAAGCCTTCAGATAAGCATCCCGGAATTATTGCTCAGCCTGAGAAGTCAGCTCCAAGGGGGTGTATTATGACCAGAACGAAGAAAAACAGCAGGACTGGGTGTTGAACCCCAGGCCATGATGGTCAGTATCAGTAAGAGAGATTTTGAGGAATGTGAAGGCCTTCTTCAGAGAGTCCCAGAAACTCCTAGAAAAGCACCTACTAAGCGTTAGCCATTTTCGAGGTGATAGAGGGAAATATAAATGTATTAGGCTGACATATAAATGGACAAATATTGGACATTTGTCATATAAGTGTCCAGGCCCCACTGGGATGGAAACTGGATACACATCTTGGTTGAATTTGATAAACCAGTAGGTAAATGGACCCTCTTGAGTGTCTGCACAGGAGCTGATTGCAGACAAAACAATAAAAAGAATCAAGCACGTGGTTCTCAGCCTGGCTCCATGGACCAAGGCTGACCCCTGAAAAGAGAAAAATGCTGTCCCCATTGCTACACTGAACACAGGGACCTCTCAATGTCACCGATGTGGCAGGTGCCACCGTGGGCAGGACAGACATCTGAGGGCCTTGAGGAGTCAGAGCCCCTATGTGGCTCCTAAACAGCAGCACCGCCTCCAGGGGACAGGCAGTGAGAGGTGACGGGTGACTTCCTCCCTGGAGGCATTTCCAGAGGCTCAGGAACACCGAGAAGAGACCCAAGAATGCTGTGGTCCTTACTCAGCCAGAGGAACGCACACCGAACCGTTGGCGTGGCCTCACCTAAAACCTTGGCAGGCCCAGGGAATATTAAGGTCACCAAAGACAAAAGCCTGGTCCGTAGTGGCTGGGAGTGCACAGTCGAGAAGTGGAGGAAACATGTGACTCATTGCAGAACAACAAAGTGCTAAATGAGGCAAACAGAAAACACTAGGGGTACACAGAGGACGGTGCGATGAACAACACACACACACGAGACCAGAGGAGGCCTCAAGGCAGCATTTGAAAGTACAGTGAAATGAGAAACCAAAGGAAGATGTCTCTGGTGGGGAACCTTGTGTCCCAGAGCTCAAGAGCTCGAAAGCAGCAGGAAGGAACTTATTATGGTATAATGGCCAGGACCTGGGGTGGCCGCGGGCGGGCTACTGAGTGGCTTTTGGTGTGGTCATCATCACAGTTTGGCAAAGCAGTGGAAATACTGGAGCGAGATTCCAGCAGGGACAGAGCCTGAAAACCATTTCAGGGACGAGGTAAGAGCAAAGGCCTGGACCAAAGGCGATCGCCTTCTTGTTTTAAGACACAAAACAGATAAACAACAAGGCCCTACTATAGAGCACAGGGAACTACATTCAATATCCTGTGACGAACCGTGGAAAAGAATGTGGAAAAGTCACTTTGCTGTAAAGCAGGAATTAATATGGTAAATCAACTATACTCCAAGAAAAGAATTTTTTTTTTTAATGAACAAAAAAAGTAAAGACACAAAACAGAGACCATTTCCTAGGTTTCCTCCCCCACACACCCTCCTCCCCAGGAATGGCCAAGCTATGCCCTAAAAACCTTTGCTTTCCCAAAGTTAAAGACATTACGTGAAGGATCTGTCGTAGCAATCTGTCATTTTCATAAAGGTCTGGGAGCAGGTGGGGGCAGGGGGCTTGCTGTTAACCCCAGATCTCCCTACAGATTAAGTTTTCTGTTTTAAGACCATTTAAAGAAACTGAAATTCATGGTAAGGAAGAGTGTTTTGCTTAACAGTTCGACGTTTCCTATGGGCCTTCCTGAGTCATCAACTGACTCATTCCACCTGCTCAATTTTATTATTAATTCAAAAAAAAAAAAAAACCCTGATAACAAGAGTCAAAATTATGCTGCGTGTTTTGATTTCTTTCCTCCCATTGCATAATTCTCTCGTTTTGCCCACATTTTGGCAGTTACTCTCACTATCCGTGCAACAATGAGAAACATTCTTTTAAAAATATTTCCAACTCCCTCACATTCACATGAAATTGTTTCAATTCTAACTTTGTTTCAGTTCTTATATAAGATCCATTGCTGTCTAATATTAGATCATTGTCTTATACATGACTTATTTCTACTGCACGGTGGGGGTTTTTTGAGTTCTTCTCTAGGGCCAAAAAACAAAATCAGTTTTAAATGTGAACAATGAACTCTGATTTAATAATTTCATTATTTGTTAAATGTTGATTTTTTTTTAACTTAAAATTTGGTCACTCTGAAAAGAAGTATATTTGTTATAATTATTCATATGCATATGAGTGTGTGTTTACGCTATAAATCTATAGATAGAATAATCTGATTAAAGCTCAACATTCAGTAAAACTGAACCAAGAAGCCCTAGTTGCCCTCACCTGTCCTTCAGGTGTGACCTTGGAGAGTAACTTAGTATCTAAAAACAATCATAAAGATGCAGAGACATTCCACCTGAGTGAATGTTTTCTCTTAGCCTTCAAAATTTGGGTGAAAACTGTCTCGACACTGAACACTGACTACTGTCTTGGAAGCAAAAGTGTAAAATAATCTTTGTCACTAATTTTGCCAAGTCCGTATTAAATTGTCATGGTGAAAATAGTCTGAAAGATTATATGTAGGTTTGAAGTTCACTCTGAAGGGAGATAATTCCTTTAAGAAAGTGAAGCTAGTTTCCTTTCATATAGGTTTATTTTTTTATTTTTTATTTTTTCCCCTTTTATGGCTGCGCCCATGGCATATGGAGGTTCCTGGGCCAGGGGTCAAATCAGAGCTTCAGCTGTCAGCCTACGCCATGGACACAATAATGCAGGATCCAAGACACGTCTGCGAACTATGCCTGTGGCAATGCCGGATCCTTAACGCACTGAGCAAGGCCAGGGATCGAACCCACATTCTCATGGACGCTATGTCGGGCTCTTAACCCACTGAGACACAATGAGAACTCCCTCACATAGGTATAGAGGAGAAACAAAGAACAGAAATGTGGAGGGCTGGGGAGAGGGGAGGAGGCAAGTTCCTCGTCTCCTGGTGCTGAGTTTTGTGTAGCGGGCAGTCCTCAGATGCTGTGCTCTTCTCCCAAGGACCAGACTTGCACTTTGCACATGAGGCCACTAGACGCCCCCCCCCCCATGTCTGGGCCAAGCTTCTTTACCCCATGAGAATAATCCCAAGTAAGGCAAATACAGCAAACATTCTAAAAACGTGAGTGGCTCTTAGACAAAGTTGGAGTCTATACCAATTTATTTCAACATGACTTTGCAGCATCTTCAACATTTCTGCTCCAACTGAAAAAAGATTCCATTTCAGCCTTCAGTTGTGAAGTGGCTAAGGTGGGCACAGGAGGGTAAAGGTGGCAGAAAACAAAGCGAAATTTTGTTACAAAATCTTGGAAAATCAAGAAGAGGAAAAATCAACTCATGCTTAGAATCACACTCTAGTGAGAGCTATAGAAAGGAAAGTCTTAAAATGAGTGGAGGACTAAAGCTTTTCCCAGCTCAAGCATTCAGCTACTTTGAGTCTTGGGAGAACTGTAGCCATTGGGAGGACCCAGAGCGCAGGACTGGGAAAATATCCTAAGAATGTCAGGCAGACGCTGAGTCTCTTGTAGAAGGAATAGATAGGGGGAAAAAAGAAAAAACAAGCACATCTTAATATATACATCTTTGCCTCCCCCCCCCCAAAAGCCAACCAAAGTTATAATAATCTCCTTGAAAAATCCAGCAGACAAGAGATGGTAAAAGGAAACATACAAATATATGAGTAGTTATTTTTGTTATTTTATGTATGAGGACACTGACGTTTAGAAAGATTAAGACACAGAGTTATCCCTCTGCTGTATCTGTAAAACGGTATTTAGGTCGTCTTTTTAGTGTGCTGTCTTTCTTGCTTAATTCAAGTAGAAACAACAATCATTACAAAGCTTTTCATAGACACGTGACTGACCATGATTCTTTAAATCCTATTTTCTGCCCAAGACTTAACATTCTCATCCTGCAGCCTCTCTTCCCAGTGGGAATCTTGAACCCCTAACCCAGGACTAGGGAGGAACCACACTTCAGTCAAATTTTAACTAAAAACAACTCTATTAAAGGAGTACAATTATTAAAGGAGTAAAATTGTTAATAGCTTACTATAATCTGCATCTTGATCCTCAAAAGATTTCTGGAAGCAAGTAAGGCAACAATTATTATTTCTAACTGAAACTTAAAGGGGCTAATGATTGCTTAAGCTCATATAATTTATAGAGAATGGACCAAAGCCCAAACCATGGTTCTTTGTTTGCTTGTTTGTTTCAGAATCTCAAGTCTTCTCCCGAATGCCTACTGGATAATGTAGAGTGTGATTTATAAAAACAGAAACCTGTAGAAAAGTTAGGTACCTCACTAATGAATTTCCTTATGTACTTAATTCCTGCTGAATATAACTGGATAATGTAGAGTGTGATTTATAAAAACAGAAACCTGTAGAAAAGTTAGGTACCTCACTAATGAATTTCCTTATGTACTTAATTCCTGCTGAATATAACTCTGCTTATGTTTTTGTTTCTCTTTTTGTGTTTTTCCTCCTGCATCTATAATTGATGCCTTTCAACTTTAAGAAGGATGCTCCAGGGGGAACTATGACAAGCTTAAGGATATCGGGAAACTTTGTACAAAAGCCCCTTTGGCATCTCACTCAGCCTTGAGTTTCTCTTCTAACAGGGCCATTTTTTTTTTTTTTTTTTGCCTATTAGGTAAAAAGACAAATGAATACATTTAGCCTTAATAGCATTCCTTTTCAAGTAGACTGCCTCTGCTATTTCTCTTCTTCCCTTTGTTTTCCCATCAGAACAAAACATAAATCCGTTTATTCAGAAATGTATGTTGAGTGCATTTTATTTGCAAGGCACTAGGGGACAGTCGACGGTGAAGCGACGAAGCTGGTTCTATGTAGGCTAAGTGCTAGCTTAGTCAGAAGGGCTGTGTCTTGAGTCCAGCTTGTCTGCTTTGAGTCCTACTTTGTGCAATAACCAGGACTAAGTCTCTGATTGTCCTTCTATGGAAGTCTTAATAGTGAAAACTTAGGGGGTCTCCTTCAGCTGTGGGCAAAGTCAAAATATTTATCAAGGGAACATGAGTGAGCACCTATTATTCTACAGACAAATATAGAGGTAGAGCATAAACATGGAGTTTCAAGAGGAGGCAGTGGGATGGACTGGGGGTTTAGGGTTAGCAGATGCAAACTTGCAAACTATTACATTTAGAATGGATAAGCAATGAGGTCCTGGTGTACACACAGGGAACTCTAGCCAATCTCTTGTGATAGAATATGATAGAATAAAATATGAGAAAAAGAATCTATCTATATATATGTATATATATATTTGACTGGTCACTTTGCTGTACAGCAAAAATTGACAGAACACTATTAATCAACTGTACTTTAATTTAAATAAAATTTTAAGAAAAAAATAGAGTTTCAGCCAGGCAAAGCACAAAGAAGAAAAGTAAATGAGAGAATAGAGGCCAAGGACCACTCTGTCCAAGATGGGATCTTGGTGACCAGAAGGCTCCAAGTGGCCAGGAGCAGCCCACTTGCATATAGGCGGATGCTGGGTTCACAGGCCCTGGAAGATTTGACAACCCACTGTGTCAGACTGCAGTTGGTGTAGACCAAATGCCAGCTGTTGCGATGCTTCAGTTCCTCCAGGCTGCTGGGCCTGGCTCACATGCTGCATGAGCTGAGATCAAGCCTTGCTGCTCTTTGGTGAGCCATTTGGCATCTGACAGAAGTATCTGGAAATCATGTTGATGCAAAGAGAGGCCTTCTTAGCTAATGCAAGAACTCTCTGTAATACAGAGAGTTCAAGGAAGGGACGATCAGTGCTTTGGTCAGTAAAACCAAGGTTATCATTTTTTCAAGAAATAGAATAGCTTTCCTGCCTGTTCTCCACTCACTGTCCTCATGTCAACCGGATAGGGAACACAGCCTCTTTCTCTTGATTCTTCAAAGACTTGGAGATGGACAGGAATTAAATAGTGGCATTAATTAATTTAAGTAACAACTTAAATGTTAGACATGCCTTGTCTTTTTCATTTTTTTCTCATAGCCACCACTAAAAATTGCTCATTATCTCCTCAGATTTCCAGAAGGCCCCTCTCGTTCTTGCTCCTTCTCCTCCCCATCCTCCCCTTTATGTCTCACCCCTGACATGGTCACGTTCGTCTCTTTTGCAGAGGACTCCCACTATTTCTTGGCTTCACTGTTTCTTTCCAGTCCAACTCCTAAGCCTTCTAATGTTGCAGCAAAATTCAACCAAGATATTTTATTTAAACAAAAGGATATCTGGTCTAAGAAGAAGTTATGCTTCTTCAATTTTTAGCTAAAGCAGCTGAAGTTGGTTTGAATAACTTTCTTCTTTCCTTTTCTATTATATAAACATATGCCTATCCACCATTTTAGAATTGCAAAACTAGCCTAGAACACAAGAGATAAGATGAAAATTTAAACATATACATATATACACACGCTCACGTGCATATACATATGTGCACACACACAAGCACGCGTGCACACACACACACACATACCCACACATATTTAGTTAGCAATAAAGAAGGAAGCCCAGTTGCCTGGTTCTGTGGTGTGGTTCTGGGGTCAGAAGAGGACCAGAATCAATCCTGAATCTGTACATGGAGATTGAGGTCATTGACTTACGTGTCTGTAGCTAGGACTTATAAGTCTAAGGCAATTCTGAATCAATGGGTGGAGGCCAACAAGGAAGCTGGCATTAAATAAATGTAGGATTGAATGCCCAGACTGACTCTGAGTTTGGGGCCACCACCATGCTTGCAGTAAAACAGGAGAATGGGAAAAACATAATTAATTTGAAATTAAGTGTAATGGTATTGGTTAAATAAAATCCCCCTTAGCCAGCCAGCCCTTAGCAGAATGCTCTTGGATTCAATTATGATAACTAACTGGTGTAAAGTAGACGTGACTTAAAATATTGATCACTGAGGATATCTGTCTCTTGAAATATAACGTCTCCTTTAATCACACATAGAATCTTAAACATATACATTTTGGAAATCCCATATAAAGGTAAATTCCTAATCAATGTGGATTAGTATACATTTTGAAGTCATAGTGCAATTTGATAAACTTGCAAAATTAATTTAGCAGCAGTCATGGTAGAAAAATGAGTGATAAGCTGGGAATTTATTTACTAACGGTAATTTCAGCAGATACTTATGAATTACTAAGAGGTGAATCACCTTCAACAGAGTTACAGTGAGAATTTAGGATAGACGTTTACTGTAGTAAATAAGGGGAAAAACACCACCAAGCATATTAGACATTTAAATAGTGTTATTTAATTAAAATAAGAAGTTATATATCCTGGGTATTTTCTCTAACAAACTTATAATTATGCTAGTAAAACAAGTACATGTATTTTTAAAATTTTATCTAATTTTAATTATGAATATTGAAAATATGGACATTATGAACAAAAGTTATTGCAGCTGCATCAACTCAGGAAACTTTAAATATTGGGTTATGCAACTAATTCAATCTCACTTCCTTCTCATGGGTTTTTAACAACTGTGAACAAAAGATAAGCTATCCTGTTTTGCAGTTTCCCCATGATTTTAATGGTTAGAAGAAAGACATTTGAAAAGTGTTCAATCACGATAATACTGAAGTTTAAATTAAAATGACTAAAGACCATTTAGAACAAAATTTAAATGATAAACTTGATAACAACATTGGAGGGATTCTGCTAGAATTTCTGATAGCAATCTGCATCAAACAATAAATCATCAAGATATAACGAATACTATATTCTTTGAGAAATTCCTCTTTCAAAAAAAATTCAAAGCAAGAAAAAGTTTTATGCACAAATGTTCATTGCAATACTGAAGCAAAAGAAAAAAATGGAAACAATGTAAATATGAGACCTAAATAAGTGCTAAATACAAGAATGGCTAAATTATGTATACTTTGGTGGCTGAAATTTTGTAAGGTAGATGAAATAATCTAAATTTTTATAATAGTATGGAGAAGTCCTTGCTGTATAATGAGAACTGTAAGATTACGTCCAAGCTACTATTATAACCACTATGGACAAGTAATGGAAAATCAGGTTAGAAGAGAAAATAAAAGAAGTCTGCTATAAAAAGTCTCTCACAAAAACTGTTCCACCCCAATTGCAGGTATTATCTGCTTGTTATTATAGAAGAGACATCTGTTGGTAGAGCAGATCCTCTTTGAAGGAGGAAATAAAAGAATTGGGCACATGTGCTGGAGGGAAAAGAAAGAAACTGTATGAGCAAAATATTTTTCTTGATTTAATCTCAAATTAGAAAAGATGCCATAATATGAGCTAAGCAGGTATGCATATTGCTGTGAGTTGAATTGTGCCCCCAAAAGATATGCTCAAGTCCTAACCCCTTTTCCTAAGGACAATGAGGAAATAGTCTTTGCAGATGTAATCAAGTTACTAGATTAGGGCAGACCTTAACCCAATGACTGGCATCCTTATAAGAAGAGGAAAATTCGGACACACACTCACGCACACACAGAGGGCACCCTGTGATGATGGAGGCAGATGGCGGAGTGATGTGTCTACAAGCCAAGGTACGCCGAGCATTAGTGGCAGCCACACAGAAACTGGAAGAGTGAAAGATGGGTTCTTCCCTGGTGACTTCGGAGGGAGCAGGGCCTTGCCCACATCTTTACTTTAGTCTTTAGCCTCCAAGGACTGTGAGAGAATAAATTTCTGTTGTTTTAAGCCACTCAGTTCATGGTACTTTATTACAGCAGTCCTAGGAAACCGATGCATACATGAGCAAGGCCGTTGATATCCAGGCATAATCTATTCTATGGTATTACCTTCTGACTATTAAGACTTCTGAGACAAGAAATTCAAATATTGTTCTTTACATATGATGTGAAATGTCCTTGCAAAACTCCTGAAAAGTGAAGGGGTGTTTTGGAATTGCACTGGCAGCATGGCCTGCCCTTGAGAGTGTTGACTGGGGAGTGAAAAAGACTTGGATCCCTATTCCTACTCCATCATCCACCAGCTGACTTTCCATGCGTTCCATCCTCTCATTGCTTGTTTCTTACTTTGTAAAAGAGTGATAAAAATGGTCTCGTTGGGCTATTGTGAGAACTACATTAGCTAATAAATGTAAAGCAATTAGAACAGTAGCTGGCCCATTATAAGCATTCAATAAATGTTAGCTATAATTATCATGTCTGACTAAACATTTTGGTTCCATTCCCATTTTAGAATTACAGAAATTTCACAGGCATATTTTTAGAATGCATATATCAATTTGTAAATTACTTATGTATCCCCATATCTACACTTCTTCTCTAGCTCCAAGTAATTCTTACCCAAATTGACTTTTGTAACCTCAGAAGCCCTGGTCCCAGAATCACCAGAAAGAGGAGTGGGCTGAAAGAGGAAAGAAAGGGAATAAAAAGAAAAAACTGCTGGTTGGAGTTCCCATGGAATTGAAATTCCATGAAGCAGCATCAGGAAAGATCAAAGGGAATGAGAAGTTGCGATGGGGCTGTTTGACAAGCCAGGAATTTAGACGAGCAGCATCTTTTGCTGTTGAGGTAGAAAATGGGAGGTTGGTCTTAGTTCTTCTCATGCTGATTCATAATTGAGTGGGAGTTATTCAGAAGCCTGTGTCACCCTTGGTCCACAGTTTTGTACTCACTATAGAGCTCTCCATGGGACAGTGCATTCAAGCATCACTGGTGGAGCTCTATGCATCATTCACGTGGAGGGTTGAGCTATTATTACTCAGGCAAACAGGCTGCAGGTTTGTCAAGGCCAACCCTTCATCTGCATGGAGCTCACCCGCATCTGCTAACAGTTGTCACTCTCCTGTTCTTCACAACTCGCCAGATCTCCTAAATATTTATTATCACCGTAACCACTTTCTGGTAATTCTGCCACAATCCCCAAGGCTCTCCTTCCTTTTCTCTTACCTAATAGGACGGTATGAGACTGAGCATCCAGCTAAGAAAAGGCCGTAGGTGAACAGCTCTCACAATGGGAGATGCAGCACCAGCCAGTGTCAGAGACTGGGAAAGAATATTTAGTTTTCCTGAAAGCCGGATCTCAAACTTACTCCTGTTGAGAAACCAATTAGCTATTTAAATGTCCCTGACAAATCTTCTAGGCTTTCTTTTACAAATTAAGTATAAAATAAGATTGCCCTGATAATTCGTGTACAGTGCAATTTTTTTTGTAAAAAAGTCAGAAACTTGCAATCACATCCAAATGTAAGCCAAGTGGGATTTAGTCTCATGCATCAGTCAAGGCACACCAGAGTCACCCAAGGAATAAATACAGGAGGCAAGCGAGCTTGACAGATACCTGTGTTGTCAATAGAAACAAGAAAACGGGTTTTGTAGAGAAAAGGGGAAAGAGCAACTCATATTGTGAATGGTGTCGGTGCTGACATGCAGCTGGCACCTGAAAGAAATAGCTTTTATTGGATGTCAGCTTATGAAGAAGAAAAGAAAGGAAACGGGGGGAAATTAGCTGAATGAGTACAAGGGAAAAGATCAATAACTCCCTCTGATGTTTTTTTGGCAAATTGGCCAAGAAAGGGCTGAAGTCTTCACTGGCTGACAATTCTGGCATCTTTCCCAAATAGAAACGTTGCAGCCAGAAAATGCACTTAGCGGATTTAGTGAGACAATTAGTTGGGGAATACGTATTAAAAGGCAGAGTGCAGACTAACAAATCGACTGTCATCAAGGCGTCCAGGTCCACCCTGATGTTGGTAACTGGTTGATGTCACCTGGATGGTGAGGATTCAGGAAGCCTCCCGCCCAGGTTGTGTGCACGGCATCCAGCATTTATGAGGGGACCAAGCAGTTTCTCACCCAACCCAGACACCTTAGGAATGAGAGGAGGTGCTATGAATAATGACGCTGGGCCATAGGTACCAACCCAACTGTCCCAGGCAACTCAGGGACACAGCTTTCCCAGAAATCCTGTTGAGACCAGGACCCTTGATAGGTAGCTTCTTTTATACCACGAGCCTTCACTGAAAAGAGGAGGTAATGGTAAAAGATAATGGCTCAGAAGTGGCTCAATTTTGAATTGTCATAAGGGCACATTTGTTTTGATTAAGTTTTATAACAGGCCATGAAAATAAAACCAAGAAGGAGAGACACTTGTGGAATTTCACATGCAATCTGGAATGTGAAAAAATAGCCAATGACAGCCGGGCCTTTATGATCAAAACTTTTTTTTTTTTCATTTTACAGCTGCACGTGTGGCATATGGAAGTTCCCAGGCCAGGGGTTGAGTCAGAGCTGCAACTGCAGGTCTACGCCACAGCCATGGCAAAGCTAAATCCTTAACTCACTGAGCGAGGCCAGGGATCAAACCCGCATCCTCAGGGACACTGTATCAGATTCCTAACCCACTGATCCACAACAGGAACTCCTGATCAAAACTTTTAATTCACCTTGAGTGCTGGGCTGTCCCACAGAAGCTGAGAGTTCTAGCATCTTATGATACGGCTGCCACAAAATTATAGTGGCTGATTCTAAATACAGCTAGAGGAACTATGTGCAATATGTTTTACTTCCAAAGATAAAATAGGGGCCCATTTATCTTTATAAGAATATTGTGAGGGGTCATAAAAAAAGTGCATTGATGACCAGTTAGCAGATTAGAATGGGGACAGAGGGAGGAAGTCGGTTGCCCAGAACCACACTGTTGATTCGAGCCAAGCCTAGCAGTGGCCACCAACGCATCTGACTTTTGTGCTGACTTTGCTGCATCTGATATTTGTGCCTTTTGTGGAAACTCCGAACTCAATTCTGCCACCATCTTAGAATGTTAAGATTTTGTCACCTTGTAATTCATACCCACCCAATTACTAAAGGACTCTGCTGTTAATGTTTGGTTTCTATAACACAGAATATATCATTATACATTATAAGTATCAAAGTCATAATACAGTAGTGTTTTTATATATTCCTCAGCTGGTATTCAACCCCCAAATGCAACCCATATTTAAAACCCAAAGATGAGAGCATCTGTTACTGTCACAGGCACCTTACCGAATTTAAAACCTTAAAATTTCCAAAAAAATTTTTTTCCTAACCACCTTACTTCAATCATATTTAAAGAAAAAACTATATGAACTCAAATGTCTGTGTGATTAAGAGATTCACTTTTTGGAAAATTCTGAGTCACTCCAAATGACTGGTCTCACATCACCAACATAAGGGCAGCACGGAAAATCTGATATAATTATTAGAATAATGATAAACATTTTCAGAAATACTGGCTAAAGAGATGATGACCATATGATGAATTGTCCAAACCGGTAAACAGAATGCCAGGACAAGAGGGATAAGTCAGGACCACAAGTACACACCAGGCCTGCCCAGCTGCCACACTGGAACGTTATCACTCTAACCAAAGTCCAAAGGCGATGTGGGGAAATTTGTAAAGATCATGTTGACACAGTTCAGATTGTAAGAGGAGATGCCATGAATGTACTTTTCCAACCACAACCTAGCAAAACTCAAACATTGGCCTCTTTTGGTGATTAGCAATTTATGGTAAAAGAAGTTTCCAGAACAAAAATAATATTCTTTCCATTTCTGTTAATTAAAAAAAAAAAAAAAAGTAGCTGGGATGGAAGGTTGTGGGGGAGAATGGAAAAGAAATTGTCTTTCCTTTGGGGTAAAGCCAAGGAAAGCCTCCAAGGGGACTGTCCTTAGAGATGAAAAGTCAGAGGCACTGCTTCAGGAATGTGACCAAAGCCATGTGACGTGTGATGCGATGCACGAAGGTTTTTCACACGATAGGATTGCAGAATTGGGGGGGGTGCGGTTCTGAGGCTAGCCCCTTTGTTTCTCATTTGTCGGGGGGGGGCTCCTGCACTTTGAAGTTCTAGCCAGCAATGAAGAGAAGAATTTGCACTGTTTTCAGTTTGACTGAGAGCTGTGATTTAGGCCAGCGCCCACCCCCACCCCCAATATGGATCACTGGCTGATGGTGCAGGCTTAGGAGCCTCAGTCATAATCAGCTAACTGCATCTCTGAAACGAACATACAGACTTAGGATCTCATAAGGTAATTCACAAAGCCATCATTAGTGTACAGCTCCATGATTCGTGAACACTGGCTAGAAAGAATATTCTACTGTCGTGTATCTGAAGAAGCTAAAAACATCCAGCACGCTGCCTATTAAAACATAAAAGCAGCCCTGCATCTTTTCATTTCACTCTAATTCCTGGCACTGGCTCTGTGATCCTGTAGGGACATTCTTGTTAGGACTTGTTGCTCCCCCATTCAATATTATTCGTGGCAAACCGTTAGGCCAACAGTTATGCCCTGTTCTTTTGTTCTTGAAGGAAACATCTGTTCTTTTGTCAGGGAGCACATGCCAAAAACTCTGCAATTATAAGCAGAGGGCTCTTCAGGGAGTAGTCAGTGCCTCCTGCAGCCTGAAGCACAGACCTTGAAAACTTCCTGCACTCCTGTCCCTGCAGCCCTCTGGATGTTCGAGAATCACTAGCTGGTCACAGTGAGATCCTGCCTCTGCCCGCCCAATGCATCCAGGCTGGAGGAGAGAGGAAGACAAGTATGAGCGAGATGTGGGGGGGAGCAGAAAGTGAGGGTTAATCATGGATGAGGCTGCATTAAAAATATACACTTGGAGTTCCCGTTGTGACTCAGCTCAACAAACCCAACTAGTATCCATGAGGATGCGGGTTTGACCCCTGGCCCCGTTAAGTGGGTTAGGGATCTGACGTTGTCATGAGCTTTGGTATAGGCTGGTACCTGCAGCTCCGATTGGACCCCTAGCCTGGGAACTTCCATATGCTGTGGGTGTGGCCCTAAAAAAAAAAAGGGGACCATGAAAAAAAAAAAGAACCTCAAGCCCTGTCTGACACCATGCACAAAACTGTATTTAAAATGTATTAAAGACTCAACATGAAAGCTAAAATCATAAAACTCCTAGAAAACTATATAGAAGAAAAATCTTTACCATTTTGGGATAAGCAAAGATTTCTCAGAACACACACACCAAAAAAAACATTAAAAACTAATGGAAAACCAATAACTGCACTTGATCGAAATGAAAATTTCTTCTTTTCAAAAGATGCCACTAAAAGAATGAAAAGGCAATCCACACTCTGGGAGAAAGGAGAGATAGAGGATGATGATGGATAGACAGACAGACACATAGACAGATGGATGGTAAAGATATATAAGATGCTCTTTGTGAGGCTATATCTTTTTTTTTTTTTTTTAGCATTTTCCTATCATTATTCAATGACAAGCTCTATAAAATTACTTCCCATTTTTTAAAACATGAAAGATCACGATTCTGTGGCCGCAGTTCAGGTAAAAGCAGAGATGAACGGGAAATGAAGAGGTTTGTATGCTGTGTGGACTAGGATCCCTGCAGGGTGGTGGTACAGCCAGAGTTCAGTGGCCTGGCCTCTGAGAAGACTCCCAGAGAGGGCGCTCAAATCATGAGGCTGAAGACTCACCCTAAGGCGCTGAAGTTTAATGGGCAAAAATAGTTAAAATCTTAACTTCGTTTTATTTTCAACTTTACGTAGGTATGATTGACCGACCATAAACCATAAAATCCACCCATCGCAGAGAACACAGTTTTTTGAGTTTTGACAAATGGTAACAGTATCATCACTCGAGATACAGAACATCTCCATCATCTTCCTACCTCCAGCCCCAAGTACCGCTAACCTACTTTTTCAAATTTCCTAATTTTTTTTCCTTTTTTGGTCACCCAGGGGCATATGGAGTTCCCTGGCCAGGGATCAGATCCAAGCCGCAGCTGTGATCTACAGCACAGCTGCCGCATTGCCGCATCCTTAACCCACAGTGCTGCTAGGACGGGGGCTCCAGAGACATCGAGATCCTGTTGTGCCTCGGCAGAAATTCCTACTAGTCTAGTTTTAATCATAATATTTTCAATTTACTTTTTAAGAATTTCATGTAAACGGGTTAACACAGTATGTATTACCTTGTATCTGGTTTCTTTTGTGCAGCATAACGTTTCTGGAAACTTTTCATTTCTGTATTTGTGAGATATGGCAAAATCTGATTATCCATTAACTTGCTGATGGGTGTTTGGGGTATTTCAAGTTTGGGGTGCTTATAAACAAAACATAAGTTTTCATTTCACTTGGGTGAAAAGCTAGGAATGGAATTTCTGGCTTGTACGGTAAGGAATCGTTTCATTTTGTAAGAAATGGCCAAACCATTTCCCATAGTGGTTGTGGCATTTTACATTCCCACCAGCAAAGTATGATAGAGACTCATTTGCTCCGTGTTCTCAGTATTGTCCACAGCTTTAATTTTAGTCATTCTAGTGGGAGATGTGGTTTATCATTATGACTTTAATTTGCATTTCCCAAATGGCTAATGATAATTGTGCATCTCTCCATGTGATTATTGGCCATTCAGATTTCTTTTGTATCCTTTCAATTCAAAACTTTTGTCCATTTTTAAGTTGTATTGTTTGTGTTCTTATTACTGAGTTGTGAAATTTCTTTATGTGTTCTAGATATTTGTTCTCTGTAAGCTACATGCATTGTGAAAGTGTTTCCCAGGGGCCAGAAGATATATCTTCTTTGTGTCCTCCATAATTCTTGCCCCTCTTGCTTATGTTAGAGAGGCAATAATATAAATAAACCAGCAAACTGAGGACCAGCTGTGGATTAGCTCCAGTCAGAGAAATAGAATAAAAAGTAAAGACCCATAGCCCCCAGAGGTAAAAAACTCAAGTATTAAACTATGGAAGGCAAGAAGATTTTTAAGATCAATTAAAAAAAAAGAACAAAAAATAAAGAATAAAATAGAGCAAGGCAGTCTCTGATATACAGGCAAAAGCATAGTGAGGCAGTGAACCATGCAGCATAATCAGAGCACAACCAGCTTTGATTAAATAAAATTCTATATAGTGTTTACCTGATTTGGTCCATGCTTAGTAGTGGACTCAGACATTATACATTACAATAATTGAAAGGGTTCTGATAATCAGGCATTTAAAAAATCTTACTACATTTTTTTAGTGCCCAGCATTGATCTGAGCATTTGAAAAACACTGGCTCATTTAATACAAGGACAGCATGAGGTAGCTGTGAGCTCAGGAACAACAGCATCAGCATCATCTGGGAACTAGTTAAAAAATGCAAATTCTAGAAGCCCATCCCTGATGGACAGAATCAGAAACTCTGAGGGTGAATCCCACCCTCAGATTTATCAGAGATCATCTAAGTGACTTTGGTAAGATTAAACTGTGAGAACCACTTGTCAAAAGTACGGTCCTCTTACTTAAGAGCTATGGTCTTGGGGAGTTCCCTGTGGCCTAATGGTTAAGACTTGGCAGTTTCACCACTGCAACCCAGATTCAATCCTTGGTGTGGGAACTAAGATCCCACATCAAGCCACTGCACGCTGTAGCAAAAAAAAAAAAAAAAAGCTATGGTCTCTCAGCATCTATTACCTGCTTATCAAACTGCAATCTTTAAGCACTGAGCCTTTAACTTTCAATTTGCAGCAAAGCCTTCCTTTTTAAAAATTCTGCCAAAGTTGGTGGAGTCCAGTGATGTGGCAGCTGGTGAGAGTGCTTCCTGTGCACCCACGTTCTCTTTGGCACTCACATTCTTATCGGCATATAAGATTTTCTTTTCTTTTCTTTTCTTTTTTCACTATAGCCAAAGAAGGTTTTCAAAGTCTTCCCGGCAGGAAAATATTCCACCTCCTTAAAGGAACAACAGAAAGTGATCTTTCATTATGCAGAAACAGAATGCCCTGTTACTTTCCATGTAATATCCTTAAACATCTTCCTGGTAAAATGCCTCAAATGGTCCAGTCACTTGGGGCCACGACAGCTCTTCAGAAGAGGCTGGGTTGGTAAGAGTCAGAGAAGAAGTAGCAAAGAACATGCACGGTGACTGCAGGGTTTTGTTTTTAATGCTAAAATATTTCGGTCCTCCCCTTTCTGAGCATCCAGCAGGCGATAATCTGTGCATGGCAGCAGTAACAAGAGTTCCACATCAAGACACAAGAATGCGCATCACGTCGCCCATCATGGCTATAGGATCCACAGGAAGCCCAGAAATGAGGATGGGGTGGTGGGGTTGGGGGAATGCAAACACCGGCCCAGAGACTACAGGGCTCAGCATAAATAGCTCCTTGACCAAGAAATGAACAGCTTCAAGGAGAAAACAGTCAAGGTGTGGAGGTGAGCTCAGAGGAGGAAAGAGGCTGTGATTACGGTTACCCTCTCAAGTAGCTGGAAGGCATGAGAGAGCTCCTAGTACAATTTCCTGAACTTACAGAAGGAGATCAGGTGCTTCTGGCTGAAACTACGTAATTTTCCAACCAAGTCAGTGGCTCATTGCGGGTGGAGCTATAGACTGGACCTTGGTCCTTGGCTTCAATTTGTTTTGAGTGGTTAAAGTCCCTATTTTTATGAAAAGTGGAATGACTGAATTTCCGTCCAACAAGGGGAGATCATTATGGACTAGCGGTTCTGAGGACCATTCAGTTAGAAAAGCAAGGCTAATTTGGGCTCTCCACGGGTGTGAGAACCTGGTTGCACAGGACACCCTGAAACCTCCCAGAGTATGAAACTCTATTTACAGCCTAGGGAACAAGGCTATAACAGACTCTCCTGACAAGAGATGGGCTAAATTTTCATCTGCTGAGACATCTCTCATAGTCACAAACTGCTTTATGATCAGCCTGACAAGAAGCCACCTGTCACAAACACAACTCCAGTGCTTCTCCCCCTGAATGAAAACAGGACCTCAGCGATGTCTACTAAGAGAGTTTTTAAAAGCAAGTTCCCAAGAAAGAAAAGTGTTTGGGGCTGTTTCATAAGATTCCTTAAAATTTATAAATAGGGTTTCTGCCCCTATTTGCATCCTAAAAAGATGGTCTTTGAAAAAAAAAAAAAAAACCCATGATGATCTGTTCTTGCTCTCCTCCCCAACTCAAAAATAAAACAAAATAAAAAGAACAATTAACTCCAACATGTTTCAATTATGCACAAATAAAGGGAACTAAGACTAAAAAGCAATACCTCTTTGTCTCAGCCTGTGAAAATCCATCTCGTTATATTCATGGGTCTTAATTTAAAGAAAAACAGGCGCGGTGGGAGTCCAGTGACTGTTAATGCCGCTATTGTTAACATCATGAATGGTGTGGGGCTTTTTCCTACCCAGGCACCACCTTTTGGAACAAAGGAAAGGAACTCAGTGGTTCTGCTCTTATCCAAATTGGCCTCTGGCATCCACTCTGAGAATTGGCTGGGGCCAGCTGCTCTTTCTCAGGTAACCTAGGGGAACACACAAGTGCCATTAACCTAACCGGCCACTGGGTGTGACCACGCTCCACACAAAAGGAAGCCGAGCTGCTCTCTGGGGCTTTCCCAGGCAGAGTTCAGACACGCGCGCACGCGCAAAGGCACTCATCCAGGAAGCCTTCCCCCTCGGAAGGGAAAGTTTAGACAGTCAGCTCTTGCTTGTGTTTAACTTCCAAAGAGGCGCTTTCAGGCCAACTTTATCCATTTTCCTTTTACTCCAAAAAGAGTACCTCACCGATCAGGTCTCAATTAAAAAATGAGAAGCACATTGGTTTTGTATTCCCACTAACACAAATCAAAAGAAATCACCCTCTACATGAACTTGTTAAAAATGAAAAGAAAAAAAAAGGGGGGGGGGCGGTGAGGCCTCAGAAACTCACACTGGCTGGGTCTAAACATCCCTGCAGCAAAATCTGTTCGTTCACATAGCCGGTGCCTCTGATCTGTGCCTGCGGCTGAAGTGCTGATGTAACTCTCGCCAGGTTCCTCTTGACTGGCAGAGCCAAATATCTTTGGTGGAGTGAATTAGACATGCTTCCATGGAAATTTTAAAGGAAACTGATTCAGCTGTGACAAGCACTTGGGTCCAGGTGACAGAGGAGACGGCCATGCTCAGTGGCGTCTTGTGATACCACTGGCAGATTAGGCTGCTCCTTTCCTTTTCACAGAGCACTCTTTAAACACTGCAGCAACCGAAGGAGGGATAAAATCCAGTCTTGCAAAGAAACAGGAAACTTTAACCACTGACGTGGTCTCCAACTCAGCCTTCTAACCAGTCTCAAAATAGACACACACACTTGCACACACACACATCCCTTAGAGGATGGAGCCTGTTTTCTTTCACAGTGACCTAGAGTTTAAATTGAGCCCACACAAAGGGGTAGTCACGTGATTTATACCATTTTCCCCCCAAAGGTTCAGGATGCTTTCATAAGGCCGTATGAAAGAGCGGAAACAGACACATTAGGTCTCCATGAAGGAGCAGGGCCCAGCGTCGCTCTTAAGAGCATCTTATTTCAAAGAGATCCTTACTGTGTGTGTGCAATGCTCAGAAAATATTTGTTGATTGCTAGCGATGTCTGAAAATCAGTTGGAAGATGTTTTTCCAAGCCTGCCAATTTACGGAGATCGGCTAAGTGCCTGGAGTGCCTCCATGTTCCTTGGCTGAGGATATTTTTCATTATAGAAAGGTTTTTGTGGAGAGCCTGAAAACTGAACAAGAAACCACAGTCTCAAAAACTCAGACTGAAAATCTTCCATGGGTCCTGGAACCACTGCACTTTTATACCAAGCACAACAACAGACATTTTATTTTTAAATAAAGTAATGCATCCTGTATAATTTCCTAGAAGAAAACTGAGCACAGTTAATGAAAACAAAATCAACCTCATGGTCCATAAAATTTTTATCCATGTCATTATTACTTGAATTTTTTTTTCACAAAAAAAGGAAAATGTGAAGTTATGCCTGGCCCAAGAGTGTATTGATAGGTGTTTTAACATCCTAGGATAGTAAAGGCAGTAGCTGCTTTTTCTGTAAATAGGAAATTTTAAACGCATATTGTGTTATTGAGATGAAGCTCAGAGATCGGATTCATTTTGTGCCATTTTCTGGTACTACTCTGGACTCGAATCAATTCTGACAGTAATGAACTAAGAAGCAACAGGGCGGTTACTTTAAAGTTATTTTCCATGCCAAACTGCAGTGGAGGTTTATAAGTGCCAGAGATAAAAATCGACTCAAAGACTACTGTTGTTAATTTGTATCAATTAATAATCAATGAGAACCATTAGAATTAGTACACTGGAATTACGATGGTCTCTCATCAATGGGTTCAAGTTTAAATGAAAAGAAGACTAAATTCTACATGGAGAAGAGAACTTCCTTTATCTGACCCCTGCCGTGAACCCTATTCCAGCATTCCTTGAACAGACTTACTTTCAAACACCCATATTTTTTGCACATGCTGTGGCTGAAGAGCTTCACCCCAGACCTTACTCTGCCTGCCCGACTTAAACTCTCCCTCTCCCTTTCTGCCTCTCCTAAAGAGAGGAGACCTTCTCAAAATGCTCTCTCCCTTGTGTGGGCCCATGGGATTGGAGGCATATTCCCCTTCCAGAGCATTTAACTTCTTGTTTTTATAGTGACTGCATGTATTCACACCTGTCACTGACAGCAGGCTGGGAGCAAGCCTCATATTTTCCTATTTATGCCCCCACAGACCCTTGAATAATATGTAATGCTTTGTAAGTGCTCAATGAACATTGGCTAAAGGAAGGAATGAAGAAGGTAGGGACGAAGTAATTAAATTAATTACTAAGCAGACAGATAAATCAAATCCAGATTTGGGCAGAGCCTTCCAACAGATGGGGTTCCACCTGTAAACCGGGATAAAATGGAGGTCGGAACACAATGCCATCTCCTACGCAGTGCAAACACTTCCCTGGTTCCCCCGCACATCTCAGTGGGGCAGCAGGTTCCAGCAGGTTATTAAAGAGCACAGCCTCTTACACAGCACCTGCCCCTCTGCCAGAAATGGGCCTCGCTGGATGAACCCTTTTCCGGTTCAGACCGTGCAAACCCCTGAACAATAACCTAAGGGACACCCGATCTGATTTTAGCTTAACCGTTTCCAAACTCCTGTCTCCCAATAATTCAGTTTGAAAACTTTACTATTCTCTTTCCCTTTTGCTTTTATCACTGACTCTTCATTCAAGAGCATTGTGTATGACTTCTCAGCAAAGAGCTCTCCAGATGGGGCTTCATTAGCCAAAGTAAAATGGCAGGTAGAGATTACCACTTTTTTCAATAAGCTAAATTGTGAATCTTCTTCAGTTTAAAAAAAAAAAGGATTCACCTGATTCATATTTCCATCACCTCACATTTAGAAAGATCTACTCTTCCTTGGTCAATCCTATCACACAAACGTATTCCCATCTGTTGCTTCCGTAACCATGGTGATGACCACAGCTCCAACCATCACCTGTGAGAGAGTGGGTCCTGGATCGATAGTGTCAGCCCTGGACTTTTCAAACACTAATCTCATGTGTCCAACAGCCTCCCAGACAAATATATTGGGGTGACTTGGTGGAATTTTAAATTAGATTTTCCCACAAACCGAAAGAATCTCCCCCTAAACAGCTCACCAGCTTTTAGATGTTATTCGTGCATCACCTTCAATCATGAAGGCCGAAAGCTTCCAGTTTCCTTTGCTTTCTTGCTCCACCAAAATCAGACTTGTCCTCAGGTCCTGACAACTGTGTTTTCAGTTACCAAGTCCAGTTACATCCCACCCACCAAATGCAGTCCTCCGTCCCCTTTAAACTGCACACAGCACTCCTAAGATGGCAACATACTTGTCCTCACGCTGGTTTCCTACCACAGGACTGCAAGTCATTTACATGGTCCACTTTTGATTCCTTCCTCTAGCCTTTAACACAGTGCTAGAATTTATATAATTCATAAAAATGGGTTACTATCTGATAAATATTAAATCACCATCTTCTTTACATCACTATTTTCTAGGTTCACACTAAGCAGGACTATTGCATTCTCTTGTTTAACTTTTTTCCCTGCCTGTGAATCTGTTATTTTATCTAATCCATTACATTACATTAATTGTCCTATGTTATTTCCTCATGTCCCAAAACTCTTAATGGTTCCTCCTTGCTTAATGAAGTGAGAAAATCTCCTTTGCCTAGCATTTGGGTCTCTAAACTTGAGAACCATCCTATGTTTCCATCTTTACCACCCACTATGGTCTGCATTTTTCCTTTCCTTGATGTCTCCTGACCACGGCTCTATGTTAGACTACTCCTGGCCCACCTTTTCCTACCCTCCTGGTCTCCAGTGGCATGCCCTCCATTCGTCTTTAGTGCTGTGTGACCAGTGTGAAAATTGAGTGATCCCTCTAGGCCTGGCATTCTTCACCAAAGGTCTGTGGAGGTCCTTCTTTTGTTTATGTTTATATGTTAAATAGAACTACATGTTTATTTATTAATTTTTGGCTGCACTCCCAGCATATGTGGAAGTTCTGGGGCCAGGGACTAAATCTAAGCTGTAGCTGGGGCCAATGCCACAGCTGCTGCAATTCCAGATCCTTTAACCCACTGCGCCAGGCTGGGTGTTGAGCCTGCACCTCTGCAGTTACCCAAGCTGCTACAAGTCAGCTTCTTAACCCAATGCTCCATAGTGGGAATTCCCTGTTCATATGTATTTTTATTTATTTATTGTCCCTTTTTTTTTTAATTTTTAGGGCCACAACCCTGGCATATGGAAGTTCCCACGCTAGGGGTCAAATCAGAGCTGCAGCTGCAGACCGACATCACAGCCACAGCAACGTGGGGTCTGAGCCACATCTGTGACCTACCCCGCAGCTCACGGCAGCGCCAGATCCTTAACCTGCTGAGCATGGATACCAGTCAGGTTCGTTACCACCGAGCCACAATGGTAACTCCTGTATTTATTTTAAATTTGTCTTCCTTATCCCTCACCTTCACTTCTCTTTCCTCTCCAATCATGCAATACATATCTTTCTATGGCGTCTATGAAAAAATATATATAATATATAAATAACAGTCATATCTAGATATATATATATATACATTTCTTTTAAAACATGGAATACTGTTTTGAGAATTTTAAACTTACATAAATGATATTATGCTATAGTATTTTTTCTGATCTCTTCAATTCACCGCTCCTCTTGAGTGTAACTCCTTGTAAGCTAGGTCATTACTACCATCTGCTGCATATTCACTTTTACTCACCCCCTCCGCTATGTGAGTATCTACGTTGTCTCCAGTTGCTTGCCAGTGAACACAGTGCTGTGGAAAATATCCTCCTAGTAGCTTAATTCTACCATACATATAAATTTAAACTTAAATACCACCTCCAAAAATAAACTGCCATCAGATATGTACTTTCTCTTGGAATCTTTCACTCATTAATTCCTTAATTCAAACAATATTTATTGAGTCCCCATTATATTATAATCCCTGTTACAGATCCTAGGGGTCCAGCAGTAAACAAAAAATATAAAGCTCTATTGGAACATATGCCATCAGTACAGAGAGGCAATAACCAAATATATAGGTAAAATATACAGAATGTCATGTACTAACAAGGGGCTACGGAGAAAAATAAAGCAAAGAAACTGGAGGTCCAGTTCGAGAGAGGGATATAACTTGAGGAAACAACATTCTTGGTATAGCAAACAGCGTATGCAAAGGCCCTGAGGCAGGAACGCTTTAGGCACACGGTGTTTGTAGACAGCACATGGGCCACTCTGGCTGAAGTGGGATGAATAAGAGGAAATAGTAGAAGATGCTATCAGAGAGCTAATGGGGAGTTAGATAAAGTACCGTGGGACCCACATTCTACTTATTTGGCTTCCCTCACTGGACTTGTCCCTTTAAATCTTTGTTAAAGTTTTAGGGATTATCATCTCCTTGACCAGATGGTCTCTTATTTGCCTTGGTATTCCTCATAGCACCCATCTCCACAAACAGTTGCTAAAAGAATGAGATGCAAAGGTCCAACCTGGTGTGTGACATTGAGAGGAAAAAGAAGAAGAAGGCATATGGATCTGTGTGGCACTATAAGCACAGTATTGGGCATTATGCAAAGATTATAAGATCCCTAATTTAATACAGACAATTGTAAGAGTAATAAATACAAGAAAAAAATAAGAATGCAGTTTTGGGGAGTTCCTGTTGTGACGCAGCAGAAACTAATCCAAGTAGTATCTACGAGGATTTGGGTTTGACCCCTGGCCTCGCTCAGTGGGTCAGGGATTTGGCATTGCCATGAGCTGTGGTGTAGGTCATAGACACAGCTCAGACCCCATGTTGCTGTGGCTGTGCTGTAGGCTGGCAACTACAGCTCTGATTCGACCCCTAGTCTGGGAAATTCCATATGCCGTGGGTGTGGCCCTAAAGAAAAAAAGAATGTGGTTTTGTAAGAACATGAGTAGAAACACAAATATAAGAACCAAATTCATTAAGAATATTCCTACTGCTTGTAGAAATTTCATGTCTACTGGGTTCAAATTGTGTCACAGCTGATAAAAACTCTGACCATACAAAATTGAAAGTCTGCCATGTTAGAATTAGGTCTTGGCTCAAGCGAAAGAAAATCTAGTTAACCATGCATTAAATATATCAAGGTTTATTTTCTCATGTAGACAGTATGGAAGCAGATAATCCAAAATTCATGATGCTACTTCACAATCATAAGAAACCCAGACTTCTCTACATCATTGCTCCTCAGCCTATCCTGTTGATTCATGATCCAGAATGGCTGCTTGAGCTCCAGTCATTGCAGCCACATTCGAATTAGCAAAATGAAGGGAAGTGAACAAGGGTATATGCCCTCCCTTTTAGGATACTTCCCAAAATTCAAACACTGACACTTCCAAAGATAGTTATTGGTCAGGTATGACTCCAAAACCATACTTTGCAAAGAAGATCAGAAAATACAATCTTTATTCCAAATGACCATGTATTCAATTGAAAAAAAGTCAAAGATTCCATGACCAAGTGAATAGGAGAGACAAGACCTGGAAAGACAAAATAGTTTCCTATATAACCATTTAGGCCCCTGCTTTGCTCCAGACAAGATTCTAGTGGCCTAGAAAGATGTATAAATTATAGCAAGAGAACATGTCTTAAAATAAATGAGAGGGGAGGAAGCAAAACACAGATAGAGATACTAAAGTAACCCCAAAATGAGGTTAATATAATAATGCCCATGATAGAACCAGGTACTCAATACTGGAAATTCACGAAATTAGTTCTCACCTTTCTAATGTCCAGCCCAGCCAGGGAAGCCTGATGAGTTACACAGTTCAGTTTCGACAAGATAAAAAGTCTGATTTTTCAGGAAAAGCATTGCTATCCAGGCAGGAGAGGAATTTTTCTCAGAGGAAGCATACCTATTAATTTTCACTTGGGAGGAAGCATTTTTTTTAAAGGAAGAAAGATTGGTAAAGTGGAGAGGAGGCTCGGAGTGCAGAACCTGGTGAGAGAAGACAGTGAACAGTATTAAAATATCTCTGAGTGCAGGGACATAAGTGGATGGAAATGGAAGTTCAATAAAGTAAAATCAATGGATTTAAAGTTGAACACAGTAGGCCAGGCTTGTCAAGCTAGCCACGTGACATGCATGAAGAGAGCACTATTCTGCCCTCTCTGTTCTCAATCTAGCCCTTAGGTTACTCAGAATCCCCCCAGGAAATGCAAAGCAGATGAGTATTTAACAAGGTCAGAGCCAGCTGTTGACGGGAGAGACAGAGACGGAGAGGGGAGGGGTTTCCATTTACCATTACAGTCCACCAACCAACGGGGGCTCTTGGCCACCATTTCGGCATCCTTGTCCTAGAGAAAGAGGACACAGGACAGGCTGACCCAGTCCGTGGCTTGTAGGGCACAGGGATCTTAAGATGCACCCAATACTTAAGTCCTGGCAAGTACCCCTGTTCCCAAGATGGTGCCACCCTGTGTAAACAGCATAACTTTCTGATCCTTCATTTCTTCATCTGTTAAAAAAAAGTGTAATAACCTTGCTCACAAAGTTATTTTGAAAATCAACTCTTTTTGATAGGCAAGAAATAGATTTATTAGGATAGAAAGCTTATGAGAGATGCAAGAGGGCAGGCACAGAAGCTCTGCCTGAAAATCAATTGTGAAAACACAAAATTTAAAGTTGTCACACAATAAGAGGGACTAATTAGTCAGTAGACTTACTTCTATCCTCTTAGAGCAAGTTCCTCAGGATAATACTAAATTGGAGCATTTCACTCTAATTGTTTCCTTTGCTGTGCAGAATCTTCTTAGTTTGATGTAGTCCTATTTGTTTATTTTCTTCTTGTGGCCTGTATTTTTGGTGTCCTATCCATGAAATCATTGCCAAGCCCAATGTCAAAAGGCTTTTTCCCTTTTGTGTTCTAGGAGTTTTACAGTTCTTGAGTTGACTTTTGTGTATAATGTAAGATAAGGATCCAATTTCATCCTTTTGCTTAAAATAGTCTTTTCGATACTTGTTGAAGACTATCTTTCCCCACTGTATACTCTCGGCACCCCTGTTAAAGATTAGTTGGCTGTATGTACATTGATTTACTTCTGGACTCTCTATTCACTCCATTGGTCTAGATGTCTGACTTTATGCCTATACCACACTGTTTTGATTATTGCAGCTTTATAATACAGTTTGAGATTAGGAAGTTGGTACCTCCAGCTTTGTTCTTAAGATTATTTGGCTACCCATAATCTTTATGGCTCTACATGAACTGTTTCTCTATTTCTGCAAAAAAAAAAAAAAATGTCTTTGGGATTTTGATAGGGATTGCATTGAATCTGTAGATTGTTTGGACATTTTAACAATAGTAAATCTTCCAATTCATAAACACAGGATGTCTCTCTATAAAAGCCAACCTATGAAATGGGAGAAAATATTTGCAAATCATGTATCTTATAAGGGATTAATCTCCAAAATATGTAAGAAACTCCTTTAACTCAACAGCAACAAACAAATAACCCAATTTAAAAACAGGCCAAGTATTTGAATAAACATTTCTCAAAGGCACACATGCAAATGGTCAATGGATACATAAAAAAAAAAAAAAAAACACTCACTGTTACTAATCTTCAGGGAAATTCAAATCAAAACCATCATGAGATACCACCTCATACCCATCAGTTTGGCTATTATTAAAAACTGGAACTTTTGCACCTGTTGGTGGGAATGCAAAATGGTATAGTCACTGTGGAAAAGAGTATGCAGCTTCCTTAAAAATTAAAAAGAATTACCATATGATTCAGCCATCCCACATCTGGGTATTAATTTAAAAGACCTGAAATCAGGTTTCCAAAGAGATACTAGTATTTCCATGTTCACTACAGCATTAGTCACAATATCCAATGTGTAGAAACAATTTAAATGTCAGCAGATGACTAGATAAACACAACGTGGTATAGACATACTATTCAACCTTTAAAAAGAAGGAAATTCTGCCTGATGTGACAACATGGATGAACTTGAAAGTCATTACTCTTAGTGAAGTAAGCCAGTCACCAAAAGACAAATACTGCATGATTCCACCTAGATGAGGTGTTAAAAATAGTCAAAATCATAGAACCAAAGAATAGAATCACAATTGCTAGGGGCTGTGGGAAGAGAGAAATGAGGGGTTACTGATAACGGGCATAAAATTTCAGTTATGCGGGATGAGTAAATTCTAGAGATTTGCTATACAACACAGTGACTCTAGTTAACAAATCTGTAGTGAATGCTTCAGAATTT
This sequence comes from Catagonus wagneri, assembly GCA_004024745.2. NCBI lineage: Eukaryota > Metazoa > Chordata > Mammalia > Artiodactyla > Tayassuidae > Catagonus > Catagonus wagneri. The sequence goes on along the minus strand of PVHT020000077.1, from coordinate 4,250,109 downwards.
GTTAAAAGGATGGATATCATGTTAAGTATTCTTATACCACAATAAAACAAAATTTTAAAGTGAAATGGGGTGGGGGAAATTTAGGGCAAGAGCAGTGCGCCTTAAGGGGGGTATGGGTTAATTCAGAATCCTCAAACGTCCACTTTGCCATCTGCCCTAAAGATCCACCCACCTAATAAAGCACCCTCTTTATTGCTGTAGCTCTCAAGAGCAAAGGGGCGTTTACGCTCAGTATGTAATCTTACTTGGACTCTTTTTCTCAATATGATGGGTCCAACATAACTGCTACTGGAAGCTCATCAATGCACTCAAATTGGAGATAATTCAGGCAGGACTCATCAGGCTGTAAGCTACCTCAGGGTGTATATTATGTTTGTTTCTTTACCACTGTATTCCCAGCAGATCGAACATAGTAGGTGACCAGTAAATATTTGATGAGTGAATAAATACGGTAAAGAACTCTGGGAATTCAGACTTTATTCCACTTAACATATATAAGTGCATGTGGGAAAAAAACAAGAGATAGGCATATATATATATATATATATATATATAAAATTTGTGTTCCCTCAGAATTCATATGTTGAAGCCCAAACCTCCAATGGGATGGCATTTGGAGACTGGGTCTTTGGGAGGTAGACAGGTCATGGCATGACTGAATCGGTGCCCTTAAAAGAAGAGACAGGAGATCTCCCTCCCCCTCTCTCTTTCTCCCTGTCTCCATCACGTAGGGACACAGGAAGAAGATGCCATTTTCAAGCCAAGAAGAGAGTTCTCATCAGGATCTGAATCTTAATCTGCCATCACCTTGACCTTGGACTTGTGAGCCTCCAAACTATGAAAAATAAATATCTATTGTTTAAGCCATTCAGTCTACGGCATTTTGTTACAGCAGGCAGAGCTGACTAAGATGTATTAGAAAGTTATTTGAAGGAACAGTAAAACAGGCACTAGAAAGCTGGTTTTCACCAAAAAGGTCCAGGAATGTTGCAAAAAACAACCTTGAATTTAACCCTAAATTAGTGTACTAAATAAATGTATGGTAACAAATGAGAAAAAATTACTAAAATTATCCAACAGTTACTGTTTGTTGTTTTTTAGAACTTTTTTTTTTTTTACATTTGCTTGCATGGTTACTATAAAGTGCAAAGACTAGTAAGCTTTGTTGTATTTTTCACACGCATATGAAATATGGCAGTCATTCATATTTTTTTCCAATAAACAATTTGTATGCCAGCTAAAAGCTCAAGCCCTATGCTAGATAAATGAGAAAATTAAATACTTCTGCCCTCAGAGACTTTACACTCTCATGAAGGTAGCAGACACCTGCCTAGGTAATTATAAAACGGCGGCTTAAGTATTATGGTAGATGCAAAAGACTAGTTTGCAACAGCAGCACATAGACTCAGTGCCTGGTCTGCAAAGAGTACAGAAAAAGGGTTTCTCTAGGAAGATGAATCTTAGATCACTCTTGAAATTCAAACAGAACTAACCTGAGGAAAGAAACTGGGAAAAGGATGATCCAAGTAGAGAGACAGTAAATGCAAGATCCTGGAAACAAATATGTATGTCGCCAATTTAGGAAACTGAAAGAATTTCTGTACTGCTGAACAGTAGAACATTATACTGAGACACAGATGCTAAGGCAAAGGTCCAACTGTGTACACTGAGCATGACATACCCACCCCTGCTCCTCCTTACAGATTCCATGGCAGGCATAGCTAATTGATCACAGCATTCCCAGAGAACCCAGATGCAGACTCTGAATCCTTCTAGGCCTGGGGCCCTAGGGAGTCCATTTCAATCCATCAGAAGGCAAGATGAAATCTCCTGGCTGTGCCTACTACAGATGACGAGGTGCCTTTGAAGGTCATAAATGGGAAGAACAGTAGCCAGATTTGTGATTTAAAAGATAGCTGTGGGAAACCTGGAAATAGCGGATTTGGGAGGAGGGCAAACAAAAGTGAAAGGATATCATTGTATCTTACATATGAATTATTATAGGACAGAAATTCTTCCCATAACCTGTGTTTAAAAGATAATTCGAAGCAAGCGGTGGAGTTCCTGTTGCAGCTCAGAGGGTTATGAACCTGACTAGTATCCATGAGGATGAAGGTTCAATCCTTGACCTCGCTCAGTGGGTTAAGGATCCCACCTTGCCAAAAGCTGCCTGGTAGGTCACATATGCAGCTCAGATCCGTTGTTGCTGTGGCTGTGGTGCAGGCCGGCAGATGCAGCTCTGATTCAACCCCTAGCCTGGGAACCTCCATATGCTGCAAGTGTAGCCCTTAAAAATCAGAAAAAGAAAAACTAAAAACCAACCAAACAAACAAAAACCAAGTGTTACATAGAGAGGAGACCGGGCTGGCACTGTGCTTGGCCTTATAATTAACATAAATTCCAAAGGGGAAAAAAAATTTTAGAACTTTCCCTTGGAAGTTTCCATAGCTCAGTTATGCTAACATTTGCTCCTGGAGGATGAAGGTGCTAAAGTTTATTTAGAAAAAAAAACATCTCATAATGAATGCTACCACCTTACTAAGGAGGAAAGGATGTTATTTGTAGCTACTGTGTTACCACCAGAGAGCAGAGAGCTAGAAACTTCAGTAAGAAAAACTCAACAAGAAGGGAATAATAATAATTTAATTTGGTCTACACTGCTGTTACAGCCTGAGCACAGTGGCTTTCAATATAACCTCAACTGTGGGCTTGTTGAATTAAGAGACTGAACCATTTTTTTCACCTCTTTTTTTAATATCCCAGCAGAACTGCCACTTGTCAGTCGATTTGTTTTTAATTCCCAGGTCTCTCTGGTTTGTTTGTAGCTACTATGTTTTTTTTTTCTCTTTTTAAGTGCATGAAGAAGGTTAGAGTTTTGATAATCCATGTCCACCCGAAGGCTCCAGGGAAGCAGGAAAGGCAAACAGAGCTGAACTGAGATGGAATGTATCAGCAGGGAAAAAAAAAAAAAAAAAAGCACAGATGGGAAGGCCTCCTCTCATTACACAGGTGAGGGTTCCCCAGGAATGCTGGGGAGATGACAGATCAAGCAGAGGGAATCAGATATTCAACACCAGGCATTTAGCAAGAGGAGGCAGGAAGAGGCCATTCCCCAGTTGGTTTAGACGGTAGTATTCGCAGGCTGGAGGTGCCGAGGCCTCCTGCAAAGTGACACGTCCAGCATGGAGGACAAGGAAGCCGCAGGCCTGAAGCGGGCAAGGGTGCCCGGAAGGGGAGACAGAGCACAGGGAACGAGGAGGGAAATTCTTTCCCCAGGGGACTCAACACCAAGGTGAAATCTGGAGACCAGAGCTCCGCTGTTTCCGCAATTAGAGAGGGAGAGATGGGGGGTCGGGGGCAGGGAGAGAGAGACTGAGACACAGAGACAGGAAGAGGTGGAGAGGAGGGGGAGAGAGGGAGGGGGCGAGGTGTCGGAGGAAGCTGGGGGTCTGGGGACTCTGCCCCCAGCCTCTGACTATCTAACTAAAAGGCGTTTTCGATTTGTTTTGTCTGTTTGTGGGACGGGGCTTCGAAGGAAACTGGAAGACACTATTAGGAACTTTGATTTCACTGAATTATGCTTTTATCTAGAAAGCAATCAAAAGGAATTTTAATGGCAAGACGTGCTCACCCCCAAAAACTATTTATCAAAACTGTGAAGTCACTTCACTTTCAACACCTAAAGCCAAACCCTTTGATGAGACTCTTCTTTCTCTTAAGGAACAGCGTTCAGAGTCCAGAGACATGGAAGTGAAATCGAAGAAAGTGAGGCAATGTGGATTAGGCCTTTGGTCAGTACAAATTCAGGCCATTTCCGAGGGCGGGCTGTTCTGGAAGCCAGTCATCAAACAGGCAGGGTCTACACAAAAGTGTATATGGTCAGAGGTGAGTCTCCCCGGGGCAGGCCCCCCAGAGCACCCTTTTCACCTGCAATCTCTCTCTTCCACAATCTCCCTCACCCCCAAACACTCATGATTCTCCCCCTCCAGTGTCTCCACAGCAAGATTCCAAGCAAGAATCCCTAGGATTCAGATGGTTTGGAGCAGAACTTCTAAAGGATAAATGTGGTTTTTTCTTACTAATAGGAATCATCTCTCCAACAAAACCTTCACTGGGCATGTGCTGTTAATCAAATGACTATGTCCATTCCTAGCCATGCTAAATACTCTCTTCCTGGAGCGAAGGAAGGGAAAAAGGAACAGGTAAAGAGACATCTCCTTTGCCACAGGTCTCTCTTCCGATGGTGCAATATCGCCACATCCCTTCATTTCCACACCCGGGGACGTTAGTATAAGGCAGGTGAGATTTTTATTTCTTTCCGTTTTTTTTTTTCTTTTGGTTCTTGATGGTTTCTGTTTTGACAAGACCTCTTTAAAGACCTGCCAGCTCAGCCGTAAAAATTTGCTCTGGATTGAAACTTGGCATTTATAGTTGCAGTACCAGAGCAGGCTTTTTCTTTCCTTTTTTTTTAACACTAAATTTGGACTAAATCTGTTAAGACTCTTCTTAAAATTATGAGTGTAAAAAAATTCAGGAGCTTTATGAGTTCCTTGATATTTTGTGTTCCTACTATGTGAGGAAAACAGATTCTGATTTCTAAAAAAAGACAAACTGCCAGTCTGCGATTAAAATTTCTTCTTTCGGGTGTGCCTCTGTCTGTGGCTGAACTTGTCTAAATATACAGTGTATTCATTCATGGATCGCACGTGCACGAACTTTAAGCCGTTTCAAATCAGGAAATGTGAAGCAAACGCCATCTCTCGAACCCCGTTGGGAAGCTGATGGGCTGTCGGGCCCAGAGGGAGGAGGGAGGGCCGCGGGCATCAGCGCCTGCCTCCCTCTCCCAGGCCTTAGTGGGCAGAGCAGGTGAGGGAGATGGGAGCCTGTGGGCCCAGCAGGAGTGGGGCGACCTCCAGGGAGCACAGGAGACCCCACCCCCGCTGACAGACGCTGCTCAGCTTGTCAAGAGAGCATTTTGGACTCTTGCATCTGACCTGTGTCTCTCCCATCTGTGACCACCCACCAAAGGGTTAAGCATGGCGATGCTGTCACTCAGCCTCCTCACAAGCCTTTCTCTATTTCTCAGCCCCGAGACTTAGGAAATTACTTCTCTTATCTGCCTATGTTTTGTCCACCTTTTTTTACTGCTTTTCTCTTTGAACTGTATTAAAATGGTCCCTCAAGTAAAATGTTTTAAAATGTATTGAGTGAGGGAGTTCCCGCTGCGGCTCAGCAGGTTACACACCTGACTAGTATCCATGAGCAAGTGGGTTCGCTCCCTGGCCCCACTCAGTTAAGGATCTGGCGTCGCTGCAAGCTGTGGTGTAGGTCAAAGACACAGCTCGGATTCAGCGTTGCTGTGGTTGTGGTGCAGGTCGGCAGCTGGGAGCTTCCATATGCTGCAGGTGGGGCCCTAAAAAGAAAAAAAAAAGTGTATCCAGTGAGACATCTCCTGCCAATCCCTGTCCTCATTCTCCCTGTCCTGTCACTGTCACCCTGAGGAGAAATCATTTGTGTGGGTTTCTTCTAGGTCCCTCCAATGCTTCTTTTATGCAAAAACCAGAAAAGGAAACTGTACTTTTATATTCTCTTCTTTCATTTTACACCATCCTGCACCTTTGCCTTTTTCAGTTAACAATATTGTTCCACGTTAGTACACAGAGATCTTCCTCATTCACTTCTTATGCCTCCAAAGTCACACTGTGTAAATGCGGTCAGCCATCCTCTTTGTTTTCTGTATTTGTGCAATTTCCAACCTTTTTTTTTTTTATTTATTACAAATATTGAAACAATGAAGAACATGTTCTGTTTTCTGTATTATCAACCCTTATTTATGTTTCTATCTTGGTTATTACCTCCTTTTGCTTTTGCTTCTATTCTCCAACTTTTTTTTTTTTTTGGTTGTTTTTTAGAGCCGTACCTGAGGCACATAGAGATTCCAGGCTAGTGGTCGAAGGGGAGCTGTCACAGCCGGCCTATGCCACAGTCACAGCAATGCTGGATCCGAGCTGTGTCCGAGACCTACACTAAAGCTCACGGCAATCCCGGATCCCTAACCCACTGGGTGAGGACAGGGATCGAACCCATGTCCCCATGGACACTAGTCAGGTTCGTTAACCACAAAGCCATGATGGGAATTCCGGTCTGCTCCAACGTTTTGAGTCATGTAACTTTCTTTGTTTCATCTTGTATTGACCTAAGCATTTTCTGCCACGACTTTTTTTCTTAGCGAAATGACTGATATTCCAAAATTCTGATGTATGTTTCATCATTATGAAATGTTGCATTTTTGGTTTATATTCCCTCTTTGACCAGAGGATTGTTTAACAGTTTTGTTTTGCTTATGAAGTGAAGGGGCCTTGCTCTGAATCAAACTGTAGATTCATTGTATTGTTACCAGGTAGTTTTGCTGTGCTGTTTCTATATTTCTACTTCATTAGAATATATTGAGATTGTCTTTGTAGTGCCATTGCCATGTGATCGATTTTTGGTGAGGGATGCACAAGCACTTAAAAAGTAGGGGGAGGTCTGTGCATTTGAAATATATACAGAAGAGTTAACTTACTGTGTTCTTTATGTCTTTTTATTGCTGCCCTTTTTCCCCCTATTAAATAGATCATGTACTGAGAGAGGTCAGTCTCAGCTTCTGGTTATTAGCAGAACTTTTATCTGCTGTGGTTTCTGTTTCATGGAACTTTACACTTCATTTGCTACATAAATATTCTTAATTATTGCATCTTGTGTAAATTGTAGCCTTGAGCTTTATAAGGTTTCCTTTCTGTCATTTTTAATGTTCTTTGGCCTGAATTCTACCTTGTTTGATATTAAGATTATGACCTTTATTTCCACTTCTGTTTACATTTTCCTGGTATAACTTTATTTGTTCTTTTATTTAACTTTTTTTTTTTTAGGGCCTCGTCTGCAACATATGGAAGTTCCCAGGTTAGGGGTCAAATCGGAGCTGCAGCTGCTGGCCTCCACCACAGCCACAGCAACGTGGAATCCTTAACCCACTGAGCAAGGCCAGGGATCAAACCCGAATCCTCATGGATACTAGTTGGATTCTTAACCTGCTGAGCTACAGCGGAACTCCCTTATTTAACTTAATTGCTTTTATTCTTCTCTCTTGTATACGGCATAGAGTTATGTGTGTGCTTTGCAACACAGTTTGAATTTTTTTAACAAGTGAGTTAAGTCTATTTTTATTTACTCATGTAACAGATATATATATTCTCCAGTCTGTAATATCAATTCATCTTATGTTTATGTATACGTATATATACATGAACATGTATGTATAATTTTCACAATGTAGTATCTTTTCTTCGCTCTTTTATGTTTGCTATTGCCAGTTATTTTTCTAATATTTATAAAGTTACTTGTTTTGTCCTTGGAATTACTTTTATGTTAAACTTTTATATAACGTTCTTAATTCCCTCTCTGCTTTAGAGATTACATCTTAGTTTCCTATTATAAGCAATAATTAGTTTGTAAGCTCTTCCTCCTTCACCACCTAATTTTAAGCCATACAATTATTGCCTTTTCTATTTGCCTTGAACGATACAATAAGCTAAAACATTTACCACTTGATTTGGGAGCTTTAGAGGATAATGTTTGACTACCAGCTATTACCCATGAAGCAAGCGATGATCTTACACAAATTTCCACCTTTTATTTTCCCATTCTTCCTTTTTTGTTTGTATATTATTTCTACATTTGCAGAGCATATAAAACGTACATATTATTTTGTTACAATTATCTGTAAGTTTCCTTTGGTCTGAGCTTCAAAGTTAAGTATATTTAATATTCACCACTAGTCCTTTTCCTAAACCACCATGCCACAGCCCCTGCTAATCTCCTCTTGGCTGGCCAAAGCTTATTCTCTAGTAGCTTCTCCAGCAAGAAATGTTCGAAACTGTTGGTCTGTATAACTGTGAGGAACTTGCCTGGATATATAAAATATTCCGCTAACACTTTTCCCCTTCAGATGTTGTGTAAACTGTTTGATGACTCCGCTTTTGTGGGACTTGCTGTTGGGAAGCTTGGTGCCAACCTGATTTTCTTGTCCTTAAGAGGGCTTTCCTTCACCTGGATGTGATAAAGACACTTGCTTTATCTTCACAATCAAATACTGTAATCAGTTATGAGTCAGTGTTAACAGTTTGCGGTCAGTTTTCACTTTCAGTATACACATTTAAATCTGTTTCATTTTGAGAAAAATGGCATGAATTACAGTCTCAAAATGTGTTCTTTGTTTCACTGTGTTTTCTTCTTTGGGAATTTCAGTTATAGAAATGTTAGATTTCCTTTGCTTCTCCTTTATGTCATTTTCTCCACATCCATTTTTTAAATTTATTTTTTTCCTGTTGTCTCTGTTCTAATCTTTATGTTCCCAGCTACTCTTCAAACTATAACTATTTTATTTTATTCTGCATAATTTGTTTTCATTTCTGAAATGGTCTTATTCTTTGAGTGTGTGTACTGGGAGAGTACATATTTATGTGGCATTTTTTAATGTTGACATTTGGCTTTTACAAGTGTGGGAAGACCTAAATCTATTTGTCTATAATAATAAAACTTATAAAATAATAAAGTAATAAAAATTAAAGGCTCACCATTCCCTTTCTGCACAGCCTAAGTATTTAGCTTTAGGAACAGAAATGGTATTGTGGGGACTGATCTGAAAATCCTATCTGTTTCACAGGTGACTCACATAGGAAATTTAATGAAATACTGTAGAATACCATAGTCATTTAATCAAAGCAGTTCGTTAAAGCAGAAAATCAGTTTTAAAATAATATGTGAAAATAACAGTATATATAAAAGATATATTTGTGAAATACATATAAATACATATATTTAAGCATTTTGTTTTAACTAAAATTATTTACTCACCAATCTTTTGATTGATCAGCAGTCAATCCTTGCTTCCAAAATGGGTGACCAGTGAGTGATTAGAGTTTTTACCATTTAGTTTTTGTATGATTCACACTCAGTGTAATGTCTATGACTTCTGATTTCAGTTTCTTTAAAGATGACAGAATGCAAGAACCCTTGGGGAACTAGGGTTGATCTCTCATAATTTTCTCTGTATCTTACAATTATCTTATCCATGCCTACAACAGCTGCAAAGTTTTAATAATTTTTAAAAATTCCTATTGAATTTTTAACTTTCCTTTCATAGGCATAGCAACACTTCCCTCAGTTATATTTCATTAGTATCACATAATACTGAATTAAGGTATATGATTATAACAAAACTCAACTGGCATAAACCCAACTGACTCTTAGATTTGGAGGGATCAGACGTGGCTGGGCATATTCAAAGCAGCCTATGCTATTCTACAGGTGGGAGCATCAGTCACTATGTTTTAAAGAAAGAATTAAGAGCGTTGGTTAATTTGGTGAGTCATCTTTGGGCATGTCAATTAAAAGAGTTTTGCTGCTTCGAGAGTTTATACTGCTACTCTGGCGCATCCTAGGCTTTCCAGAGCTGTTCTTTTGTTTTAGATGTGAAATGTACCATCCCCTACAAAGACAGCAGAGGTAGATCTCTTTTCTACTTGCTGCTGGGAAACACAGATTCAGGATTCTGCTATTGTATGCTCAGTGTTCCACAGTTACGACCCGCCCCATCCCACTCCTGTTCTTGCTGAATACTGAGCCTTTTCTCTGTCCAATCAGCTTCTATGGTCATATCATCACTACCTGCCCAGCATCCTTATTATCTTTTTAAAAGAGTTTGTTGTGTTCAGGACCCTCTAAGAGATGCTGTTGCAATTTGATTCCTTGGGTTTATTTCTCAGCACCAAGCCTACACGCAAAATGCCTTCATTGCTAACCTTCCATTTTATTTCTAAGGAAGCAACTGACTTGCATTGTGAGTTTCTTTCACCAGATCATTGGTTTTCATTAGGATTCACAGGTTATCATGGAGTTCTGACGTTTAAGTGCTAAGAAAATGCTATGGGCTGAATGTCTGTTCCCCTGCCCCAAATTAATCGTTGAAGCTCTAATACCCAATGTGGAGGTGTTTGGAGGCGGGGCCTACGGGGGGTAACTGGGTTTAGATGAGGTCACGAGGCTGGAGTTACCACGCTGGGACTAGCATTCTCACAGGACAAGGAGAGGCTTCCTTTCTCTTTCTGCCATGTGAGGACACAGCAAGTAGGTGGCCCTCTGCACACCAGGAAGAGGGCCCTCACCAAACCCAACCCTGCCAGCACCCCGTACTCAGAATTGTGAGAAATAAATTTCTGTTATTTAAGCCACCCGATCAAGGACATTTTATTAAGGCAGCCAGAACCAACTAAGACAGAAAATCACATGAAAGAAAGTCACATGAAAAGCACTGAAATACTGTCTCTTAGCATCACAGGAAGAAGTAAGAGGGTACCGAGGCAGAAGGGTCTGACTCAAGCCATTGCATAGGTGGTTAGTCACCGGGGAAATTTCTGTGAGAACATGTCACTGCATCACAAGGTAACATCAACAGTTAAATCAGCTAACCTTTCTTTAAGAGCACCAAAAGGAGTTCCCGTCGTGGCTCAGTGGTTAACGAATCCGACTAGGAACCATGAGGTTGTGGGTTCGATCCCTGCCCTTGCTCAGTGGGTTAACGATCCGGCGTTGCCGTGAGCTGTGGTGTAGGTTGCAGACGCGGCTCGGATCCTGCGTTGCTGTGGCTGCGGCGCAGGCCAGTGGCCACAGCTCCGATTAGACCCCTAGC